>CM028379.1:164305783-164331541 GCA_013146195.2 Codonopsis lanceolata
GATGCTTCTTGCATCTCGCTTCTGTTCCCAAATCGCTTCCTCAATGTTGTGATTTCTTCGAGGACTTTAACTAAGGGAATTCTCTTGGTTCGTAGCACTTGCTCTTTGGTGTCCAAAATCTTCACGGGCTTTTCAACATAAGACATATCCAACAAATGTTATCTCCTCATACTCAAGTACATGGGACTCATCTTTCAATACTTTCGCAACATGGAAACATGAAAGACGTTATGAGTCTCACGAAAGTGAAAAGGTGGTAATGCGACTTCGATAAGCGAAAGACCCCGCTTTCTCAAGAATCTCGAATGGGCCAATATACCTCGGTGTAAGCTTCCCTTTCTTCTAGAATCTCTTACGTACCGCTTCTTGGTGACACTTTGAGAATAAGTAGTCTCCTTGGGCAAAGATCCCATCTCGATTATCCGTAACTCTTTTTGTCGACTTTGGCGGTGCGTAGTCTATCTCTAATCAACTTACTACCAGCCATTTGTTGCACTAACTTCGGAACCCAGTTTCGCCTCTCCAACTTCGTCCCAAGCAAATTGGTGATCTCACTACGCATACAAAGCCATCTGGCGCCATCTTAATACTCGATTTATAAACATTGTTCCTTAAAACTCGCGGGTAAATGAGAATCCCAACTTCCTTTAAAATCCACGGCTGGCTCGAAGCATGTCTCCAAATCACGAATCAATCGCTCGGATGACCATGGTTTGTGGATGAAAAACATCTTTAATTTCAAATCAGTTCCCAAGCCTCTGCGGCGACCTCCAAAATCTAGATGTGAACCTCGGATCTCTATGGGATACAATACTCGCAGTGCGCCATGAAGTCTCACGATCTCTGAATGTACAAAGGCGCCAAGCGATTGATAGAATAAGTGATGCAATCGAATAAAGTGTCGGAACTTAGTCAATCACATCGCTATAACCCCAATGCATTAAATCTTCTCGGCGTCTTGGCAACCCCGTCACAAAATCCATAGTAATAAACTCCCACTTCCATTCGAGGAATCTCAAATGGTTGTAGAAATCCATGAGCCTCGATGTTCGGCCTTAACACTGTGACAAGTCAAACACTTGATATACTCATGAATTTCCTCTTCATGCCTTTCCACCAAAATTGTCTTTTCAAATCCAATACATCTTCGTGCTCAGGGTGAATGGTATACCTCGTTTTATGAGCCTCGTCAAGAACTAGCCTCTTGAATTCATTATGCGAGGAACACAAATTCTACCTCAATGTCAAAGTACCCTCGCTATTAATCACAAAATCGGGTTACATTCTCGTGACCATAAGATAATTTTCTTCAACTCAGGATCATTCCACTTGCGCTTCTTTAATTTTCCCAAATAAAGCTGGCGTAACGAACATTAAAATCACACCTCTATCATAAGCTAAGACCCCAATCTCAAATCTTCCGACATCTTCCATTCTCTAACCATCATACAAGACATGTGAATTTTCCTACTCAAGGCATCATTACTACATTTGCCTTTCGGATGATACAAAATAGTACAATCATGATCTTTTAATTTCTCCATCCATCTTCTTTGCCTCATGTTCAACTCCTTTTGAGAAAAAAATATTTCAAGCTTTTGTGGTCGGTGAAAATCTCAAACTTAGCCCCATACAAGTAATGTTTCCACTTATGCAAGCGAAAATAATCGCAGCCAACTCCAAATGCGTGTGTCGGGTAATTTTGTTCATGAATGGACAACTTCCTCGGCATATGGCGATAACTCTACCATTTTGCATCAGCCACATGACCCAAACCTTCCTTAGAAGCATCATTTGTAAATCACAAAATTATCTCCTCCACTAAGCGAAAGCCAAAATAGGTGCCGGCGTCAACCGTTTCTTAAGCTCTTGGAAACTAGCCTCACATTTCTCGCTCCGAACAAATGGCATATTCTTTTGCGTCAATCTAGTCATAGGAGTCACAATCAGAAAAATCCTCAATAAATCTCCGGTAATAACCCGCTAAACCAAAAACTCGAACCTCGATGGCGAACTAGGTCTCTTCCAATTCATCACCGCTTCAACCTTAGAAGGATCAGCGGCTATCCGGCACTAGAAACTATATGCCCCAAAATGATACTTCTTCAAGCCAAAAACACATTTACTAAACTTCACATAAAGTTGTTTCTCTAGAAGAATAGACAAGACAATCCTCAAGTGTTTCTCATGCTCCTCCCAGAGATTTCGAATACACTAAGATGTCATCAATAAAGACTACCACAAACAATCAAGATAGCTATGAAAGACACGGTTCATCAAATCCATAACACCGGTGCATTTGTTAACAAATGGCATCACTACAAACTCAAAGTGCCCATATCTAGTGCGAAAAGCCGTCTTTGGAATGTCTTCCTCTCTAACCTTCAATTGGTAGTAACCCGTCTCAAATCAAGCTTAGAATACACAATAGACCCTTGCAATTGGTCAAAAGATCATCAATGTGGGGTAGTGGGTATTTATTCTTAATGGTCACCTTATTCAATTCCGATAATCTATGCATAACCGCAAACTCCCATCTTTCTTCCTTACAAATAAGACGGTGCGCCCAAGTGACACACTCGGTTTAATAAAGCCAATCTCAAAAGTTCTTGCAACTGAATTTTCAACTCCTTAAGCTCATGAGCCATCCTATCTGATTGCCTTAGAAATTGGTGAAGTCCCGGAATAAGCTCAATACAAAATTCTAGCTCTCTATCGGGTGGCATAGCATGGTGGGTAGAAAATACCAGGAAACTCACACTACAGGAACCTCTTCTAATTTCGGCGAAGACTTCTTCTTATCAACAACGCATGCAAGATAAACCCGTACACCCTTGAGACAATAATTTTCTAGCCCTTAGAGCAGAAATAAAATGCAAGCCACTCGATGCATGATCACCCACAAATGTAAACTTCGAGGGCACACCGGCATATAAAAAGTAACCCGCTTCTTATGGCGGTCAACTATAGCATGATAAGCACATAACCGGTCCATGCCAAGAATCACATCAAAATCACGTATAGGTAGAACTACCAAGTCCGCATGCAAAGTGTGGTCACCCACCAATACATCACAAGATTTAAACACTTGAGATGCGAGCATATATTCCCGGCGGGGTAGACACTTCAATCAAATATGGCGAGGTTGAGGCGTACGTAGATTCTCAACAAAGTGCGAAGCAACATAAGAATGTGAAGACCACGGATCTATGAGAACTCGAGCCTTATGATCAAATATAGAAAGAGTACCTCCTATCACGGCCGTAGACCCCACGAACCTCGCGCGATCAAGCGCAAACACTGACCCGCACCTTAGGTTTACCATCCGCACTCCTCTTGGCTCTAGGCGAGCCACGTTCCTGGTTGAGTTGCCCGCTTTCGGGCACTCCTTCTAAAATGAGTACCATCTCCACAAGAGTACACTTTCCTAGCTTTGCCCAACACCAATCAACTGTGTGTCCTAGCCGACAATAGCGCAAGTCATACTCCCTTCTGTTGTCCTTGTTGCCCCGAGATGAAGAAGTATTGTTGCCTGCTTCCCATGGCCTACCTTGGCCTCCACCTCTCCTATCACGGTTTCCTTGGTATCCCCTTACATTACTGAATTATTTCACGATTAGTGTTACGAGTGAAGCGTCATGCATTACCGGATTATTCTTGCCCGGTGCTCCTCGATATCCTGCTCCACCTCATAAGCTCTATCAAGCTGCATTCCGATAATCGGTGAGCTTAAGTGCTAGAATTTGCTTCCTAAATTCAGTCCTCAATCCTTTAACAAACTTATGTGTCCTCAGGTGCTTGAGTAGGAATCAAATACGTGCAATAACGGCTCAATTCGGTGAACTTCGCGGAATACTCCGCTCTGATCATACTACTGCTCAAGATCATAAAATTCTTTCTCCCTTTTGTTACGAACTACATCCGGCACATACTCAATTTTAAACTCCCTTTGAAAATTAGCCCAAGTGATAGGAACTTGCTGAATCTCCCAACTTTCCTTCAACACATTCCACCAATGCTCGGCGGCTCCCTTGAATTTAAATGTCGCTAGCATGACTCTCTCCTCGTCGGTACACCCCAACATAGATAGTACCTTGATCATCTCTTCCATCCACAACTCAGCCTCCCTAGGTTTCGGCTCCCCAAGAAATGTACTAGGCTTCAGCTTAAGGAATCTCTCTAGGAGAGTGGTATCATTCCTCGGTCTCGGTGGTGGTACAACTTCCTCTGTCGAGGTGGCGGTGGTGCTCCCTCGGCTTGACCTCCCTGGCCCTGCCCGGAAAAGCCATCAACCTACGGTGTAACTCGCCATATCAGGACCCACGATTACGTGGCGGCGGTACCTCGACCTCGAGGCTGGCCGGACCTCTCTGGGCCTACCTCTACCACGGCCATTGCCATCCCTAGGATTCTCCATCGAACCCCTACAAGAATTCACTCGACGTTAGAATCCACACACAAATAACCAACCCACCTAGGCCATGGAACCTATCCTGGCCGACAGCTAACCTATAGCTCTGATACCAAGTGTGACAGCCCGACCCGGACCCCAATGCGAGATCCCGAGTCGTGCCATCCAAATAGGCAAGAATACAAGCATGCAAAAGTAGGATTATAAAATTCATGTGGCGCAACATCGCATACAAATAACAACTCGGCTACACTTGGCCGGAAAATAACTTAAAATAAACAAGTCATCGGCGCGACGTTATAGGAACAACAACTACTCCTACAATTTTAACACATGCATATAATATCCTCAACGGCCACAACATGCCGGAGACAACAACAACAGTAATATTTAAAAGAGCTTTAGCGGAAGAAACTGTAGTGAACCATTAACATATAAACAGGCTCGACATATAAGTCGGCATACAAAAGATTATAAGTATCAAGTCATTAAGTTTACTACAACAACAAAAGCCCCAAAGTCAAGTCTAGATGACTTGCTTCCCAACGTCCTTGCCAAAATAAAAGACTAACTACCAAAAGTCCCAAAAGAGCAACCTTGAGCTCACAAGCAACCAAACGCGGTATGGCGAATCTAGCGTGGACCGTCTCCTCGGCTCGGATCTAAGGAAAACAAAACAAACAAATAGGGTAAGTCGAAAGACTTAGTAAGTTACTAAAAATGCATGTTCATGTTATATCATGGCATTGATCACAATTATGGCTCATGTTCTTCATATAGCACTTAGCACATTTTTCACATAAGTGCGGAAATAAATCATACAAGTGCGATATGATATAGGCACGGCAGCCGTAGCTCTGCAAAAGCAGTTTATTAACTTGATATCGTGACTACGATGCTCGTGACTTCGCATCGATATACCAAACTCCGCCGGCTAATAGCGACTGTGGCCTTGCGTATTGTTACGACAAAGGGGCTACTTCCCCATTGCGGCCTACAATGGAGGGTGTGTGAGGTCAGTGCGGCGATCCATAGCGAGCACGAATCTCTCAATTCGTGAAGGCTATGCATCGTCCTACCCTGACATAAAAATCAAATCAAATAGTGCCAGCTGGACTTAATGCAATGCACAAGTAGATGTTTACTCGTCAAGACCAAATAATGATCGAATTCAACAAGAGCGAACTCGACCGACCAAGTAAGGTATTAATCTCTACAATAAATCATGTCAAGGCAATTAATTGCTCATAACCAAATAATCATAACGGGTTCAAATGCACATAATTAAACTCAACTTAGACTTGAGTAAACCCGACCAAACGGTGTCCAAACTTCGTAGGGATTGAAATTAGAGTTTAACAACATGTTCAAATCTTCCCTAGAGTCGACTTCGTTGAGTCTTTACTAAAAATTCCAAATTCCGGGTAATTGAAGCTATGTGCTTCATAACTCAACCTAGGACATTACTAGGTTCATCTAGGTCATAAATTCACCAAGGCATAGCAATGTAATTCATATTCATCATAGAGTCCAATTTTGAGGATAGTGTGGGTCCCAATGAGCACAATAATAAGCTAGAAGGGGGGGTTGAATAGCTTATTAACACTTTAAAAACTTTTAAGTAAGTTCCTTGAAAGTTACTTGCAATCTATGAAAAGAATCAAGTAGCGGAAGACCTTCAAGAAAATTGTTCCAGGTCTGCCGATAAGGACTACCGGTAGACCTTTTACAGATTACTTAAGTTCTGCTGAAATGGATAATATAAACAATGAAACTAAGCAGTTCAATAAATAGACAGACAGAAGGAAATAACACAAGTATTTTGGGATGGTTCACACTATAATGAGTGCTACGTCCACCACCAAGGCAGTCAACCTTGGATTTAAATTGTGCACTATGTTTTCCACTTAGATCAATTACAAAGAATATCCCTAATGGATCGTGTACAAAATATTGACTTGTGTTTGGGTCTAGGGAATTAAATATCTGTAAATACAAGATATTTAATTAGATGCGTAGTATAGTTAATGGAAGTAAACAACAAGAAGAATAAAACAATAATTGTTGAAGAGCAGCTTCTTGTTGTTGACGAGGACTTCTAGATCTGTTGAGGATCTATTGAATGCACTGAGCTGAAAGACTTGGAGTTGTGTAGATTCAGAGCAATTCTTTAAGTGTTCGATTGATTCTGTACAGTTGTCATTTGTTCCAGTCTTCAATGGCAGTATTTAAAGCAGATGCACTTCAAAAGATCCGTTGGAGAAGACGAAGACTTCAACAGCTCTATTCATAAATGCATTAAATGCATGGGGCTGTCAGTCAAGGAATTTCGTCTTCACAGATAACTAGAGCAGATAATCATTTCTGAGATCTTCGAAAAGGTGGGCGATTTGGTGTCAGATCTGAGAGATGAAGCAGAAAGTAGGGGACAGTCTGCTTTACTGCTTTACACTGTTCAGGGCGAAAAGGTCTTCCTGCTTTTCGGAAAGTTGCTTTCGGCGGCTTGACATGTCAGGAAAAGACTTGGATTAATTCAAATAATATATGGAAATAAGTTTGAATTAATCCAGCTGGCTTTCTGCTGGAGGGGACACGTAGAAGCAGATCAGTTGGACACGAGGTCTACCGATCTTAAGCTTTGAGCAGGTCTTCCGGTGAAGCTGAGAAGTGGTCTTCCGATGTTCCTGAAAAAGTCCTACAAAAACTATACAAGGCAAAGTTCTATACACAGTTGCCACGCTAATCGATACGCAGCCCGATTAGCCACTGAAGTATAAAACTAATGTAATGTACTGATCAGATATAAATTTAACATAAGAATCAACAGATAGAACACACAACAACTTCACAACATATCATGTAGGCATAACTTAGGGCATTCTCATGTAGCACCTCTTCAAATAACAAACAAAATAATTATTTCTAATATGTTCATAATCCTAAATAAATAAGATGAAATAGTATTACAACCTTTATTAAGCATAAAATCCTCCTATACATGCTCCTAGCAAGTTCATACTTTCAAAATACAAGAAGAAGGCATAGGAAGCATATATGTGTCCTCATTGACCTCAATCATCATAAGCTTTGTTTCCTTAGGGTCAATGAGAACTAAAAAGAAGAAGAAGAGAAGTAACTTACTTGTATTCTACACCCAAGAAAGCAAATGAGAAGATTAATCGGTTGAAAGTGATCTACTCTTCAAGCTCTACTCTTCTATGGTGGTGGCTTGAGCAATGGAAGAAGGGATGAGGGAAGACCAAGAGGAAAGCTTCAAGAAGCCATGGAAACTCTCAAGAACTCTCTCTCTCACGTTTTTGGAAAAGACTACAGCAAATGAGGAGTCTCAAGGCTGAATTGTGGTGGTAATGAAGTCAAATGTCTAGTGGGACATGTGTCAACATGATGTGGTCTCTTAAAATCAGATTTTTGTGGCTTAATTGGTCACTAAAGCTCTCTTAATCCACTCTTAAAACATGTTAGAGGTGTTAGGGTATAAGTAAGGAGGGTTAGGGAGGTTTAGGTGGGATTTAGAAAAAGTTTTGAATAGGGGTTTAGGAGCAAAAATCGTAAAACAGCAAAACAGGGGAAATATTCCGTAGGTGACTCCAGTACTTGAGGCGGGCGCCTGGACCTATTTCCAGCTCATGACCATTTTGCAATGCTCTCAAGATCGTCGAGCTAGTGATCAGAATTCGATGCGAGCGCATGGTCCAGCCCTTGAACTTGGTCTAAACATGTCCTAAATGGTCCCAAACTCATGGGCAACCATTCTAAGGTCTAACCCAACTCAAAACAAGTCGGAAACACACCCGAACAACATCCGGAACATGGTAGAACAAGGCTCGAATCATGCGACGAATGGTTAATGAATCAAACACCAATCAAACACCAATCATACTAGGATAACTTGGACATGGAAAAGGCTTGTTTAAACATGGTTATGACCTGAATACAAGGCCGAGAACTCAACGAACACTTCGCACGACGAAATACAAGCAATACGAGCAACGAAGGAAATCGCTAAGGCCAAAACAAAGCAATCGAACCGGCGATTCAACAAGCAAGCATACATGATTCTAAACATGTTAAGAGCTTCATGAATGACTTATGAATGATTCTAAATCATATATAGTCTAAGTAAACATGCTCACAATCAATAAGAAAACATGAAGGCAAGCACACAATACTCATGCAAGAATCCGGGGTGTTACAGAACCTATCCTGGCTAAAAGCTAACATAAGCTCTGATACCAACTGTCACGACCCGACCCGGATTTCAATACGAAATCCCAAGGTCGTGCCGCTGAAACTAACATCAGAAGAAGACAAGCACTTATTAAAAAGTAGTACGAGTCGAACAGTTGAGCTAACAAGCTCTAAACATGAACATAAAGCCCTACTAAAATACGGGATTTCAAAAATCGAATTAGCGGAAGAAATAAAGAAATGAAGTCCTGAGCTATGAAGCTCGAAACCAAAGCCAAAGAAACCAAGAGAGACATTATCTCTCAAAGGGGGGAAGCAAAACTTGCGTGACGCAACATTGCAGACGCTGAACAAACCATCGACACTCCAGGCCGGCGTTTAAACAGAGAATTAACCTGATATAACAATCACCCACGGCTAAAGCATACCGGGATTAACCAACAACAATAACAACTAGAATAAAGAAAAGCCCCAAAGTTACTGCGTGCCCGGGAGACAACTGAAATAAATATGGAAACCATGAACAAGGCACGACACAACACGTCGGCCCAAGAACGAAACAATACAAATACCCAAATATTTACCCGACCGTAAAGTCTATATACCTTTACATTTTCGATCTCACAAGAATAGTAAAGTACAATATACAGATGACGATGCTAAAAGAAACAGGACTCCACAAGCTGTTACTTGGGGAAGTCGGCTTCTACAAACACGAACCACACGATCTAATCTCGATCTATCGATCAGATGCACTCTGCTATAGCCACAATTTACTCAACCTCAACGCGGCTACCAATTTACTGTAACTAGAAAACAAAGTACGAAATGAGTCATAATGACCCAGTATGCTACAACAAGAGGTATGTAACATATAATTATGTAACATAAAAGAAATCATGGTGTCATTTTACAAATGACAGAAAAACCCGTGAAGAGGCGTCGTATCATTTAGATACTCCACAAGATAGTCATTTCTTCTTACTTACTAAACCGTCCAAATGAACCAGGGTGTAATTCCATGTTCAAACACAAATCAAATGAATTAGAAGGTAGTTTCTATAAAAACATCATATGCAAGTATATATATCTATATATATACAAATCAAGTTGTTCACAGAATCATTATGTATAAGTGTGCATATTTATATATATACACATCAAGTCTCTCAATAACATTAATACATACAAACATGGTCAATATGATCTCATGTTTAACTAACACTTTTTTATCACATAAGTGCCCATAGGAAGCCACATAAAGGATTGAGAAGATACCAAATCACTGTCGTCGTATTGCTCCTACAATCACAACTGTTAATCATATCGTGCCTGTGATATCCGTGATCGGGTATCAAAGTACCGAGCTCTCTTCTCGGGTCAGAGCTCTCTACTCGTGAAAATAGCACTAGCCAATGCGCTCAATTGGTTACGACAAAGGGGGCTACTTCCCCACTGTAGCTAGCAGTGGAGGGGTGTGTGAAAACCGAATCCGGTACGGCGATACATTTCAACCACGAATCCCATAATTCGTGAAGATAATGCATCGTTCCACCTTCAACATGAAAACTCAAGTAATGCCAGCTGGACTTATATGCAATGCACAAGTAGATGTTTACTTGCTAATTCTCAAGTAGATATAATGATCTACTAAACTCAAACGATTATGGACATTGTTACAATAATCACAAAACCACAATAGAAGCTCATTTGAGTCTCTAAATCATAAGTGTCAAGTTGTTCACTCTATTTGATTCAAGTCCTAAAAGCTAGTAATCTAGTCAAATGGAATATAATTATCATAGGATCTCACCACGATCCTCGTAAGGTTCAATTGTTCCTTAACTCGACTCCGTTGAGTCTTTACTACAGTTTCATCCAAATAGGGTATAAATGCTATATGCATTTCTTGCCCTTCTATGTTCTTGTTTAAGGCATAGATAGGTTCTCGTTCCATTTAGGAACCTTAGTTAATATATCAATAAGTCAAGTAGAAGATGGAAACCTAAGTTGATTAATATCAAATCAAGCCTTAGTTCAATTCAAGTTCATA
The DNA here is from genome assembly GCA_013146195.2 of Codonopsis lanceolata. Classification (NCBI taxonomy): domain Eukaryota; kingdom Viridiplantae; phylum Streptophyta; class Magnoliopsida; order Asterales; family Campanulaceae; genus Codonopsis; species Codonopsis lanceolata. The sequence goes on from CM028379.1 coordinate 164,316,457, forward strand.
ATCCCACCTATTAGTGGAATCCAAATTTCATAGCAAGTTAACAACCCAATAGTAGAACATGCTTGAAGGCATGAAACACTATATGCTTTATAAGTCATATTCATCAAGTATGGAGAATCAATCCTTAACAAGTTCAAATATTACAAATCACTTAGCGCAGCATTCTTTCTAATTGCATTAAAAATTCCTCTCAACACAAAATGTACTGAATATTTCTTATTCAGAAATTAGGCTCTTTAAACTATAACTTAGCCTTTTAAATCATTTCATTTGGACTTGTGTTCATCAATCTATGATCATATCAAGATCAAGCTAATAATATGTTTTTCTGTTATGATTATTCTGCCCAGTCAATTTATAAATTCGACAATTATTTCCTCACAACTCCAAATTTCATGAATTTTATATATTCAGAAACTATACTCTTGGAACTATAATTTTTCACTTTTTATTTTTTTTATTTTTATAGAAGCAGGGGCGGCACCCTGCGGGATTTTATAGAAAAAAGAAAAAACATACAAACTTGAGGGGGACAACCAGCCTAGCCCTTATATATGGGAGGACAAAGGAGCCTGACCTCGAAAAAGAAAGGAACAATTATTAATTCTAAGATAAGGGGTCCTATTTTTATCGAGAAAAAATAAACCTCGGACAGGATTGGGCATCTCAGACGCAGAAAAAAATTGACTGTCACCTCTAACATCACAACCATTATTAGCCAAAGCATCCGCCACCGAATTTGCTTCACGATAACAATGAGAAAAGGAGAGGGAGAGCTGAGATTGAATATCTTTGATAGCTTGGATTAGGTATCCGCAATGCCAAGGATAGGAAGCCTTGCTTGAGATGCAGTCAAATAGGATTTTGGAATCAAGCTCCACCCAAGCATTCATGACCTTCTTCTCTTTAAGCCACTTGATCCCCCTAAAGAGAGCCATGCATTCAGCCCGAAAATTAGATAGATTTCCATAGAATTCAGAATAAGCAAAGACCAGATCCCCTCTGTCATTTCGAATAATGCCTCCACCGGCGCTAAGACCGGGATTGCCTCGACAAACGCCGTCTGTATTAAGCTTGAGCCGCCCAGCTGGAGGACTATCCCAATACACAACCTGGACAGTTTTAACCTTTTGTCTTTTGATGGGAGGAAGAGACTGCCAATCTTGGATAGGAGGCAAATAGAAACCCGCACTAGAGAGAATCTCTGCGAGCAGATTTTTGGAGCGGGTAAGTAACTGATGAGGAGAGGATGCCACACTGTCAAAAAGGGCTTGATTGCGGTTCAACCAAAGCTCCCAGCAAATGACCGAAGGTATGATAACTGGAAAGGCAGAAGGGTTGTCACTAAGCCACCATTTGAAACAGGCTTCTTGAATGGAGTGGGCAGACCAAGTAATTCCAGCAGCTTGAGCCAAAGAGCGCCATAGAAAACGAGCAATCGGGCTGTCAAGGAACACATGAGAGAAGGTCTCACATTGGTGCCGAGTAATTTTTCACTTTAAAGTACTCTATTTGGACCTGTATTCATCAAAATACAGTCACCTCAAGTTCATGTTAAAAATTTGGTTCTCTGTTGTGACTCATTCTGCTTAGTCAACTTGTAAATTCTTCCATGAATTTATCACAACTCCAAATGAGTGGATTATTGTCTAGTCTGAAACTAGACTTTTGATAATATAATTTAGACTTTTAAATTGCTCCATTAGGACTTGAATTCATCAAAATACAGCCCCTCTAAGTTCATGTCAGAAATCTGATTTACTGATGTGGCCTGTACTGCATGTCCATCATACAAACTTCACCAAAAATTCCTCATTGATCAAAATGACACATATCTTACATTTCCAAAAACTAGACTCTTTTATATAGAGTTTACCATTTTAAAAAACTCCAATTGGATATGTATTCCTTGATTTATGATTACATGAAGATCATGTTAATAATCAGTTCCCCTTGTTCAGACTCACCGTCGCAGCCATGGTTCATGATTCATTAAAACTACTTCTCGAACTCCAAAATTTATGAAAATTTACAGAGCATAACTTAACATACACATGACCAACATAAAATATTTTTAGGCAATTCCATGTAGTAGATTAGTACCAGTAATTTCTGGAAAATAGCCCAAAATTAGGACTGAATCTGTGAGGTTATTCCTAATTGGTGAAATCCTAAACTAGTCATCTCATTGAAGTTTCCAATTCCAACAAGTCCATGAACATTAGTTGTTCAAAGTCATGTTTAGAACACTTTTAATGCTATATACAAACCCAATTTATTAAGTGTAGAGGGCAGCCCCAAAATTATTCAGATTGTAACCCTAAATTGAAAAATTCTTTAAAGTTAACAATTGCAATGAGTTCCTTCACAAGAATTACTCCTAAACACAATTAGAACCACATTCATACTTTACCCAAACCCAAATTAATAACTTAACAAATCAGCCCCATAATTTCCAGATTTATAACTTGTTGAAATGAAGATTTCTACTTCACAAGAAGTCTTCATAAGCATGTATACTACAACTATTATGACGGGAGTATGTCATTATATTGAACATACAAATTTTCAGGGATTAGAAGCATACCTTAAGCCTAGAAAAGGCTGAGAAAAAGGAAAACAAAGTAAGGATTACTAGTCTCCTCATCGATAGCTACGATTGGGTGGTCTCGAATCCAAAATCGGGTGGCCGGATCTTCGGGAAATCACAAAACACACACTAATCTCAGCAAGAATCTCCCACACTCAAGCTCTCATCCATGGTGGCTGTAAATATCTGATTTTAGGAGGTGTAACGAGTGGAGTTCTACAGCCATGGTACACTAAGAGGTGAGAGAGTGAATGGAAAACAAGTGCCAAGCCCTTATAGGTCAATTTTTAAGAGAGATTAAGTCCCTAATTGAGGACTTAGTGCTAAAATTTTCACTTAGGCTTAATCCACTCTAATTAAGGTCTAAGTTCAGGTTTAGTGAAATTCATTAATGGTCTCCAAGTAAATCCAATAAACAAGGCAAAACTTAAATTGTTGGAAATACCGAAAATAATTGATTTAGTCAACTTTAAAAAATGCGCATGTACTGAAATAAAACTCCCAAAATTACGCAAGAGGTATGGTTAGAAAGATTTTGAAGTCTAGTTTCTAACGCATCAAATGTATCTCAATTTCGAGTTGTCTATAGAAAACTATGACCAAATTACTACAGCTCTATCATGTCCGAGGTGAATACACAAGTCACACTGGAAATGAAACACGAGCGTGTTCAAACTTAAACACGACCAAACCAAAATAATACCAAGTTAATCCCCAAGGTCCCCCTAGTCATCCAGGGCCAAACCTAGGATCAAAATAATACTAACTGAGTAATAACACAACACGATAACTAAAATCGCAAATCGGGGAATCAAACTTACGAAGACAACTACTATGAACGTCGTGGCCACATGTAAACTTGTAAACATGGTTATTATGAATGTAAATTCATCCAAGCAAGTACATAAGGATTCGGGGTCTCACATGGGGAGCCATTAGCGACGGAATGCTGACTTTAGCGACGGAAAATTTCGTTGCTAAAGGTCATTTTTCTAGTAGTGTGGGTCCTTTTTGAAGGCATGAAACTCTTGTATGCAATCATAGAGTTTGTTGTCTTTGGTGTTTTGATCTCCTTCGACGTATTCAACAAGAGCATCTCATATTTCTTTGGTTGTAACACAGTCATATATTTGTTTGTAGTTTTCATATGGAACAACACTTGATAGAATGTGAACAGCCCTAGCATCCAGCCCATCAGTTGTTTTGTCCTCCTCAGTCCATTCTGATTGAGGTTTGAGAACATATTCTTCAACATCAGCTGTAAGAGGATTTATATTGTCATCATATGCATCAGAAGATTTACCAACTTTAGTATTTATTTTCATGGGTTGTATATGACCACCTCTTATACATTCCATCAATCGCTTATCAATGTTATTCATATATCTTGTAATATTTTCTTTCCATATATCAAAATGATATTCGTTAAAAATAGATACTTGAGTAACATTGTTTGATTGAAAAACTTTTGTAATTGTCATGATCGAACTTTCACGTTTTTAAACTTGGACAATAATAATTTTCAAAAAGTCGGATACCAATTGTAAGTCCAGTAGGCAACAAATAAGGCTAGAGGGGGGTGAATAGCCTTTAAAATTTTGGGGGTTGTTTTGAAAAACTTCAAAAGTTGCAGCGAAAAATGCAACTTTTGTTAGTCAACTACTCAACTGATGTAGCGTCAGTCGGCTGATGAATTATGGATTCCTTAGTAGCTGATGCTGTCACCAGGAAAGATAAGATTGGTCAGTTTGCTAACACAGTTTGATATGTTTTTAAAAGATCACAAGTTATAAAGAATTGACTGAAAAACAATTTATAAAACAATTAAGTAAACCATATATGAAATTGATTGGCTGACACTTAATTAGATTGCAATTGCTTAAGTGTTAGGACAACTTGTGTAAGCTGGTGAATAAAAGACAAAGCAGTTAAAGTGGTTCACATTGTAAGCTGCTACGTCCACTACCAAGTTGGTCATACTTGGATTTTTAAAGTGCACTAATATTATTAATAATCTAGGTGATCACTAATAAATCAGTTTACAACAAAGACATGTGTTTGTGGAGAATAATTGAAAACAATCACACTAGTGGGACAATTAAGAATTCCTTAAAGATTGAAAAGTAGTAAGGAATATAGAATAATGATTGTCTAAACTAGAAATGAATAAGAATATAAGACTATCTAGCAAATGTTTTGACCAAGGCACTTTAAGTAATAAATTTGCTTTGAGAGAGTATAAATGCTTGAACTGTAATCCATTAGGAACACATTTGAAATTTTAAAAGCTCAAATAATTCGAAAGTATATCTCTTACAAGATATTTCATAGATACTGTAAGATAGAACTAATTAAAGAGGCTTCTTACAAAGCACGAACAAGGACATCAGTTAGTACTAAGAATGTTTTCTACAAAAGGAAACATGCTGACATAAGTGATTCTAGAAGCAATTTTTCCTAGCTGACATAGGTAACTTATGATCAAAGTTATCTAATTCTTTACATGTATTAGCCTTAATAATTTTAAGCAAATCTAAATATGCATATTTCAATAATCTCCCGTTTCAAATAAAGTATTATTAAGTACTATAAGACATTTTTTCTTTCAAAAAAAGTATATACTCTCTTCGTTTTAGAAGAAGTATCTAGTGTTAATTTTACACGAGTTTTAAAAAAATAGTTGATTCATATGATTTTTAATTTAATATTCCGAAAGTTTTCTTTAGTAGTTTTCAATGGGTCTCTCTTGTTTTTTTTAATTATAGATCATTTGCACGGAAAACCAATGGAAAATAAATGGAACATTTATTTTGGAATATCATCGAATACATTAGAAAATATTCATTTCATCCCAAAATAATTGTCATGTTTAACTTGATACATATATTAAGAAAAAATAATTAAATTGATTATTAATATTGATTTGATGTACAATTTCCTTTAAAGACCATGTATATATAACTTATAATTAAAATATGATGGAAAAGTAAGGGTAAAGTGTTAAAATATTGTTATAAAAAAATTCAAATAAAATAATTAATTTGGGATGGACGAAAAAAGAAATGAGGGAAAGAGTATTTATTTTAAAATGGAGGGAGTAGTAATAGTGAATTGACAAAAACTTCGGTAAGATATCTTTCATATATTTTTTGTAAGATGAATCCTCTTTACGCTATTCACCGTATATTGATGGATTAAGTCATAAGAGAGTGAGGTTCCTTCTTACGAATTAAAATCCGTAAAAATATTTAACATAAAAAAGATAGTTAATCATTTACACGAATATACACATGTACAAGCTTCTTTTATACTCCCTCCATTTTCAAATTATGATAATTTTTTCTTTTTTCGTCAGTTCTAAAATAATTGTCTTCTTTTAAAATTTTTTATTTTAAGAAAACACTTTTATCACTTTATCCTTACGTTTTTTTAATATATTTTAATTATGGTCATATGTTCAAGGACAATAAAAAAACCACATGTTTGACTAATATTTATAATACAATTAATTATTTTTTTAAAATAATATGCCGACTCATAGAAGATATAATTTGAAACGGTGGGAGTACTATTCAAAAATCAAAATATTTCGTGGAAGTGTTTTCCAGAAAACATTTTTGGCTGAACAAAAAGTACGTGTCCCCATAATGATGGTGAAAGTGGAATTGCGTGTGTGTCAGAGAGAGAGAGATATATAATTTTTTGGGTAATGCTTAGGTCACTTTTATCCTGTATTAAAATATGGATACTTTATGACGTGTCATATTTTTATTGGTTGGATATTTTATGGGTCTCACCACTTAAACCAATGGGAGTGCATCACGTTAGAATACTTATATTTTGGTATAAAATAAAAGTGACCTAACATTACTAATTTTCCGGTTTTCACACACTAAGTAATGTTTTTGTACTTGAAAAGTCGGTTTGCAATGGTCAATTTTGAAATACAGTCACCAAAATCGTTCGTTCATTCATAAGTAATCGTTCTTTTAGAATAACACATCGTTTACGATAAAGAAATTTACGGTATTATAAGTATTAGTATAAGGTGTAATTTTTTAAATATAATTATATATATGTACATAATTAAAGTAAAATTAAAAAAAAATAATAAAATGATAATAATATTTTCTTAAAAAAAGTTTTAAAAAAGTTATTATTTAAAACAGAATTTTTTTTGACAATTACTGTATTTGATAACTTATAGACTATTATGTGAAAATGAATAAACATTCACAATTTGAAGACCTTCTCCTAATAGAGGGCCCAAGCAATTCTTAGTTGGAATTAGACCGTCACTTCCTCTTTCTCTCTCTATATGTATATTCTCATTGTTTTCAAATAATTATTCTTTTTAAATTAGTAAATCGTTTAAAAAAAGTAATCGACTGTATTCTATATATTTATGTAATTGTAATATATTTTAATGTATTTAAGTATGAGTTTATAAGGACAGTAGGTAGAAAAAACTAAAATTAAATAATAAAAATATTTTCCTAAAATAAAGTTCTGAAAGAGAAAATTATTTTAAAATGGATAGAAAAAAATATATAATTATTTAGAAACGAATGAGAGTTTGACACTTGGTTCTCATGAAAAATTCTAAGTTTTACTTTTCATGGGTAAATACGGATCAGATCTAGCACCTTTCGGAGTCTTGTCATCATAAAGGGGCGGAGAGGAGGAAAGTGTGGCGCACCTCCCTTGTAGGCCGCGTGCATGCAACACACGCAGGGTGAGGCACGTGAATTGAGTCTGACTGGCGGGTCTCACCTGCTCCCCATTCACTTTAAATGATTTGATTTGTTTTTTTTTTAATCTAAAAACTTAATCGTTGTGACTTTTATCTTTTTTCCAAAAAAAAAAAAAATCAAACTTTCTAAACTTACCGTTCTGACTTCTTTCCAAAAAATTTAAAACTTACTGTTCTGACTTCTGATTGTTTTTAATTGGACTATTTTTACTTTTTTTAAAAAATCATTCAATCTTTACCCTATAAATAACCTTCCAATCTCTAATATTTCTTCATTTTCTCTTCTAAAAATTTTATCTGCATTCACTCTTCTAAAAATTTACTTTTCATTATTTTTACAATTTTAATATTTTTTTAATCCCAAATGGAGGGAAATTCTGGTATTTATCAAAATCCTCAAAATCATCAAATTCCGGGAAACGCTCAATATTCTCAGTTTTCGACTACCCCCCAATACCCACCAAATTTTTCTAACTATCCAAATTTTCCCAACTATCCAAATGTACCCATCTATCCAAATTACTCTCAGTTTTCAAATTTTGGAAATTTTCAAAGTGCACACAATTTCCTACATTTTCAAACTTCTCCAACGATCGGAAACCAATATTTCATGCAAGACCCTCCTCATGCCTTTTCGTCAAATGAATCAAGACGTGCAAGTTTAGGAACGATGTCCTCATAAAAATAATCGACTACACCATCATCCGTTTCTGAGACACAAATCAACATGCAAACAATTGATTTGGAGGAGGAACCGGTACTGACAAAAGCGAACGTAACCCGTGATAAATGGTCAATTGAAGAAGACATTGCTCTTGCAAGAGCTGTGGAGACTATAAGAAAAGATGTAATGGTTGGTAATAATCAAAAGAGTTGCGTCTATTGGAGTCGTATAACTGAATATTACAACCAATATCGTCCACCCTTATCAGTGCCGAGAACTGACGCAAAGTTGAGACCACATTGGTTAAATATAATTCATCCGTCGGTGAGAAGCTTAAATCAAATTTACAATAAGCTTTTGGGACTTTATAAAAGCGGTTGGAGCAATGCAGATTTACTCTCTAATGCTTATATGGAATATCGCCATATACTCCCTTTCCATCCGAACATGTTTGGAATATGTTAAAAGATACTCCATCATTTTCTCCTCAAGGCGATCTTCTTCACATCAATAAAAAACATAGGTCATCTGAGTCAGAGAGAGGCCATTTGAATACTAGTGTTGATGTAGAGGAAATCGATGTCCGCACTCGTCCAATTTGACAAAAGGCGGTAAAGAAGAAGGGTAAAGGCAAATGCACAACGTCTTTCACAAAAGAAGAGTTAGATAAAAAGCATGATAGACTTGCATCGAACATAAAGATTCTCACGGAAGCTAAGGTTATTGAAGCGAAAGCTAGAAAGATAAGAGCAAAAATGAAGAAAGAAATAATGTTTCTCAAAGATGCCGAATTTCTCATGAAAGATACAAGTTAAATGACTCCAGAAAACCGTGTCATACATGCCCGCGCAAGTGAGTTCATAAGGGAACAGTTGAATAAGGAATTACAAGTTTAATTTTCCTTGTTTTATGTATTATTTTAATTATGCACGTTTTTATTTAATTTTATATATGTACGTTTTTATGTAATTTTAATTATCCTTGTTTTTAGGTAATATTAATTATTGACATTTATGTAATTTTAATTATTGACATTTTTATGTAAATTTAACTATGCACGTTTTGATGTAATCTTAATTATTGACGTTTTTATGTAATTTTAATTATTGACGTTTTTATGTAACTTTAATTAGCCGTTGTAAAAACTAGCTGTTGCAAAGTAGTCATTGTAAAAACTAGTCGTTGTAAAGAATTCATAGTAAAAATTAGCCATTGTGATTTATAATCTATAGATAGATGACATATATTTGCAGCATTGACGAACTACAAACTTTGTCTTATAAAATTTTGTTTTGTATTTTACTTCATCTACCACATGATGTCTTCCACATCCTCTATCATAAGTAGTGATTCCGAAGGTAGTGTGACTGAAGAAATGTGTAAGGCAATTGTTGAAAACCACACAGAGCTAATTGAAGCAGCCAAAGCAGACATCGACAGACGTCAAAGGTAAAAAAAGAGGTATATAAATCGGAAACATGAAATTGGACACCCTCAACTTGTCAACGATTACTTCTCAACTCAGTCATTGTATCCCAATCATATATTCCGCAGGCGCTTTCAAATGAGTAGAAACTTATTTCTTCGGGTAGCTAGTGAATCGGAGAAACATTCACGTTATTTTCAATGGGGGTTCAATGCAACAAAAAGAAGAAGTTTGTCACCGCTTCAAAAATGCACGACGGTAATCCGATAATTAGCTTATGGAGTTCTGGCCGACCATCTCAACGAATACCTATGATTGGGTGAAACAACTGCCATCGATTGCGTGCTGAATTTCTGTCGATGTGTTATTGAATTGTTTGGAGAACAAAATTTGAGAAGACCAAATGCTAATGATACACAACAGCTTTTTCAAATGCACGAGCAGAGGCATGGAGTTCTAGGTATGTTAGGAAGTCTTGACTGTATGCACTGGGAATGAAAAAATTGTCCAGTCGCTTAGCAAGGCCAATTTGCAAGAGGTCATGGGAAGCCAACACTTGTGCTTGAAGCAGTTGTGTCTACAAATTTATGGATATGACATACATTTCTTGGGTTTGCGGGTTCTCGTAATGATTTTAATGTGCTATACGAGTCATCTTTGTTCAGTAACGTACTCGAAGGAAATGCACCGTCGTGTAATTTTGAAGTTAGTGGGACACAGTATACAAAAGGATATTACCTCAGTGATGGAATTTGTTGGAATATGTTTCTTGATAATCAACTTATCTTGTTGCATATCCCTAATATTTTGATTCGCTTGTTCCCATTACCGTGTGTCATAACAAGTGGCTAAAAGGTATGCGTGTCGGTTAGTGTGGCAGCTTGTTTTGATTACACATAGGTCTAAGATTAGGTCGTCCTAGTCTAGTCCTAACCTCCTAATAGATGATTGAACAGAACAACACCTCATATGCACAAAGCACTAGCAGACTTGGTGAAGTCTCAAAAGGCTCTTCGCAAAACTCGTCACCAGAAGACTTGTTGAACGCACTAAAGGACACCCTGAAGACTCACCACCAGCAGACGTGCTACAGTGACAAAGTCCCAAAGGATTCCTCACTAGCAAACTTGTCAAGTGCATCACGAAGACACCTTGAAGACCCATCAGTAGATCTGTTACTATTTGAATGTTCACATCAACGAGCAACAATCTTTCTCTCAAGATAGACTCACTCTTGAACATCATACAAGCAGACTTTATTCTGCACGTGCTTCAGAGAAGTCAAGACTGCAGCAGATCAAGACAAAGACAAAAGTATTCAGGTTTCAAGAACCATTCAAATCCTCGTGAAGCCTGACATTATTGATACTGCAACATCTTTTCTCTCTCTTGAGATCTGCAAAAGAATTCACTTTATTGGACAGATCATCCAGACAATGCATCAGATGCCAGACTTACTTTTCAGGAACCTATCAATGACAGTCTGACAGGAACCAGTTCAGGACCTTAAAGACAAAGACTTTATCCATCGGTCAAAGGTCCAGCTGAACAACACATCTTTATCCAGTGGATTTCAATATTCAACATCTCTAACGGATAGAAATTTTATGTTCAAAATCTCAACGATTATCTTGACAATGATCAATATAAAAAGGATATCTCTTCTACTCAAAAAAAAGAGACGACGACGACGAAGAACAAGAAGACAAAAAGTCTCTGAACCTGTATCAAGAAGAAGAAAAGAGATCGACAATGAGATCGTCTTCACCAATGCATCTCAGATCTCTACATCCTGGTTGCAGTCAGTCTCCCCAGATCTTAGTAAATCACCTTCTATGAATTGCTAGGAAGAATCACCTTGAAGAAGAGAAGAGAGATTCGAGATCATCTACAGTCAAGATTCTCATCTTTGTTAAGAACCCAGTTCTTGATTTGAGTTCTTCATCCTTCTTCGAAGAGCTCAGCCTTTAGCTGAAGCTTCAGAAACCCATTTCTAATGCTAAAGGTCAAGTCATTGATCAATTAGAAGATCAACTCAAATGTTGCCCAAGGAAGTTGAAGAGCTGTCTGTACATATTACATTTATATCTTCAGATTTGTATCTTGATACAAATGCTGTTGATTGTGTAATATTCAATCATCTTAGGAGGTCGAGTGCTTTGCAGTCATTCGTTCAGATATTTATTATCTGAACGAATAACCTTAGTGTCTTCTCATCACTGTTTCTCATCTCGTCTCCCATTGTCCTTTGTATTTAAGAGTTTGTCTATAAATGATTAAGTACAAGATTTGGGAATTGATGAAGATGAGAATAGAAATTTTCATAGAGACTTTAGGTTGATGCAATCTATAATTTATCCTTGAATAAATTCAGATGTTCTTTCAATTATTCATCTTCCAATCTCTATCTCTCTATGTGGTCTTAATAAACTGTTTTATCTTTTGAAAAGCCACATTTCAATGACTTCCTAAAACCTGCATTTTGGAAGAAGGATTAAGTAAGTTGTTGTTATGATCATTTAATCGCGTACAACTACTTAAGACTTCTTAAAGCCTAAGTCTAATATTTCCGCTGCTTAAACTCTTTCTAAACAGGCTTTTGTTTTACTGACGGTTCACCAGCAGAGTTCATAACTCTGCTGAGAGCAAATCTGGCTTTTGTTTTACTGACGGTTCACCAGCAGAGTTCATAACTCTGCTGAGAGCAAGTCTTCTATTCTGTTCTAAACGAACAGCAAACATGCTCTATAACTCAACCGTCGATACCACTAATAGGTTAGAGGGGGGGTGAATAGCCTATGATACCACATTAAAACTTTTCTTTTGGATATATATATATATATATATATATATATATATATATATATCCAAAAGAAAAGTTTTAATGTGGTATCATACTCTCAAACTATTCACTATGAACTTATTGCGGACCAACAATTGGTAGCGAGCCAAGCTCTTCAAGCTTTATGCCAGGTCTAACCACCTGAGAGTTTGATCCTCAAAAGCTCACTCCAAATGCATGTCAATTTTTTTAAAAAAAAAAAACTTTTGACAAGGATTTCATTGATTTTTTTTTAAAAAAAACAGCTTATATCTTAATACTTTTTGTTTTTCAAAAAAAAAATCATTTGAGAAAGATACTCACACCTTGATGATTGTAGGAATGTATTCATATGACAGATAAGTATATATCTATTGGCACTAAGAATAATTTCTTCTTCAGATGTATAAAAACTTCGATGGATGCTTCATGATAATGGAATTTGATATTCAAATTCTCTTGACATAAGGCTAACGATTGATATCAATCTAACACCTTCTCGGGAGAAAATTTCTTAGTTAAAATTCTGCAACACTCTGTGAAAGAATTTTATTTGATCGCTGATTCATCTTATGAAAAAGATTAAGAGTCAAAAACTCTATATCATGAAACTTTGATTGATCCCTCTATTTTATGATATTTAGTTTCTGGGAACTTAGTTTATATTTCAAAGAGATATCTGTAATCAACCACTAAGAAAACTTGAATAACAATTCTCCAAAATCGTCGCAAATGAAATCATTCCTTAAGCAACATATACTACAGACACATTAGCTTAGATTCCTAAAAGCTCATTCGGGAAGATGTCTACAATATTCATCTGAACGAGACTGTCAATAAAGGTACACTCCAAGTCCAGTGCTATTTTTTTTCTTGCACTGAGACCCAGGAAGAATAAGGTATTCAAGATCATGTTATTTCCTTTCTCTTCTTTCTGATCTTATACTTATTCCAGTATCTTTGTATTTTCTCTGGAGCTTCTTAAAGCTCACAAAGTGTTACTAATGATCTTTTTGATTCACATTCAAGGATACAGTTTTTCTCAAAGATCATCTAGCTACCTTTGACTATCTCTCTACCTGACTGAATTGCGTTCCGTACTCATTTATCTCAGTCAAATCTTCTTCTTACTGAGTATTATGATTTATGACTAATATCTGTTTTGTCTTTCCTTCTCTCTGATATTTCGGAATAAATCTTCACTTCACATCGTTTATATTTGCATGCTCTGTTCATCTCTGTTTTTCTTCTGCAAATATAAATACTTGAGTAATTGTTTATCATACTACATTCCTTGATTCCTCTTCTTCCTTTAGGTATGATATACATTACCAATCTGAATTGATGTCCTTTATTCAAAGTCATCTTTGATCTACTCTCTATTTGCAACATTAATTCTCCTTCTTCGATAATCCTTCTTGGTGCAAAGAACTTCATAAGCTCAGTTCTATGTGCTGACTTATAGGAGTTCCACCTTAGTAGACAATGTGCAAACTACATGGGTATCCTTGCAATTTCAACAAAGGTTGAGGCTAAGCTCTTCGAAATTGACTACTTTTTAGAGTATAATGACCAATTTCTTAGATTCTCGGTAAAGTTAAACAAAATTCTTAAAAAGGTAAAACATTTTTCTTCAAAAATTTGTTTATGAAAAGTTGTTTAGCCAAAATCTTCAAGAAAGTCTTTTCAATTTTGTTTTGGGCTTTCCAAGGAGAACAACTTACTGGAGATCTAGGAATTGACTCATCTCTCACATAAGTCTTTATGACCTTACAGTGAGCAGGTGAAAGGACCCCTCGTACTTTATTAGTTCACCTTCATGACTGGTCCTTAGTCTTGCCTCAACAAGTATAAATAGAGACATCCCTCCTTCTTCTCTATCACTTGCAAACTATCTCCAAACACTATGATAAACGCTGATACAAACCCCTTTTCTTCCAAAATGTTACTTAGGAGAATCCTTAGCGATAGATCAGGTCTCTCTCTCAACAACTTGGAATTGTTCCTTCTATTCCCCAAAAGTTGTTTGGTTAGTTTCGAGGATTTCTCTAGTATGAAAAATTTCCTCAGCAACCATTTAGCATACCTCTCCCTGAACCCCTTGATCATGCTCATGTCAGCCACCCCTTTTCAGTAATGTAGACTTTCTACATTTTCTCGTGCTGGCATGATTCTCCCTAGAGATCAGCACAAATCACAGCAGCGGACTGTCTTAAGGTAGTTCATCCTGCTCGTGAAGATCATGCAACTGGATCACTTATCTGCATTTTTCACAATGTAGAGATTCTGTTTGGCTATCTCTTTCGACATCGAGCCCCTTGATCTGGACTTATATTGCGTTTGCCAATCGGTTAAATGGATATGGGTCTATAATCCTCTTAGACATCTCCTTGTAACATTTTTATCTTTAGAAATGTATAAGGTGTTTAGATTAGTTGTTTAATAGGAGTAGTTAAGTCATCGGAAGTTGTATTGAAACTTGTAAAGATCCTCTTTGTATTCGAGTATATTTTGATCTAAATGAAAACTTGTTCAAAGCAACTTTACTTCATGTATATCTGCATTTGCTTGTACATCTTTTGATAGCATGAACTCTTGTGTTTGCCTATGGATTCTGATCTTCATATAACAGTATTTATTTCGGATCCACAACAGCAAGCACAACTCTGCTGTTAACCCAACAGCAAACCAATTCTTAACCGAGTATCTCTATTCGACAAAACGACAATTCTGATGAGACAATCCCAGGATCTATTCTTTAAATATTAGTCTTAAAAATCTGTGTACCATTTTTACATGACCGACAAAGCACGCTGAAGACTTTAAATGTT
>CM028379.1:164331641-164359401 GCA_013146195.2 Codonopsis lanceolata
TTCAAAATAAAGATAATACAATTGAAGTTGAAAAGAGTTGGATCAAGAAGAAGAGGAACCTATGTGGCACCACCTATGTTCCTCCAATTCCGTTCCAAGAAGACTTATGAAAAACCGAATGGACAAACAATTCGGGAAATTTATAATATGTTATCCAAAGTGAATGTTAATTTCCTTTGCTTAATGTTATTAAAAATATTCCAGCTTATGCAAAGTTTTCAAAAGATCTTCACTCTAAGAAACACAAGTTTGAAAACAATGAAAAGATTGTTGTTTAAAGCGTAAGTTACGTTTTTACAACCCAGAATTACCACCTAAGTTGAAAGACCTGGTAGCTTTAATATCCAAGTCTCCTTGGGAAGCTCTAAAAAGATGAAAGCAATGCTAGATTTAGGAGCAAGTATTAATTTGATGCCTTTTGGTCTATAAACAATTAGGTTTAGGAGAACTAAAACCCACTACTATGCAATTACAATTAGCGATCGTTCGGTTAAATATCCTTTGGGTATAGTGGAAGATATCCTAGTTCAAGTTGATAAATTCATACCCGATTGACTTTGTGGTTCTAGAGATGGAAAGGAAGATATGCACTAATAATGAAGTCCCAATATTGTTAGGCGGACCATTTATGGCAACTGCCAATACAATGATTAATGTGAAAAATGGTAAACTCACAATGTCGGTCCTAGGTGAAAGCAGGTTGAAATTTACGTGTTTGATGCTATGAATAGACCTAGTGACATAAGTGCTGCATTTTTTTCAATAGATGAGATTGAAAAGTTATCAACGAAACTTTTGAAGAAGAGGAAGATTATGAGAGAGATAGATTTATTGTCTATGATGATAGTCCTATCCCTCCCATAAAAATTGACATTGAGGAGATTGAAAGAAATAGAAGAAGAGGAAAGATTAGAGAGAGAAAAGTTAGAAGCTAGTGAAAAGAAAAATGAATGAAGAAAGAAATAAAATAGAATCGGAAAATAATTCTGATGAATCGGAAAAAGTAGTAGAAGAAAGTTATGAAATCAAAGATGATGAAGTAGAGATTCTGAAATCTCTCTTTGAAGAAATTGAGATAGAAAATCTTGAGGAAGAAAATAAGGAAGAAAAGCAAGAAGAGAATAATGAGGCTAAAATAAAAGAAACTATTAAAGTAGAAAATTCTGAATTTATGCCATCCATTAATTCTCCCAAAGTCGAAGAATTAAAGCCATTACCACCCCATTTAAAATATGCATTTTTAGGGAAGGTAACACTGCTGTTATTATAGCAGCCGACTTAACGGAAAAGCAAGAAGCTAGTTTGTTAAAAGTTTTATGGACACATAGAGAAGCTTTAGGATGGTCTTTAGCTGATTTAAAAGGAATTAGTCCCTCTATGTGCATGCATAAAATACATCTAGAAGAAGGTAGTAAACCTTCAAGAGAAAGGCAAAGGAGACTTAACCCACACATGGAAGAAGCTGTTAGGAAAGAAGTTCTTAAGCTCTTAGATGCGGGTATAATTTACTATATCGAGATAGTAAATGGGTTAGTCTGTCCAAGTAGTTCCTAAAAAGTCGGGAATTACTGTTGTTAAAAATGAGAAAGATGAATTAGTCCCTACAAGGACTATAGCGGTTATAGAATGTGTATCGATTTGCGTAAATTAAATGCGGCAACTAGGAAAGATCACTTTCCTTTGCCATTTATTGACCAAATCCTGAAAGACTAGCCGGTCATGAATATTATTGCTTTCTTGATGGTTTTTCGGATATAATCGGATCCTGTTGCAGAAGACCAAGAGAAAACAACTTTTACATGTCCCTTTGGTACTTTTGCTTTTAGGAGAATGCCTTTTGGATTGTGTAATGCACCAGCTACTTTTCAAAGATGCATGATTTCTATATTCTCAGATTTAGTTGAAAGATGCGTAGAAGTTTTCATGGACGATTTTTCAGTTTTCGGAAATTCTTTTGATCACTGTTTAGAAAACCTTACATCAGTCCTAAAAGATCTTTTGAAACTAATTTAACTTTAAGTTGGGAGAAAAGTCACTTCATGGTAAAACATGGAATTGTCTTAGGGCATGTTGTTTCAAATAAAGGCATTGAAGTTGATAAAGCTAAAATGAAGTTATTTCACAACTACCCCTCCCACTTCGGTTAAAGGAGTTCGAAGTTTTCTTGGCCATCTTGGTTTTACGAAGATTTATAAAATTTTTCCAAAATCGTAAACCTCTATGTAATTTGCTAGCAAAGATACAATTTTATTTTTGATAAAGAATGTTTAGAAGCTTTTAATTTATTAAAAGAAAAGTTAACTCTTGCCCCTATTTTATCAGACGATTGGTCACTTCCTTTTGAAATCATGTGTGATGCATCAGATTTTGCGATTGGAGCCGTGTTAGGACAAAGGGTAGATAGAAAGCCTCATGTGATCCACTATGCTAGTAGAACTCTAAATGATGCTCAATTGAATTATACAACTCTTGAAAAGGAATTTTTAGATGTAGTATATGCTTTAGAAAAATTTAGATCATATCTGCTAGGATCAAAGGTGATAATTTTTTCGATCATGCATTGAAATATATGTTAAGTAAAAAAGGATGCTAAACCAAGATTAATTAGATGGATGTTATTGTTACAAGAATTTGACATTACTATCAAGGATAAAAGGGAACCGAGAATGTCGTAGCCGACCATTTGTCTAGGTTAGAATTTTCACCCTTGCTTGAGCGTCAATTTCTTGATGATCCGTCCCCATAAATGACAATTTTCTGATGAACAACTCTTGGCCATTAAAGATTCGACCCTTGGTATCTTGATTTTGTCAACTACTATGTGTCGATATCATTAATCGGATTTTGATCATTATGAAAAGAAGAAATTTTTGGCGGAAACTAAAAATTATTTTTGGGAAGCTCCTCATTTATACTAAATTTGTTCGATTCTTTAATAAGAAGATGTATTCAGAAAAAGACCAACAAGGTATCATGGAATTTTGCCATGGATATTCTTGTGGAGGTCATTTTAGTGGAAACAAAGCGCTCGGAAAATTTTGCAATCAGTGCATATTGGCCTCTTGTTTTTAGAGATTGTGAACTGTTTTATAGAACATGTGACAAATGTCAAAGAGCAGTGGAATAGGAAAGAGAAATGAGATGCCCTTACATATTAATTTAGTAGTTGAAATTTTTGATGTTTGGGGTATTGATTTTATGGGTCCCTTCCACGTGTCAAATAATTGTGAGTATATTTAGTAGCGATTGATTATGTTTCTAAATGGATTGAAGCAGTAGCAACCAAGACTAATGACGGAAAAACAGTAGTTAAATTTGTAGAGGATTTATTTGCTAGATATGGAGTCCCTAAGGCCATAATAAGTGACCAAGGAACTCATTTTACCAATAAGTTGTTAAATAATGTTCTTAGAAAGCACGGTGTAACTCATAAGTTAGCTACACCTTATCATCCACAAACATCCGGACAAGTAGAAGTTAGCAATAGGCAAATAAAAGCAGTGTTAGAAAAGACTGTTAGGCCTAATCGTAAAGATTGGGAATCTAAACTCAAGGATGCTTTATGGGCATACCGGACTGCTTTTAAGACACCCATAGGAATGAGTCCATATAGAATGGTATATGGCAAAGCTTGTCATTTACCTGTCGAAATTGAGCATAAAGCCTATTGGGCTGTTAAAGAATTGAATCTAGATTTAACATTGGCCGGAGAAGAAAGATTGTTTCAGTTAAATGAGTTAGAAGAGCATAGGTTGAATTCGTATGAGAGTGCAAAGACATATAAAGAAAAGACCAAGAAATATCATGACATAGGGTTAGCCAACAAAATGTTTCATCCAGGTATGAAAGTATTACTCTTTAATTCAAGATTGAGGCTATTCCCCGGAAAGTTAAAATCTAAATGGTCTGGTCCCTTTAGAATTGTACAAATTTACCCTCATGGAGCTGTTGATATTCAAAATCCTAAAAATAATGAAGTTTTTAAAGTGAATGGACACCGACTCAAGCCATATTTAGAGCCGATGTCGGTCGAACGAATAATTGAGTTAATTCGTTTGGCTGACAATGAACCACCCCGAGATTAGGCTTGCAGTTTGGTCGAGCCAAAGACGTTAAACAAAGGCGCTAAGTGGGAGGCAACCCACTATTTTGAATGTTAATTGTTTTTAAGTTAGTTAAATGTGTTTTTCTCCGTTAAATTTAATGTTTGGACATTTAATTTCTTAATTAAATATGCCAAAATTCAAGTTTGGGGGAGAAAAACATCTTAGTGTTGTATTTATATGTTACTAATAATTTTAGTTTAGACTTTTTGTTTAGTTTTTACATACAGGAAAGATACAAGACATAACGGAAGATAACGGAAGGGTTAAACTGCAAACTGCTGATAAGTTAGAAAAGAAAACAAGAAGGAAGAGTTCTGCCCACCTTGCGGACGCAAGGTGGTGGAGACCTTGCGACCGCAAGGCCCACAGTAAATATGGACTCCGTGCACTGTTATGTCAGACATGGGGAATGAACGGGAATCTCAACCGCTTTGACTGCCCACCTTGCGGACGCAAGGTGTGGCATACCTTGCGACCGCAAGGTCCCTCCATATAAACTGTGTCGGGTTTTCTCTTCAGAAATCACACAGAACATTCTCCCTCCTTCAAACAAAATAGCAGCAACTCCGCCCAACCTCTTCAAATTCCGGTAAGATCGTCTCCAATATCGGCATATATTCAAAGAATCTCTCTCCCCCTTCATCACTCTTCATCCCCTACCTCTCTCCCATCCACCATTACACTCCACCAAGGTTGAAGACTTGTTGAAGCTAAGGGAAGAACCTCTATTGCCGACGAAGATCAAGCTCCTCTCAGGCTGCATTCACTCCATCTAGGCTGCAAACAAGTAACACTAACATCCTTTTTATTTTTACACGTCAAATATTTGCATGCTAGGGTGATAGATAATTTTTAAAGTAGATAAAATTTTTGCATGCTTAGAATAAATTTTTAATTTTAGGATTTTAAAAAATATTTTATTTGTTTAACTTTTAGTTTTTAAAATTTTATCAAACAAAATGTTCCGTAAGCATAGAAATACCGGTGCCTCGACCTCCGGCCCCGCTCAGGAGGAAGAGCAAAATTTTGACATCACCCGCTTCGTGTCCTACGAGGCATCAGAAAGGTACACGGCTAAGCTCTCCAAGTCCTTGGTGCCTGAAAGGGGATTCAAGGCTGAAGACTTTGGCCTTCGTCCCAATCTGATAGCTCGTAGGTGGGGGCTTTTGTTAGATTCTCCGGCGGCAGTAGTGCCCATTGTCAGGAATTCTATGCCAATGGCAACGCGTTGGCATAGATGGCGTGTGCTAGACACCGTTAATGTTAGGGACATCGTAGTCAATTTTTAGTCCCAAAGCATTAACACTTATTTCGCACCTCCAACACCTCCAACTTTGCGGTTGGTGCCGATGACTATAACACACACCTCAACCCCCGTATCCCTGTCGAGGTGGTCAATGCTGCCATCGCTCTCCCTGGTGTGGTGTGGTCCTATAACCGTAACCCACCTTTTGGACCACGCACCATGAGAGAGTCCTTCCTCCAAGACACGGCCAAGCCCGTGTATAAATTTGTTTGCGGACGTCTCATGCCCTCCAGTCACAAAAACACGATGAATTGGGAGAGGGCTGTCCTGACCTACACCATTATGACCGGTGGGTCTATTGATGTCGGCCGTTTGATCAACGGCCAAATCAAGACCCTTATTAGAGGTAGGACGAATGCGGGGTTCGCGTTCCCGCATTTGATTACCGATTTGTGTAGGGGCGGCAGGCGTGAGAATGCCCAAACACGCGGAGAGGCTAAAGGCTGG
Source organism: Codonopsis lanceolata (assembly GCA_013146195.2). NCBI lineage: Eukaryota > Viridiplantae > Streptophyta > Magnoliopsida > Asterales > Campanulaceae > Codonopsis > Codonopsis lanceolata. The sequence goes on from CM028379.1 coordinate 164,337,501, forward strand.
TCCGGTCATTACAAGGGCCATTTTGTTTGAACATCACCAGCAGCCGAGAGTGAGGGTTCCTCAAGAGGAGGACCCGCTCGTTGGGATCTCCAATAGGCTAGAAGAGGTTGCCCTAGAAGGCCAGATGGCATCTCAACAGTTGGCACAAATTCGTGCCGACCAAGAGTGGCTGTTTGGTTGGCTTAACACGGTGGGAAAAAATGTCTCCACCTATTATGGGCTGCCTCCTGACACGATCCCCGAGTTGCATCCACATTCGTTATTTCCACCCGACTCACCGTGAGTCGAGGCCCAAGTTCCATCCTCTTTCGTTAGGTGGATCTGCTATGTCCTTTTGATATTTGTCCTACCCCATCAATCCTCTCATATGTTCCTCTATTTTGAGGACAAAATAGAAATTAAGTTTGGGGGGGGGGATTTAAAACTTTAAGTCTTAGCAGGTCCTAGCCTAACGAGGAATGGAGTTGGGCTATGTCGTTAGGGTGAAGAAAAATTTCTTTATACGAGGACCATTTAAAACTTCACCCTATTTTTCCTGTTTTTATTTTTTCTTATTTTCGGAGTTGTTGGCATGACCAGAATACTATAATAGGTAGGACCTTTAGGGTCCTAACAAAAGAGTCATCGTCATCATCTCCAAATTTCTTAAAAATATATATTTATAAAATATATATATATATTTATTTATAAAAAAAATTTAAATTCAAAATATTTATCTTCGAGTTTAGGTATGGTAATGCTAGTCGTAGTCAATGAGGAGATTAGTACAATGAACCGCATAGTTAGTCCGTAGATCCCTCTGGAATTTACTTAATTTTGCGAAACTTTTACTTTTCTCCAAATTCTTCATGCACCCACACCAGTCATAACTATGGATTGATTAGAATAGTTTTATAAAGTTTATAACACCTACTTCATTACAACAAGATATGCACAAGAATATGATGCATAGCCATTCGAACATAATTGTTGCATTAAATTGTGACTTAGGGTCAATTGCATGATAGTTAGATCCCTTGGATTTTTCTCATTTATATATCTCAAGCACACTTTCGAACCGTGTCTGCATGTTAGTCTCAATTGTCCCTACCATCTGTCTTAGCAAATGCTTATGTGTAATCCAGTGATGCTAAACATTCAACCCACAATTCCTATAGTTGATATGATATTTTGTGTTGTCTTACTTGCTTTAAATACTACATGAACATTTGGCATTAAGAAATGACTTAGGCCATCTTTGGATCGTTAGAGCCTAAATATTCCCTGATCTATACTAAAATATATCCCTAGTGTCCCCGTTGAGCCTAATGAAAAAGAATGGAGTGTGCTAAGCACACTATTTAAACCCCCATTCGCCATCGTTTCTATTACCCACATTAACTTAACCCTAAAAGCCTATACACTTTTAGCCTACCTTTTGAGAGAGTAGGATGTGGGTAGGAAATTGATTCTAGGAGGACCACTTCTTTTCAGTTAGGCTATTTTTCGGAAGACTTCTTCTTTCCGTCGTCGAAAAAAAAAAAAAAAAATCATGTGTCAACGAAAAATGAAACGGAAGAAGAAAAGTGTAAACAAAGATTCAAATGGAAGCATAGCTTTCAAGAGAAAAATATGTTAGAAAAATCATGCTGATAAGAATGATGTGATATATTTTAGAAGTATATATTGCCCAAAACAAGTTTGGGGGGGGGGAGAAAGAAGAAAAGTGAAAAGTAACAAAAATCACCCCTCCACTTGTGGTCTTTGCAGGTCCTAGCCTAAATAGGGAAAACTTCATTTTGCTTGGAAGTATGAGGGATAAAGGGTAGTCTTACTCTCTCACTTTGAATTCCAATCCCTTTCCATCAAATCCCCCAACACCTTGGCCTTACATTACAAGCTAATAAAGACCTAATGATCTTCTTGCCAATGCTTATGTTGTTTTAATTGTCAAGTGAGTAACATGAAATTGATCACACACTTCATAATCATTATCATTCACCCTAAAGCTCACTGTGTTAGCATAATCTTAGCTATTACAAGTCATTGGGATAGGAGAGCATTGTATGACATACATAGAAGTGCATGGGATGGATGTATAAGTCTTTTAAATCCTTGGGACCTTTCTGTCTGTAACTGACCGGGTTTGGATGGTAGATCTCATAATTCTTAATGCATGATTTTCTCTTAAACTTTGATTTTCATATGAATGTGGTGTTTAGCTTAATAAAATTGTTTTAGTTGAGATATTCTTTAAGATTGGTGATCACGCACACACGGAGAAATTAGAAGTAGTAGCAGTTTTAAGAAAAGACTAGTTGGTTTTATATGACTAAGCCTGCATATATGTGGTGAGCACCAAACTGAGATTACTTGCATACCATACAACTATAACTTGAGATGAAGCCAAAAAGATTTTATGTTTTATTCGTAGTTTAATTTTTATCTGTTTTTGTATTTATCTGTTTTTGTTTCTTCTTTTTGTATTTATCTGCATAGTCGAGTCACTCGAAAGAGTCTCCTTGAGTTTGTGAGGAGTGTAAATAGTGTCACCCTCCAAAAAGATTTTAATTTTTGTTATACTTATGCTTTTGTATTTATAAGTTTATTGTTTACTCGTGGACGAGCAAAGTTTAAGTTTGGGGATATTTGATCGATGTATTTTATACGTCGATTTTATATGTTTCTATGACTTAAATTAGGCTATTTCACGAGTCTTTTGGCTACTAATATATGTTTTCGGTGAGTTTTGTAAGTTTCAGGGTTATTAGTGAAAATACGCGAAACTCCAGGGTTTTAAGTGCAAATTTCAAGAAGGGCCAAAAAGGAAAAATGAAGAAAAGATGAAAGCTGTCAGTTCTGGACACCTTGCGGACGCAAGGTGCCTTAGACCTTGCGACCGCAAGGTAGGCAGTGTGGACCACAAAGCAGAAACAAAGAATTCCAAAGGCCGGATGAACTGGAGACCTTGCGGACGCAAGGTACCCAGCACCTTGCGACCGCAAGGTGGTCAGAATGCGTCAAAGTCGGATTTTCACACAGTCATTCAATCGAATTACAACTCCCGAGTATATATAGAAGTCTGATATCGAGCCAAAGAAGAGGGAGGACGGCTGAAAGCTCTCTTTAGATAGATTTTAGGTAGTTTTAGATTGTATAACATAGTTAGATTTTATAATCTCAAGTATTGAAGATCAAATCATGTATCCGATCATCTCCATGTGCTGTTGTAGACACCCCAATTTCGTACCCCTGGTATGTGACTGACATAAAATATCAAGAACTGTTAAAACTTAACAAATGTCAAGTTGCAGGAGTCAAAATGCGATGCGAAGGAAAAGCGAGGATGCGCAGTGAAGCTAGGGGGGTAAAGTGCAAAAATCTGAAAGTTACAAAGCTTCACGGTGCCGCACCAAGGGTGCCTTGGCCGCACCATGAGAGTTCATGTGCGTCTCTCTCACAATGAAATGGTACAACTGTTAAAGCACAAAGTACAAGCTGTTGATGCAGGCTGAACAAACGGAGAAATGCCCAGCGTGTCCTGCCTCTCCAGTATCAATAGGAGGCCCCGGCTCCCAGTTTACGCACACATTTTCTTCCGCGATTTTTAGATCGCAGCGAAGCTCTGCTTCGTTCTTCTGCCAAAATTAGTACGAGAGGTGCGAGATAGGTGAGTGGAAGCCCCTAGAGTCTCCAAACCCCGTCCAAACTCTGCCAAATCAAAAAACTCATAGGTTATAAGTGATCCCTAGCCTAGTTGTTAGGTATCCACCTCACTTCCCCAGTCCAAAAATCCCAAAGTAAGCCGTTACTCTGCCCGAGTAACGAGCTGAAAAGTCAAAAACTAAGTCTAGGTTCCGCCCAACCAAAAAGGCCAAAACCTACCCAAATAAGCTGTCACTCTGCCCGAGTTGATAAGCCCAAACCCTCAGAAATAAAGCAGTCATTCTGCCCAAATCAAAACAACAACACACAACACAAACAACAAAAAGACTCCCTCTCCCTGAAGGACAGAGCGAGCACACCGCCGCTCTAAAAGGTAAAACCTTTAAGAGCGTCGTTATTTTTATTTATTTACATTTTCTGTCTTTTATTTATTTTTTTAAAAAGTTGTTATTTAAATCCGGCGCAATGTAGCCCATATAAGTCGTTGTGCTGCCCGGATTAGAATAGGAAATACTATGTAAAAGAGTCGTTATAATGGCCAAATATTCTTAAATATGTCTGTAATTATTGGAAAGAGACGGCTGCGAGTCCGTAAATAATGTGGCCACGAATGTATTTGTTTAAATTTCCCTGTCATTATAATACCTTATTTATTTGCTAAATAAATGTGACAATAAGCATACTTCAGCCAAAAACCATTTTCGAGACCGAAAGGGCGAGTTGGGTGCCTAGCACCTTCCCAACTCGTAACTTAGCCTCCGAACCCGTTTTCTTTTTCTCTGGTTTATTTTTCTTTTATTTGGCTTTGTTTTATTTGCCTTAAAATAAAGATGGCGGATGTAAAACTTTCAGATCCAGTGGGGCCCCGCAACATTCTCTCTTTGCACTTTCCTGTTCTCCCCTAAAAAAGGGAGATACGGGAATGGAGGGGTGATGCATTCCCATATCCTGGTATCCCCTAAACAAGGGATAACTTGATGCGGGAAACCCATAGCTCCCATAGTGATCTGAATGGGCCATAAGGCTATTTTCAATAAATCCATAGTGGGGGCGTCGTAATATCGTTTCTTGCACTTCTCCGTTTTCCCCTTAAAAGAAAAGGGGAGAATGGGAATGGAAGGGTAATGCATTCCCATATCCTGGTATCCCTGAACAAGGGATAACTTGATATGGGAAACCATTAGTTCCCATATTGGATACAAAATCCACTCAGGGCAACTGAGGCACATTCCAACGTGCTAATATAGACAGCACTCCTCTCGCACTTTGGATTTTGTCTTCCCCTAAACAAGGGAGGGTGGAACGAGAGCAGTGGTGTCCCGCATCCGCACATACGCGCACCCCTATCCAAGGGCGCGCGGGGCGCGGGTCGCACCCCGGGAACCTCACAGCTGTTCATTGTCTATGATGAACTAAATCATCCATAATCTAGGAGGTGGGAGGTAACTTGTATCAAATTTATGTTTTGATTCTTATTTATGTTCATTCAATGCTTGTTGATTGTGTTGTTTATCAACCCCTATATTAGTTTGCTTTGAACAAATGAATGTAATCGCAAATAATAAAGGCTTAGAGGTGCGGATAACTGCATGACCAAGTGCATATGTCGTACACTGGCTCACCAACACAATAAATTGGACCTATCGATGCACGAGAGTGATAAGTTAGGACCAGGTTCTTACATGATCTAGGTGACAGATAGATTAACAGTTCCTGTGCTTAGGATATAGAATGGATGAATTTTGCGGGGATGGAGGCTGAACCAATTGTTCAACAGACTATATCTATTTTTAGTGAAAGAACCCAAGACATTGAATGACATTATTATGAATTGAACATAAATGAGATATAAGTGAAACCCAGAATCCTAGATTGCCACCCACCATAAGATCTTCATATCTGTTATTACTGTCTAATTAGTTAAACAACTATAAACAATAGTTTAGAGTAGAATTAAACATAAAACCCCCCTTTAGATTAATAATTTGCTATCGATAAATTGCACTGTTCGTGATCACTTGTCTCTGTGGGTTCGACCCTTGCTTCCAATACTATTCTATAATAGTCTTGTCCACTTGCAAGGAAAAAGATTAATTAAAACATCGATCAACGAGCATGGACGACATGGTCATTGGTGATGGTACTTGGTTAACTATCTCCAAAACTGGTTTCTCTTTTCTTCATACACCCTCACTCACTTTTTCCCTGCATAATGTTCTCTTTGTTCCTGACATGAAGAAGAACCTTATATCTATATCTCAGTTTTGCATTTCCAATAATACCTCCATTGAGTTCTTATCAATTTCTTTTCATGTGAAGGATCTACTGACAGTGAGAATATTGTTGACCGGACAGTCTAAGGGCGGTGTGCATGAATGGCCGACCACAGCTTCCCCACCTCGCTCCTCTACTTGTGTTAGCTCCAAAGTCTCTCACCATGATTGGTATCATCGAGTTGGTCATCCGTCTGGTGCCGTTCAACGTCAGATACTATCTAGCCTAGGTTTAGATTTAGACACTACTCGCAATCATCTTCTTCATTGTAATGACTGTCTTTCTAATAAAAGTCATAAACTTCATTTTCATCAAAATATTATTGTGTCTACTCTACTTCTGCAAATTATTTATACTGATGTTTGGACCTCCCCCTCCCCTCCATTGATGAGTGCAAATATTATGTGATTTTTGTTGATCATTTTACTCATTACATCTGGCTTTACCCACTCAGACGAAAGGTCGCCACTATCTTTCCCAAGTTTAAAGCCCTGGTCGAAAACTATTTTAAAACAACCATTGTCACTCTTTACTCGAACAATGGAGACGAGTACATGGGGCTTGGCCGCCTACCTATTCGCCCAATGGGTTCTCCGAGCGTCACCATTGTCATATTGTTGAAACTGGTCTCTCTCTCCTTTCTTTCGTGCATCTATTCCGCTACCCTACTGGTCGTTTGCCTTCAAAACAACGGCCTACCTCATAAATGGACTAACAACACCCACTCTTACTCACCAGTCTCCCTACCATAAACTCCTTGGCTCTCCGCCAAACTACTCCAAACTTTGTGCCTTTGGCTGCCTTTGCTACCCTTGGCGATGCCTTTATTCCACTCATAAACTTTCTACTCGCTTCACCCACTGTGTCTTCCTCGGTTACTCGCTAACTCGGAGTGTCTATTTCTGTTATGATCCGAGCACCACCAGGCTGTTTATTTCTTGTCATGTTCACTTTGTCGAGTCCACTTTTCCCATGTCCACCCCGACTACACGTACTACTCATGCAGGCAACTACACTATTGACTATTGGCTTCCTCTTTATGAACTACTCTCGGATTCATACATATCGTCGGCTACTCACTCTAGTGCCTCTGCGCCAGTGTCTCCTAGGACTAATTAGACTGTGGGTTGATCTCAGCTCGCCTATACACCAGCCTCAACCACCCATTCCATTGCCCGCTACCAGTCATGTGCCTACTGCTCAACCCTCCTTGGCAACTAGCCCTTGCCCGAGGACAGCACTATACCTGCTGCTCAGCCCTCATAGGAAATTGATATCGTCACCGAGGATAGCATTGTACCATTAAGACCTGAGCCCACTGCATCTGTTCCTGTGCTCGCTGAAACTGTTCCTATGCATGCTGGCTCCTCCATGGTCACTCGCTCCAAGAACAATATCTTCAAACCGAAGACCAAATTGAGTCTCTCGGCTTAACTAGCAGCGAAAAGTGAACTAACATGTGTCACTCAGGCTCTAAAGGATATCAAGTAGCACCAGGACACGTCCAAAAAGTATGATGCCTTAGCTCACAATGGTACTTGGGCTCTGGTTCCCGCGGCAGATGCTCGCAATATTGTTGGTTGTAAATGGATCTTTCACATCAAACGACACGCTGATGGCACCATTGATCACTACAAAGCTCGCCTTGTTGCCAAGGGGTTTCACCAATGACCAGGAGTTGATTATCATGAGCCTTTCAGCCCAGTGGTTCAACCGACCACTATTCGTCTTGTTCTCTCACCAGATGTATGTCGAGGGCGGGATCTTCGGCAACTGGATGTCAACAATACTTTTCTTTAAGGCAATCAGTCCAAGGAGGTATTTATGGCTCAACTGCCTAGCTTCATTGACAGAGATAGCCCTCAACATGTATGTCAGCTTCAAAAGGTGATCTATGGTCTCAAACAGGCTCCCTAAGCATGGTATAATGAACTATGATAGTTTCTCCTTGTCTCAGACTTCAAAAATTATGTGGCAGATACTTCGTTGTTCATACTTCATGCAGGGGGCACCACCATATGTCTTCTTGTTTATGTGGATGACATCATCATCATTGGGAACCAGCCCGCTGCAGTCCATACTTTCATCGACTTGCTCGCTGCTTGCTTCTCTCTCAAAGCCATCAGCGACCTTCACTATTTTCTTGGTATTGAAGTTATCAAGCGACCAAGTGGTCTCCTGCTCTTACAACATGGTTATATAGCCGATCTTCTTGCTCACACGGGCATGACTGATGCCCGCCCTAATGCTACTCCAATCCCCACCACTCTTACATTGACACTTTAGTCGGGCACTACACTCACTAATCCCAACGAGTTTCGTGCAATGGTCGGGAGTCTTCAGTATCTGTCCCTTACTCGCCCCGATATCGCCTTTGCTGTCAATAAACTCTCGCAGTTCATGCATAGGCCGACTACCGAGCACCGGAATGCAGTCAGGTGGGTTTTTTGGTATCTTTGTGGTTCTATTTAAGTGGGTATTCTCCTTCATCGTCAGTCTCCTCCAACTCTCCATGCATTCACTGATGATGACTAGGCGGGCAACAAAGATGACTACATATCCATCGATGCCTAGATTGTCTATCTTGGCCGCAACCCAGTCTCTTGGAGCTCCAATAAACAACACGCTATTGCTCGTTCCTCGACTAAAGCCGAATACCGGACAGTGGCTGCCACTGCAGCCGAAGTTCGGTGGATTGTGTCTCTCCTCGGCGAGCTTGGCATCACCTCCTCGACCCAACCAGTTATTTATTGTGACAACGTGGGCACCATGAGTCTTTGCTCAAACCCAGTTTTCTATAATCACATGAAACATGTGGCTCTGGACTTTCACTTCATCCGGCAAAAAGTTAAAGATGGGCTTATGCGAGTGGGTCATGTTTCCTTGGCTGATCAGTTGGTCGTTGCCCTGACCAATCTGTTTGCTCGCCAATGATTTCATCACTTGCTTCACAAGATTGGTCTCTCCTCTCGGACGTCCATCTTGTGGGGGCAAATTAGATAATCATATATTTATTTATTATTCTTGTCTATTTGTAATTGTTAGCTAGTAGTTATTACCTTGTATAATTTTTTCTTTATTATGTTTCCTTCCTTGTATAGGTTTCTTCTACCCTACTTCAAGTGTAACCATAATTGTAATTCTCCCTATAAATAGGTGATTCAATTAATGGAAAAGTTATGTCGTTATTCCTAAACTTTATTAGTTACTACAATCCATTCCCCACGGCTAACGGTTAATCGGGGATTACCCACGGGTAATTGGTCAAATTAACAATTTAGTTAAAACACTTTAATGATTAAAAAATACTTTAAAAAGAAACACTTTTAAAAACATACTATATAATCGAGTTAATAAAACTTGATAAATGATAATATTATTTTTACTTATAACTAGAAATGTTTGGTTTAATTTATAAAAATACAAACTCGCTCAAATCGATCACGAGAGCTACTTAATGTGTGCTCATGAACATTAGTAAGTTTATCAATTATCTTAGTACACAACGACACTCAAACGAATACCAAAAAGGAAACAGTAACTACTAATTTGATCCAAGTAGTTGAAAGTTTCTAAGTAGAAGAAGATGTATCTTTAATTTCCTGATGCATAGCCACTTCCACTGACAAGAATATGTATCTTAAAGAATTTCCTGATGCATGGCCACTTCCACTTACAACTTTTGACGCATCATCATCGGAGACATTAGATCCTTCAGTTTCTTTAGTGGCAGGATGAGTATGCGTGTTGTCACTACAACAAAAAAGGCCTTTAACAACGTGTTTAAAACGTTGTAATAGAGCTTTTACAATGTTTTGTAAAACGTTGTGTTAGGCAACATTGTAATAGGCCCCCTTTTTTACAACGTTTTAAAAACGTTGCAAAAAGTCTGTTACAACGTTTTAAAAACGTTGTAATAGACTCTATTACAACGTTTAAAAAACGTTGTAAAATCTATTTTTCAAAAAAAAAAAATTAATAGCAAGTTTGTTCCAATTTTGAACCCCCCCCACCTGTCACGGCGCTACTTATAGGCAGACGAATTCTGCAGTCCACAAAAAAAACGTATAAAGAGCATAGCCATCCAAGGGCTCTACATGTATAGGCAACCCCTATCTAACTGGGATCAGTTTTGTAGCCCACACCCCCCCTTCTTGAAGTGATTTTTCTCCCACTTTGTTCGTCTTTTTTTCTCATGCCTTGATCATTCTTGTTACTTGACCCAATTCTGATAAAAGATAGTGGGAGTTCAAAGCAATTAGTAATCTCACTATGAATTTTTTTGAGCTGGAATGCAAAGGAGCAACACTGCCAATAACCAAATGCCAAGCAACAATCTCTCAATTACTTAATAAAGATTATATATTTCAACAGATGAGGCATTTATGACGATGTGATGAGTGAATCATGAGTGAAATACTCCAAGAGATGTTTATTTTTCCCTTCCTTGGCCAATAGATACTACAATTAGTTCTTAACGGATTATGGCACAACCACAAGAGTGGGTCTAGGAAAAACTTGGGGCATGGGATGTAATAGAACAAATATTAATTATAAATCATCATTCAGGACCAAATTATTCACGGTCATACAAGATTTTGATGAGTAATAGTTAAATCGGGTGCAAAGTATCTCACCAAACATTTATTTTAATGTACGAATTTGACGGAAACTATGCACCACTTTACTTGTATGAATTCAAAACTAGCCATCTGTATTTTGTAGATTTCCTTAACTTTCTGTAACAGTAGCAACCTTCTATAAATTAATTTAGCTACAGCTCAAGCATGGAAGATTCCTATACCTCCACCGAAATGCAGTCCACAACGACTTCCATGTTCTCAGTCTATGCCTAATTTGCTGCATTCATGATGATGTTCCGGTCACCGGCAAACGACCTCATAAGAACTAAGAATTACTCAAAAATAATTGTATTAAGGTAAAAAATAAATCATAATGAACAAAAAGGAAGAGGGGTAAAGTAAAATATTACCTGATCAATAACAAGCAACAATCAATAACAAGAAACAACTGTTGCCTCTCTGAACAAATGATCAAATCATATATTCATATTACTGCAAAACAGAATTTACAGAGAAAATCTCAGGAATAAGTATATCACATTATCATTTGGCTATTATCTCATCCAATTCCAGAGATACACAAGAAGATAATTAACAGATGATGATGGTGAAGTTTATTTGATCGATTCAACAAATACAGATTGAGTCCAGAACTCAACCAACTTGAAACCCAGGTAAATCATACCATATATATAAGAAACAGACCCTAAATAAAACCGCATCCATGAGAACAAACTTACTCGATCACTATCATATTGAACACTTCTTGATTTTGAATCTGGATAGAATCTCTTGTAACTGCCACCACAAATGAATGAAACTTTTATTGCTCAAATTCGTTATAAAAAAGAGAGCCCTAACTCTCTAATCCAAATCAAAATCCCAACTGATTCAACTAGTGCATAAAATTCAAATTATAAATTAAGCATGAAAAAGAACGAAAATATAGAACTATTAATAACTTGTCCTTGAGCAACTGTAGCACATTAACAATCACATTTGGCTCCACAATGAAAATCTCAGATCATTAAAGTATGAGAATCTGTGTTTGACTGTTGGATAACCAATTTAAGAATGGAGAAGATTAACCAACAAGTGGTTGCAGAAGCAGGATACCACTATACCATACTACCAGTTGTTCCTTTTCTGCCCATGGCTCAGGTCAGTTTTGTTTAATTTATGTGTGTATCTGTGTGTTTTTGTTTGTAATTGTGTTTCCTGTGAGTAAAATTTGTGAGATTGTATCAATCTAGTTGCTTAATGTTTGTTTTTTCCCGGTTGCCTAGTTCATATTCGTCATTGTCAGTGTGTGTGAATTTGTATGGTTTCACATCCCTAATGTGATTATTGATGGAACTTTCGGTGACTCAGTCATTAGCTAATCAGAAAATAATGAAAGATTTGCTGAAATCATTGTTTTATTACCACATTCTTTCAAAGTAGGAGCACATTCAGCGATAAAGATATCTGAGTAATTTAAGGAGCTTTATAACTATTACACCACTGAAAAGGCTTGGCATTTGTGTGATCCCGAAGCTGAGAAGGTATTCGAGTCTCTGAGGGAAGCAATTGTAAAAGTAGTTGTTGTCTCAAACGTTGACACACGACTAAGACCTTTGTTACGGGCTCTAAACTGTGATAACTGGTTTGATGCAGTGGCAGTGTCGGCTGAAGTAAGTTCTAGATTGATTTGTTTGTTCTTTTAAATTTCCTTTTACAATTAAATTTGCCTTATATTAGGCAGAGTTATTATTACTATCGGTTAACTATACTATCAGTATTAAAAGCTCCCATAGTCTAGACAATTGGGGGTAACCTTCCACTTACCAAATCCATTCCTATCCTAAAGCACCAATAGTCTCACTCAGTTGAAACTGAACTCAGAAACCTCCAGTTTGGAAAAACTGGTACATGATCAATTTAGCTAGCTCTTGCAATCCTTTCAACATAATTAATAGGCAAATGATATGATAGATGAAGGAACTGAGACATGAAGCTAATGATAAAGTGGTTGCTGCAAAATGGAATTGAATGCAGACAAAGAAATTACCATGCATCCCAAGGAGAACATTTGCATACCCCTAGTAGGCATGAAATCTGTCAATGTCCTTCCATCCACTGGTGAAAGTTCAAGGGAGCCAAAATCAGCCACCTAACAAAAGTTTTAAGTTTTAGCAATCAACCAAAGACTTAGTCTAAGAGATGCAAAAAAAGCCATATCAAGCACCCATTAATATGTGCTTATTTTGCATAGAGGTGACAATGTTATGGAAAATGAACAAAAGATGGGAGACTTTCTACTGAAAGGACAGCTTAAATGTCAATGATTACTGACTACTGAGTCATGAAAATGAAAATATAGTGCAAGGCTTTCCAAAACACTAGCAACTTCAAAAATTGTATTATGAACCACCAAAACAGACCCTTATACAAATAAGAGTTTTCACCTGAAAGTTTTCTGGGGTTGATGTATATTATGGAATCCCAATAGTCATTAAGCCAGAGAACACACCTGGACAGCTGAGTTTGATATTCTTCGCAAGATCTACACAGCATGATGGTTCAACACTAGATTTTGCTGCAATAGTGACCTAATATCTAATTAGGTGATCAGTTATGCAAGCTTTATAAGTGGAACAAATATTAAGTATGACCTTTCTGTGGTACTTCATACTGTTTATGGGTTGAGAACATATTTGAAAGTTTGAAGAGTGTTAGAAGAAATGTGGTACTTCATACTATTTATGCAGAAAATGAAACGAATTTATCATTAACTCACATAATACACTTTATAAAAGCTAAAGACGGATTAGAGATTTTGATCCTCTTCCACAGTACACACTGCCATAGATGCTTAAGCAAAATTGCAAGAACAAGAACTGCTGGAATCTAATCCCCTATCTGATGGAATCTGTTTGCTCTGCTTGAAGTTACTAGCAGTAGAAACAAATATCACAAGAAAGACAGCAAAAATAATACTAGTCGAATTCACTTGTGGGGTTTCATGACTGCCTAATTCTCGACTTCCAAAGTTTCTTGTCTTCTGTTAATTTCTTCAACCTAGAATTCTGCACCAAAAACTCCCCACAACTACAACAATTCCATTTATGAAAGGATTATGGGTAGCTTACGAAATCTTTGTAATACTTGGCTGCACTTATATTTCCCCATTACCACAAAAAAAAAAAAATTTGGGGCACCTCAGGTTCCTGTCAAGTTCACAGAGATGTAAAAGAAGAGAACTTACAATTCTTCCAAAGTTTCTTGTCTTCCATAGTACACACTGCCAATACATTTGTGTTGATTAATTCTCAAAGATAAACATATATTGTTATAAAACACTTATTAACTGGACCCCCTGGCACATGTTAAATTCATCTGAGATTCAGTTAGGTTTGAACTACCTCACTCAATTTTTGTTGCAGTACAGATAGATTAATGCATGTCAAATCACTAACCTGCGTGAATAATTCATAAGAAAATTAAAAATAGGTATTAGTAATGGAAGGTTTGATTAAGGTGTACTGTAATCTAGCTAGTTGGTTCAACTGGTATGCCTCACATTGGATTGTTTGGAGTAACCTCTCATTTATTTTGGTGGAACTGTAGCTTACAAGGCTAACCCCTTCATAAACAAGAACTTTTAGCAATCTTGAAAGTAGAAACTCTATGTAGCAACTATTAATCAAAATCTCAACACCACCTTGGCACGAGCTAACCGTGATTGTATTAGGAACCCGATTATTTGATCTTCCCATAACAATGTTCTTTTCACCAAGAACAACACTTGTATTAGACATGTTCTTGAGCTCATCTCTCTTTCCATTGAGGTGTTTGATATTTTCCTGCATTTGTTTTATGTAATTCACTGCCTGGTACATGTGGTCTGATATCGAGCGCTTTCCCTAATTAATCACATTAGGAGAAATATCATCAAATCCAACAAAATCAAGTAAAGACCAATATAATTACTGGATAAAACATGATGCCCATAAAAAGATCAGTCCATCTCCTGGGCCAGTCAACAAGCTTTGGTAGCTATGATTTGCAGGCTTAAAGATGGCATGGCATGGAGGGTAAATCCAACTACCAAATGGGCAGCAGCGAATTCTGAAACAACCTAACAGTTAAAAAAGGTATTCTGTTTACAACAGAACAGAATCAAACTCACAGGGTCAGTTATGGGCATTGGCATGAGAGACAATAATATCTGGAAACAACTCAATCCTCCTTCAATTCACATAGCTGCCTTTTAAGAACCTCATTGTCCTTCCTCAGCTTCATTATCTTCTACTTGAGTGTTTCAACATGTCGATTTGAAGTAAAATCTTGTTGGTTTTCAACTAACTTTGCACTGTTAATCAGCACGGAAACATACAATCAAATGGTTACTTGCTTCAAATCAAGGTGTTAATTAGCTCAGATGACAAATAAAAAGTCCATCTATAAAAGTGACTGATTTCTTCAATAATGGCCATTGCAAAGCTTTGAGTATGGAAGGAAACTGAGAAATGAAGTTGAAACTCTTGAAACTATGAGAGCAAGAGTGCAACTCTTAGTGGATGAAGCCACACAAAATTTAAAAGTTATTGGGTCGGACGTTGAGGCATGGTTGAGCAAAGTAGATGAGATCCAGAAAGAGACAGCGCTAGTTTTGCTCACTACAGCCAAGGTGGAGAAGAGATGGTTCTGGCTGAATTACTCATTGAGCAAGAAGGTCATGAAGAAGATTAAAGTTATTGCTGAACTCCAAGGTCAAAGCAAGTTTGATCATGTATCTTATGATCCTCACCCTCCAATGGTAACTGCACCTACGCCCTTGAGTAGATCAAAAGGGTTTGAATCAAGATTATCTATAATGAAGGATGTCATGGAAGCACTCAACAAAGATAAGAAGATAAAATCCACATGATTGGGATATGTGGGATGGGGGGCGTGTGGAAGCCAACAATGATGAAAGATATTGCAGCAAAGGTCATAGAGGAGCGTCTCTTTAATGAGGTTGCTATGGCAATTGTCACCCAATCTGCAGATCTTAAATCAATTCAAGGCAGTATTACAGAGTTGTTGGGTCTAAAGCTTGGAGAAGAGAGTCTTCTTGCAAGAGCAGCTCGGCTATGTGAAAGACTAAAGGGTCATTCGAGGGTACTTGTAATATTGGATGACATTTGGGATTTTGGGGGAGATTTGATTTGGAGGAACTAGGAATCCCCCCGTTCGCTGAAGAACAGCATAAGAGCAGCTGCACTATCGTGTTGACTTCAAGAAATGCAGACGCTTGTGAAGAGATGGGGGCTGAAAGAATTTTCAGGATAGAACCCATGCCTCACGAAGTAGCATGGGTTCTATTTCAAAGAACTACAAATAAATTGTTCTATCGTGATTTGTTTGCGGTGGCAGAAGGCATTGTGAAGGAGTGTGGAGGTTTGCCTCTTGCAATTGTAACTATCGCAAGGGCACTCAGAAGTAAAAAGCAGAAGTTTATGTGGGATGATACTCTTCAGAGTCTAAGAAACCCTAATCTTGCAAGTGATTATGCAGCCGTGTACTCAGCTCTTGAGGTGAGTTACAAGTTTCTAGAAAGTGATGAAATGAAACATCTCTTCCTTCTTTGTTGCTTATTTCCTCAAGGTTATGATATTCCTATTGAGGATTTGTTACGATTCGGATCAGGGCTGAGGTTGCTTACGAATATGTATAGAGTAGATATGACAAGAACCCGGGCAAATGCCTGCATTCAAAAACTCAAAAATTTGAATTTATTGTTAGACAGCAGGGATGAAGAATGCGTAAGAATGCATGATCTTGTGCATACTTTTGCTCTGCCATTCGCATCTAGGCATGAGCACATGTTTATGGTCAGACATGGTAATGCTGCAAATTCCTGGCCACGTGGCGATGCTGAGACAATCTTCTGTAAAATTTCATTATGGTGCGAGGATATGCATAGGCTTCTAGCTGGGTTGGAATTCACAAAGCTCAAGCTTTTGCTGCTGGTAGGGAGCAGTGACTTGTCACAGTTCCCACAAAACTTTTATGAAGGAATGCGTGAACTGAAGGTTTTGATTCACAGGGGAATGTTAATTAAATCACTTCCAAGATCATTCCAACTTCTACGTACCCTTCAAACTCTTTGTCTGGATTACTGCACTTTTGGAATAGAGTGTGATTTATCAATGATTGGAAATCTAGTGAATCTCGAAATTCTAACCTTTGTCCATTCTAATGTTAAGGAAATACCAGCAGAAGTGGGGAATTTAACTCGTCTACGTTTATTGGACATGACATGGTGCGTAGAACTCCTAGAAATATATCCCGGAGTGCTACAAAGTTTAATCCACCTAGAGGAGTTGTATTTGAGAGGAACCCTTCTCAATTGGCCAAAATATCGAACCATGGAATGCCTTAGAGAACTGACTTCCATGTCCCTTTTGGCTGCCTTAGAAATTGAGCTATCAAGTTTTGAGTTTCTACCAAACGACATGGTCTATGAAAAGCTGAGAAGATTCAGAACACTTTAAAATTAACTAGCCCCAGATTATGGAAAGGGAGTGGAATTTATGTGCTATTCCAGAGCGCTGAAATTCTGTTTTTACAGGGGAGATTTAATGACTGTAATGGTTATCTTCACAGTCTAAACTGGTCTGCAAAAGATGATTTCTCGAAATTGAGGACTTTGACAGTATTAGAATGTCATTATTTGGTGTATCTCGTGGAGACATGTGGTTGGGAGGCAACTAGTGACTTTGCAATGCTGGAGTCTCTGCATCTCCATCGCCTTAATGCTCTAAAAAAGATATGGCACAGAGAAATCACAGAGCATGAGCAAATGGAAGCACAACAGTCACATTCATGGATGTGTCGTGTTCAGTTGCCATCTTTTGGGAGCCTACGCATTCTTGACATTGTTGATTGCAGGCTCTTGAAATATGTATTTTCTCTGTCTACTGCCCGGGTTTTGGTTAAACTTGAAATTATCAAAATAGCTGATTGTTGTGCGTTGGAAGAAATTTTTAGCAGTGAAGATGAGAAATTGGTCATGAAGATCGAGCTCCCAAAATTAAAATCGTTGAAACTTGTAGATCTTCCAGTTCTTGCTTGTTTCTGCAAGAAAGATGATGCAGTTGTTCTTCCTGAGCTGGTAGATTTGGAACTTTTTAGATTACCAGTCTTCACCTACACCAGGGTGGCTGTTTCTGATACAGAAAGCAAACACCATGCTTCTTTCAATCATCTTTTCTCAAAACAAAAGGTATGCCTTTATTCACTATAGAGAACTTTCCCTTTGGAGTTGTCAAATTTCTTCATAAAGATTTCTTCTTGTAATGATTTCACTACAACACCCTCTGCTTGGGACTGTCTCAGATTCACATCCCTTCTTTAGCAATCATTAATTTAACTAACATTTTTGCTGATGCTATTATACTTATTTTTTGTGAAATCGGAATTCCCTTCTTACTGGAAGAATAACTTTTCATTCTTTTCACTATGGTCATCAAAAGTTTTAAAAGTAATGCAGAAAAAGTTTACCAACCTCCTTCCCCAGCTCCAACCCTAATTGTAGATGATAAAGATCAATGACTTGGTGGTGGTCACTAGGTTAATTTTCGCTGCCAAATGGCGATTGTTTACAAAAAGGAATAGGCATCTTCAATGAGCTTGTAGTGTAATATGTATAAATACTCCCTCTCTCCCAAAATGATTGTCCCTTTTTAGTCTTTTGAGCAGAAATTAAGCTTATTTCTAGGCCATTTTATTAGTGCATTTGTGTGAATGATGCCATTTGTGTCTACACTATATTATTGCATGTGCATATCAGGACAATGATAGATAGCGAAGATGAATTTAGTAACTTCACAGGAAAAGGCACATTCATTTTGGAACAACAAATTTCAAAACGGGACACTCATTTTGGGGCAGAGGGAGTAGTTTTTTCTTTGTTAAGGTAATTCATAAGTGGCCAAACTTTTGCAGCTACCAGCTCTAAGTATTATGAGCCACCACATGATTACATGGAAACTGAATGTTGTTGTAAATGTTGAAAAATGCTACTAGCTTGTATCAGGTCACCTGCTTTATTTCCTTGGATGATAATGTTGTTGAATGCACTTTGCAGATTGCATTGAGAACAGAGACCGTGGTTTCCGATACCAGAAAGAAGTTGACCGAGATAGAGATCGAGTGATATACCTCCAACCCTATATGATGCTAAATCAGTTCTTTCATTCCAATTAATACAAAGCTTACGTCATCTCGAAGTACTCACTACAACAAAAATTAGCATTTACAACGTTTGTTTTACAACGTTTTTAGAAAAAACGTTGTTAAAAGTTAGTTTTAGACAACGATTTTTTTTTGTTAAACGTTGTTATTAGTCTTTTTGCAACGTTTTTCGAAATGAACCTTGTGTTAACAATTTATTTAACAACGTTTCTTTTTAAAACGTTGTGAATTTTGAGTTTGTTTACAACGTTTCTACATAAAACGATGTGCCTACAACTGGTTAACAACATTTGTGAATATAAACGTTGTATAATTGTGAAAATATAAAATTTCCCCTCCCGCTTCCAGCCCTTTTGCGCGGAAAATAATGGTAGAAATTCCTTCCAATAATCAAAATCCCCAAACCCCCAAAACCCACTCTCAGCCCCTGTCGTCTTTTTGGCTTCAACCCCTTCCATCCTTTCTTCTCTCGAAACCTTTACCAGATCATAAGTTTCTCGCATCGCGCGATTTTGCATTGGCCGTAACACCGGCGTTCCTCTCCATTTGAAGGTCTTTTCTCTCTCTCTCTCTCTCTCTCTCTCGCTCTCTCTCTCTCTCTCACACACACAATGATCCTTTCTTCTCTCGAAACCTTTACCAGATCATAGATTTCTCGCATCGATTTTGCATTGGCCCTTACACCGGCGTTCCTCTCCATTTGAAGGTCCGTTCTCTCTTATCTTCTCTTTTACCATTTCTGAAAACTCTCTGTAAGTCCAGATGGCAATAGTTAAGGCTAGAGGGGGGGGGTGAATAGCCTTTAAAAAACTTTTGGTGGTTGATTTGAAAATCATAAAATATTGGCAGCGGAAAACTTGATCTTGTCAGTCAACTGAAGAGATGGTCAGTTGGCTGATACTTTTGAAATTTCTTAAGCTGAAGTGAATTGGTCTGTTGACTGTCACAACAGTTTTTCAAAAGAAATTTGTTTTGATGTTTGATCACTGAATATAGAGAAGAAATTAAAGCACAAGTTATCTGAACAAGTAAGCAAACAAGTGTTGTTAACTGGCTGACACTTAATCAGTTTAATAACTTCTTAAGTGTTAAGTCAGTTAGCAGGGATATAAGAAATGGCTGACAATTCAGTTGAAGTGGTTCACAGATAAACTGCTACGTCCACTACCAAGTTGGTCAGACTTGGATTTTTGAAGTGCACTAATTTTATTAAAAATCTAATTGATCTCTAATGGATCAGTGTACAACAAAAGACCGGTGTTTGGGAGAATGATTGATAAACAATCAAACTCGTGAGACAAACTGACTGAGTTCGAAATAATTTGAAATGAAGTACTCAGTGTTTTGCCTAAACAATAACTAGAAAGAAATTTTCAAAGGCGAGTATCTAGCTAAAGTTTTCCGAAGACGAAGACTGAGAGTTTGTGAGTGGAAAGTTTCTTGACTTGAAAAATTCTTCAGATCCGTTGTTTTCACCAATGCTTCCAATGGGTATATATATATTGTCTGTGCGAGCAACCCGTTAGGAACACATTTGAATTTTGAAAATGTGTTATGACAGATGCAAGATCACAAAGGATCTTGTGAGATATTATTTGGCAGGACATCTATCACAAACACAAAGTGGGAAAGAGTTAGTACTAGAGTATGTTTAAACAAATAGGGAAAGATAAACTCATTCAATAGCAGCGCATAGATCAGCTGAGAAGGTTGGCTGACAAAATAATATCCAGCTGACCAATTATAAGCTACTTGTCCTGGCTGACAATCAAGTGAAATGTTTTTAAGCAAATCTTTTTAATTTTAAAGATTCAACAATCTCCTCCTATTTGCTTAAAACCATTCACTTGAAAGCAGAAAGCCAAGAATTTTAAAGTTCCTGCAAAATTTTGTTAGTACCACAATGTAGTAACTGAAATCATAAGAGTAATGGCCAATGTGAGGTACAACTAAAACGAGAGTTTAAAGTTTGTTCAAAGTAAAGAGAGAGATGAAATGTTCCATAGACTGATGTGGATCCTTCAGTTGTTTTGGACTGCTTCAACTGATGGACCAACTTCATTCTCGGTTCATTTGCTGCCGCAGCTTCGGTGCAACTTGTTCTCTTTCGGCTTCTTGAATTCTTTCCCCTTCAGCTTCTGTTTGAGTTGCTTGTGGCGCAACTTGAGCATCGGCCGCTTCTTTTCGGCTTCACCATGTTCTTGACGTCGGCAGAGTCACCGGCGATCGGCATTAACTTCGTCTTTCCAAGAATCGGTTTTCACCGTAGCATCGCCTCTTGCTTTCTGCTTCTTCTCCTCCTGAATGGTTTGAAGCATAGCAGCTTCAGCATTGAAAGCACGATTTGACCATTCTTGTTGATAGAGCAAGAGAGTCCTCCAGTCATCCATATGAGCTTCACGAGGAGCTCCAGCAGCAATGGCAGCTTGCACCTCGGTGGTAATGATCTGGGTGAGGTTTGGGAGCAGAGAAGCAACTTGTTGTTGAATGGTAGCAAGCTGATGTGTATGACGAGTGAGGGCTGACTTCATATGCAGGTGATGAGCATAGAGAAGGTCGAGCTTAGCTGACAGAGACATGGAACCAGAAGAGGTAGAGGCAGGTGGTTGAGCCGGCCGAGGTGCATCGGAGAATAACCGATGGGTGTGAATATCGCATCCTCGGGTCGTGGGGAAAGAAAACATCCATGGGGTAGGCTGGGATTTGGGCTTCGTGCTCGTGTTCGTGAAGGGGTAGGCATGTCTTCGAAAGACATTTAGTGTGGGATGTAGCAAAGCTTTTGAAATTATTTTGCGTTGAAGTCGAGCTTTCCTGGCTAGCGAGAGGGGAGAGAAGAGACTCGTCCTCAGAAATGGATTTAGAAGAGTCAGAAGATGAGTCCATGGATGCGATCAGTCCCGAAGAGTTTGCAGGGGAGAGAGAACCATGATCATCTACTTGGAAAGGTTCGGGATCAGTGGGTTTGAAGAAAACTGGCGGGTGGCAGAGAGAGGGTGGGAGGCAGAGAGAGGGTGGGATGTGTGAAGAGATAGATCGAGGCGAGAATGGCGGGTGGAGAGGCTTGGTTTGGGTGAGTAGGAAGGTCGGTTGGGGAAGAGGAAGAAGAAGCGCTGCGGAGTGTCGGTGAGGATATAAGAATGGCGGTGAAACCACGGGTGCTAAAGTAACCGACACAA
>CM028379.1:164359501-164385665 GCA_013146195.2 Codonopsis lanceolata
TTTTCAAGTTATGGTACATATACTTTCTTGGGTTGAGGGGCTTTTGATTTCTTCTCCTCATGAAAGAGGAGAAAGCCGAACAAAGTATAACAAATGATGATCGATGGGAAGGACCGGTTTGGAGGAATGGAGCAGAGTTTGCACGATAGTAGGAATGCTAGGATGAGTAGGATTCTAATGGGAGGAAAATTTTGATTGGAAGCCGGTGTTTGGTGATTTGGGATCGAGAAGGGGAGAGATGGGGCCGAGGATCGGCTGCGGTAGGAGAAGAAGGACAAAGGTACTGGATTCGGCTCGGGATTCCTTCTACGCCTCTTTGCGGCGATATCATTTGCCGATGTCGATCTCCTCCTCCTTGGTTGCTACTCTCGGCAAACAGAAACTTAAAGCATATCATTGGTGACCAGGTGGTGACCAATTCTTAGTTGACCACTGGTGGCCCTTGGTGTTGGACTCGTGTTGGTGAACACTTGTTGAGCAACCTCGGCTTCTTGACCATCATCGGTTGACTAGATGACACTGGCGATAAGGGCTTGAGTCCTTGTTCTTTCTTGGTCTCACTGCTAGGCGAAATTTGAGGCTCTGACCAAGTTCTTAGAAATACTAGCTCTCCTTATTGACATATTTCTTGATCTTATTTGGTTCAAGATCACCAATCTTGAACGAATATGTCTTTGAAGAGTGAGTATGGATCGAAGGAATTGGTTGATAATCGGTGGGAAGTCGGTCGAGGGTTCCAGCTTCCATGTTGTCCTTATACTTGGCAATGTTTACTTTCACGCATTCGAGAATGGCTCCCCAGTCATTTCACGGTTTTCTACAATTCCTTCCATAAGGAACAATTGAGCCTGTAATTTTGTCATGACCCAGGACTTGATTATCGAGGCACTTATCATTATAGTAGCTGAGGCATAGTGAAGAGGTAGCGGTGCTTATTACTGTCATATCTGGCTCCCTTGGGACCTCACCTCTCATGGTAATCCAGCACGCTGGCTGGGTTACATCGAGGCAGTGTAGGTCGTAGAGGCAGGTCGTCATAGGCGGGGAAGGGGCGGACAATGGTCTCAGAGTCGAACATGACTTGAATACCTCGATATTACATGAGAGAGAAAAGGGATCAGTAGGTTTTCCTCCATTCATATAAGAATTCTGGTGGGTTGGCGGTGTAGGTTCGGATGGTGAATGATAGAAGAGCATTAACCAGCTGCTGGTAAGATGCATCAACTCGATCCCTAGAGGTTCTTCATTGAGAGAAACAAATCAAGAAGGCATCCAATTTTTGTTTAAGGCCATTTCCTTTTCATCGGTGACTAGATGACATTGACTCCCATTGGAGTGTTCTTTGAATTTGACTAGATGACAGAAGATTGTATTTCTTGATGAGTTCTCTAATTAATATTTTTGATTTATGAATGAAAATTCCTTCCTCGGTTTGCTTGATTGCAAACCTAAGAAGTATGTTATGTTCTCCCATCATACTCATCTCAAACTTTCCTTTCATGAGATGCTCAAATCTTTTGCACAAAATTTATTAGTAGATCCAAAAATAATATCATCAACATAAATTTGGACTAGTAAAATATTACCTTTGTGCTTCAAAGAGAAAAGAGTAGTGTCAATTTTACCTCTTTGAAAACCTTTCTCCATTAGGAATTTGGATAGAGTTTCGTACCATGCTCTTGGTGCTTGCTTAAGACCGTAAAGGGCTTTTCTTAATTTGTAGACATGTTCCTTCTTTTTGAGGTCAATGAAACCAGGAGGTTGTTCAACAAATACTTGTTCTTGAAGGTCTCCATTTAAGAATGCACTTTTACGCCCATTTGATATACCTTGAAGTCCTTGAAGGTTGCATAGGCAAGAAATAATCTGATGGCTTCAAGTCTTGCTACAGGAGCAAAAGTTTGGTCATAGTCAATGCCCTCCTCCTGTCTATAACCTTGGGCTACCAACCTTGCTTTATTTCTTGTAACATTTCCTTCTTCGTCCAATTTGTTTCTGAACACCCATTTTGTTCCAATGACTTGTTGATTTGTGGGTCTAGGCACAAGTTCCCAAACTTTACATCTTTCAAACTGATTCAGTTCTTCTTGCATGGCCTCAATCCACTGGGGATCTTCCAAGGCTTCATCAACCTTTTTGGGTTCAATGGAAGAGACAAAAGCATGAGAATCAAGAGTTTCATTTCTGGAGCTACTTCTGGTTCTTAGACCAGCAAAAGGGTCTCAAATGATATTTGAAACTGGATGATGTCTAGCTTCCCTAATTTCCCTAGGAAGATCAGCAAGAGGCTCATTTTGTAAAGGTAGAGAAGGGTGTGTGTCAGTTGACTGAATGACTTCAGGACTAAGTGTGTCACCGGTCGATCTATTGTGATAGGATGAGGATTGTCAGCTGGCTGAAGGGTGTCTGTCTGTTTAGGTTCATTTTGAGGGTTTAGAGTTTCTGTAGAAGGAGTTGAAGATGGAGGATTATTTTGAATTGAACCTGTAATATTTCCTGTCTCAAATATTTCAAAATTGTTAGTAACATCAGGAGTTTCATAATGCTCAATTAACCTTGATTCATCAAAATTAACATGCATAGATTCAACAATTACTTGAGTTTTTCTATTATAAACTCTATATGCTTTACTATGCTTGGCATAACCAACAAAAATACCTTCATCAGCTTTTTCATCAAATTTACCTCTGTAGTCTCCACCATTGTAATGAATGAAGCATTTGCACCCAAAGATTTTAAAGAAAGCAATATTTGGTGTTCTACCTCTCCATATTTCATAAGGAGTTTTACCATGAAATTTGTTTATAAGAGATCTATTTTGAGTAAACACAGCTTCTGCCCAAAAATATTTTGGCAATTTTGCTTCAGCTAACATTGTTTTACCTGCTTCGATCAAAGTCCTGTTCTTCCTTTCAGCTATACCATTTTGCTGCGGAGTTCTTACTGCTGAAAAGTTATGATCAATTCCATGATCATCACAGTATGTGTCCATCCCAAGATTTTTGAATTCTGTTCCATTGTCAGATCTAACACTTATAATCTCACATTCTTTTTGAGTTTGGAGAGTTCTGAGTAGGGAAGTGAGAATGCTGTAAGTTTCATCTTTGGATTGCATCATCTCAACCCAAGTATATCTAGAATAGTCATCCACAACAACTAATGTATACTTGCTTCCTCCTAAGCTTGCAGTAGTTACAGGACCAAATAAATCCATGTGTAGAAGCTCAAGAGTTCTTTTGGTAGAAAGATATGGTTTTGGTTTAAAAGGAATTTTTGTTATTTTTCCCAAAATACAGGCATCACATTTTTTGTCAGAGGGACAATTTATGGAAGGCAAACCTTTTACCAAATCTCCTTTTGAAAGTTTTGAAAGATACTTAAAGTTTAAATGTGAAAGCCTTTTGTGCCAAAGCCATGAATTTTTGGAAATGTTATTTGCTACAAGACAAATTTGAGTACTGTTATTTAAGGAAAGTAAATCTATAGCAAAAACATTCCTTTTTCTAGTACCAGTAAGCAAAATTTCATTTGTGAGACTGTTTTTGATGAAACAATGTGTGGAGGAGAATGAACAGCTCATACCTTTATCACAGAATTGTGAGATACTTAGAAGATTGTGTTTTCGCACCTTGTACTGTAGAGACATTTTCAATTATTATGGATCCTCCGATAATGGATCCATAGCCGATAGTTTTTCCTTTTGAATTGTCCCCAAAGATTACAAGGTCCTTTGTCGCAATAATGTTAGCAAGAAGTTCAATGATCCGATCATGTGTCTGGAGCATCCACTGTCTAATATCCATACGTCAGTTGAATGATCATCAGCCATTAAGCATACCTGAAATATGAATATTTAAATCATGGTACCCATTATACTTTTGGGTCCAAAGGGTTAGTTTTCTTCAGTATCCAGACTTGCCTATAATTAGGCTTTTTGATTCTGTCAATAGGTTTAAATCTATATAAACATTCATGTGTCTGATGACCAAACGTAGAACAAATATTACACTTGTGGTAACTGTGTTTATCATCATTTGAGGTGAATTCTTTGATTCTTTTTGATTCACTTTGAGGTCTTAGCAAAGAACAAAATTTATTGGCTTGAACTTGTCGGTTGCCCTTCTTCGAATCCTCCTCGTTTGTCGCCTAGCCGACACTTGTCGCTTGACCGACATTTGTCGGCTTGTTGAGTTAGGACCGGATTTTGAGGTTTGTGACAAGAAGACCGACAACTTTCATTGTTCACCCTATCCTTTTTGTTGTTGTACCTCTTGTCTTGATTCTTATTTCGGGATAAGTGAATGGTACAAAGATTATAGACTAATCCCTTGTCCTTTTTCGTAATCTTAGGTTCACCTTTTGGTCTGCGATCTCACACCTTCATCATTTTTGAGTATCCAAGACCATGCCGGTCTTCATGATCTTTCTGTTGTCGATGATAGTTTCTACAGCCTTTTGACTTTGAATAAGTATCAACAACATTGGTCGTCGAAGATTTCTTTCTACAAGGTCGCAATTTGGGCATCGAGATTTTTGCTTGAGTCTCATATTTTTCATTGAGACTTTTAAGTTCCAAAGAACTCTTTTGCAACTTTGTAAAGCCCATTGACCTTTTAAGCTCACAGTTCTCTTCAGAAATTCTTTCAAAGTCACTAGATAAAGAAAAATGGATTCTTTTAAGTGTTTCAAACTTGGAATACATTTCTTGCATTTGTTCCAGCAAATCATCAACACTTGAGTCAGTAATCTTCTCCTCCTGCCTTTTTGAATCATGAGTTATTTTAGCAGTCCTTGGAGAAGCTGACTTGTCTTTCTTTTCTGGCTGACTTATTATTCCTTGTCCATAAAATCCATTTCCTATTTTCTTAACCACAAACTGATCAGGTTTGATGACCTTTGTCAGTTTGGGGTTTGTAATAGGTGAGCTTGTGACTCATTATCAAGCATCTTTGAGTATTTAGGACTTGGAAGCTCATTTTCTCGAATCATATATAGCCGATTCTCGCTACAAGACACAAATTTGCTTCTTGCTCAAAATCAGCAGATTCATCTTCAGAGTCTGTTTCAATCCAGGTTGCAAGATTATGATCTTCTGCAACCAAACCTTTTTGTTTTTCAAAATTTCTAGGAGCTCTTTTATAATATTCATTTCTTGTAAAAGGACAGTTTGAAGCAAAGTGACCAGGCTTTCTGCAGTTAAAGCACAACAGTTTTTCTTTCTCAACCTTGTCTTCATTTGATTTGAAGTAAGGTTTTTGAAAGTTTGGAGTAGATGGTTTTTGGAAGCTTGGAGAAGGTTTTTGATAATTTGAAGGGGACTTTTGAAAATTTGCTGAAGGTTTTTTAAAATTCTTTTTGAAAGATTTGTATTTTCTAAATTGTCTAGCAAAGGCAAAGAAATTCATCTTCATCAAAGTCATCATCCGGACCGAGATGTAGAAGTTTTTGATGTTTCTTCTTCTTCAGCTTGAAGAGATATTCCCTTCAAATTTTTCTCAATTTCTTGAGTTTTGAGAACTTCTTTTTCATAAATTTTTAGACTTGCAACAAGACTACGTATATGAGTTTTGTTCAAGTCTCTAGCTTCCTTTATGGCAGTTACTTTTACATGCCATCTACTTCCCAAACTGCTAAGAAAACGCATATTTAAATCTTTCATACTATAAACTTTGCCAAGAGAAGAGCATCTGTTACTTACCTCGAGAAATCTGTCGTAGGCATTTTTTAAAGATTCTTTTGGGTCCTTCTTGAATGCATCAAATTCTTGTATGCAATCATATAGTTTGTTGTCCTTGGTATTCTGATCTCCTTCCACATATTCTACAAGAGCATCCCAAATTTCCTTGGCGATCACCATATATCGCTTGTAGTTTTCATCGTACCGCACTTGACAGATATGTACAGCTACGGCATCGATCCATCGGTAATCTTGTTTTCCTCACCCATTCTCGCTTGAGGTTTGAGAACATATTCTTCTTCGCCAGAGCAAGAGGATTTCTGATATCATCATCTGCAGCAGAAGATTTACCAACTTTAGTGTTTATTTTCATTGGTTGCATAGGACCACCTCTTACACATTCCATCAACCGTTTGTCTATATTGTTCATATATCTTGTAATTCTTTCCTTCCAGATATCAAAGTGATCTTCATCAAAAATGGGAACTTGAGTGACATTGTTTGATTGAAAAGCTCTTAGAGTTGCCATGATCGAGCTTTCAAGCTGTTAGGCTTGGAAAATAATTTTTCAAAAAAGCTTGGCTCTGATACCAATTGTAAGTCCAGATGGCAATAGTTAAGGCTAGAGGGGGGGTGAATAGCCTTTAAAAAACTTTTGGTGGTTGATTTGAAAATCATAAAATATTGGCAGCGGAAAACTTGATCTTGTCAGTCAACTGAAGAGATGGTCAGTTGGCTGATACTTTTGAAATTTCTTAAGCTGAAGTGAATTGGTCTGTTGACTGTCACAACAGTTTTTCAAAAGAAATTTGTTTTGATGTTTGATCACTGAATATAGAGAAGAAATTAAAGCACAAGTTATCTGAACAAGTAAGCAAACAAGTGTTGTTAACTGGCTGACACTTAATCAGTTTAATAACTTCTTAAGTGTTAAGTCAGTTAGCAGGGATATAGGAAATGGCTGACAATTCAGTTGAAGTGGTTCACAGATAAACTGCTACGTCCACTACCAAGTTGGTCAGACTTGGATTTTTGAAGTGCACTAATTTTATTAAAAATCTAATTGATCTCTAATGGATCAGTGTACAACAAAAGACCGGTGTTTGGGAGAATGATTGATAAACAATCAAACTCGTGAGACAAACTGACTGAGTTCGAAATAATTTGAAATGAAGTACTCAGTGTTTTGCCTAAACAATAACTAGAAAGAAATTTTCAAAGGCGAGTATCTAGCTAAAGTTTTCCGAAGACGAAGACTGAGAGTTTGTGAGTGGAAAGTTTCTTGACTTGAAAAATTCTTCAGATCCGTTGTTTTCACCAATGCTTCCAATGGGTATATATATATTGTCTGTGCGAGCAACCCGTTAGGAACACATTTGAATTTTGAAAATGTGTTATGACAGATGCAAGATCACAAAGGATCTTGTGAGATATTATTTGGCAGGACATCTATCACAAACACAAAGTGGGAAAGAGTTAGTACTAGAGTATGTTTAAACAAATAGGGAAAGATAAACTCATTCAATAGCGCATAGATCGAGAAGGTTGGCTGACAAAATAATATCCAGCTGACCAATTATAAGCTACTTGTCCTGGCTGACAATCAAGTGAAATGTTTTTAAGCAAATCTTTTTAATTTTAAAGATTCAACACTCTCAATCCCTAACTCTTCAAAGGATTTCCAGTGCAAGAGCTTGATTCCCAGCTAGAAGCTTCACACTGCCGTGACCATCTTCCTCAAGCATTAATCAACAGGTAACCAACTCTTTGATTTTTGTTATCTCTCTTACTTTTGACTTAGTTTTCATTCAAGTAATACAAACTGGAGATTTTTGTTCTCCGTTATGAAATCAGATTTGGCAGTTTGCACTCTGAATCATAGTTCACACTTATCAAAAAAGAAAAAAAAAGGTCTCTATGTGCGGCTATACCAGTTTTCTTTGCAGTAATCATATACTCCCTCCGTCCCTAAATTATTGTCCTGGCTGACCCGGCGCACAGATTAAGAAAAAACAATTGACTTGATTATTTATATTGGTTTAATGTGTAGTTTCCTTTAAAGCCCATGTGTATGTGGCCCATAATTAAAGTAAGGTGAAAAAGTAAGGGTAAAGTGGTAAAAGTGATGTTCTAAAAAGGTAAGTTTTAAAGTGGAAAATTATTTTGGGACGGACAAAAAAGGAAAGGAGGACGATAATTTAGGGACGGAGGGAGTACTGTTTAAGCATTTATTAACTAATAATTACGTACAAAAATGTAGAAAAGAAGATCCACCAAACAGAGTTTAACAAAGGCTATAGATTTTAAGGAGTATGTTTAATGTACCTTGTGTTGTGCATTCCGCGGAGTGAAGTTGACGTCTCCCTGAAAGCTATACTTGCGTGAATTTATGTCGATGTCTCTTAGCCTAAGCATGCTAGAGTTTCCTGCGGTGAAAATCAACATTTCATTGCAATAATCTATCTTCACCGACTCCAGTAATGGCCATTCAAACTCAACTCCTACGCCTGAGCAAAGGCACCTTAATTTTGGGAGATAGTAGAGTTGTATGGACATCAAACGTGGAAATACAATCTTACTCGATGCTTTTGCTGTCATCTCTAGCCCATTTTCTTCCTTAACAATCACTTCCATCTTAACGCAACTCTTTATGACTAATTCATGGAGTTGCACGAGGAAGTTGGCAATCAAAGTTGAGAATAAGTAGTTTATACTGTCACAACTATCAAGTGACAACTTAGTCAGGTTCTTAAAGCCCTCAAATGTTTCAATTCAAAGTAAGAAAGATAACTTCATTATATATATATATATATATATATATATATATATATATATATATATATATATATATATATATATATATATATATATATATATCCTAACCTTGGTAGTATTGATGAACTTATGAAACCGACATACATGGGGCAGGCATAAGAACTCGGATTTCAGCACATGGAGTAGAGTTTATAGAAATGGCTCACCAAATCTAAGAGATAGAAACTGATCATTTGGTAGATAATTAGCACTGTACTTCCCGCTAACAATTTATAGTTGGACAACTCCAAAGATATCCGGTGCCATATACCCCTCGCACAATATCTCAAGGATGAGAGATGGATGATTCAATGGATTTTCATACGTTGAAGAAGAAGGCAACAAGTTTAAACCATCAAGGCCTTGTCTACTTCCTTGAACTTCACATCCACCCTTAGCAAATCATTGATAATTTGAGTAAATATGTCGATGGGAGCGTTGAGATCATCACCTTCTGTCATTTTAAGCCCATACAACCTTTGTTTTAGATTCAGTTTATTTGAAAAGAATTTTGAAAAATATTTGGCCTCCAAAATTTCGAACACCTTTGTAGCTGATTCCTCATCAATAACATGATACACCAATTCGTTTACTTGACATATATAGATGAATTGTAGAAACATCCCTTTCTTAAAGCTCCTTCAAATCTTCATGCTTCTCTTCCATTGGTTTCGTCTTGTTCCGAAGAACCTTACCCAAAACAGCCTGTACCAGAATATCCTTAACCCGCCTATGCCACAACGCGAAGTTTCTTGCTCCATCGAACTTTTGAAATTCATATTTGGAAGAAGAAGAACCTACACCTGAAACATACATCTTAACCTATGCTCTGATACCAGTTGTTGTACACAACGGAAACAAATGCAAACAATCACATAGTATAGCTAGATCAATCAAAGAGAATAGAAAGATTGAGGTCAATGAATTATTGAACTTTTATAATTGTCAACCTTGTGCATCTTCTATTGTTACAATTATATATTGGGATACAATACTAAACCTAAACCGACTTAAACAAGAAAACAAAAAATCATTTTTTTCCACACGAATACAGTCGCGTTACTCCATTTAATGCGACCGCCTTGTCACAATGCGGTCGCTTTCACTTCCTGAACACGACCGCACAATCTTCTAAAACTTCCTGCAAAAATAACGCGGTCACGTGACGCGATCGCTTAAAGTACTGGGAGTCCTTCGAAAACCGACACGGTGGCCTTGTTCCTAGTGATGCGATAGCCTTGTCTGACGCGAATACCTTGTCAAAATATGACGCGACCGCCTTTGTGCGATAAATTTAAATGTACTCAGAGGACTTGGCCTATTATCTGGTTAATTGAGTCAAGTTGTTCACAACATTAACATTGACAAAAAATTAGAAGACTGTCTTATGGATATTTTATGTAAGACGGATATTTTTGACCTGATCTACCGTGCGATGGTGAGCTAAGTTGTGAGAGAGTGGTGCTCAATTTTACGATCTAGGATCGGTAAGACGGTCTCACAGAAGAAATATTCATAAACTTTTGGGGAAATTTAAAGGATATTTAGTCAAATAAAATTACGATCTTAATGGGGGAAGGTGGACTCGAGGCGTACGTTGTGCATTAGCCGGACTGGCAGCAAAGGCGGGCGAAACTGACAACGGCAGCAGGAGGTGGCAGTGGAATGACACTTGGTTGGGCACTTCCGCACTTGGCCTAGTCTCACTCCGATTCTCTGTTCTCTTCTTGCTCTTGCGCTGGGAAGTGGGGACTGGAACTGGAGTTGAGAGTTGGGACTTGGGAGTCGGTCGGGGAGAGTGCTAGAGAGGTTGTTAACTTATTGCTTAGGAGGTTTAATAAATTAGTTTTCAGGAAAATATTGGGAGGGGTCCAATTGTAAATTAACTTACTCTTTTTTTTTTGGCTGAGTGGTGTACAGGGACACCAGTTTAGTAAGTGTGTGTTCGCCACTGGCTACACACCATAAAAAACAAGAATTTTTCACTCTTAACTTTATAGCAAAAGTGGTGTTCCATCTTACAAATTAGGAACTGTAAGAAGGTCTCACATGAGAAATAATCATAAATATTTGGGTAAATTTAAAGGTTATAGAGTGAAAATAAGAATTAAATAATATTTTGGTCCTTGGACATGTCGAAAAACAATGTTTTGATCCTTATACCTTAAAACAAACTAATATGGTCCCTCAACTCGTTTTTTAGGATCAATTCCCCCCTCCCGCCGTTAGAGTTAGTTATACTAGCTAATTTTTTTTTTAATATATCAAATATTCCCTTATGTTGATTTCATGTTTATTTAAACCATAATGAACTAACTTTTCAAAAGGTCCAAAATATAGGGAGTCAATCTGTCAACTTACAAGAAATTTATCTTCAACCTTCAACCGTCAACCCAAATTCATTTCAAACCCATAATCTCTCTCAACCCAAATTCATTTCAAACCCAATAATCTCTCTCATCCCAAATTCATTTCAAACCAATCAATCTCTCTCTTCATTGCTTACTGTACAGTGGATAAAAAAATTCTGATTTGGTGGATACAAATATTATTAGGTGGGGTAAATGGGTTCTCCAAAAACAAGATTATAAGCAAACATATGTACTTAATACAACACCTATAAAATACTTAATACAATACTTTTCGAAAAAAGTTTACCAATTTGTCGTTTATTCAATTTATAATTAAATGAAAAAAAAAACAAGATTAGTGGTAGAGGTGGGCGGCAGGTGGTGGAGGTGGACGGGAAGTGGTGGCACTGGGTGGGAGTTGGTTTTTAATTAAATGAAAAAAAAACTTTTATTTTCTAGCGGGAGGTGGTGGAGGCTGGGCGGGCTGGGGGAGGGATTGGGGGAGCGGCAAGGGGTTGGGCTGGGTGAGGGGCAAACAGGTTGGTTGGGGTTGGGGAGGGACTGGGCATGGCCCAGACAGTGTGGGAGGGACTAGGGGAGGGGCAGGCGGGTGGGATGGGGTTGTGGGAGGGACTGGGCTTAACCCAAGCGGTGTGGGAGGACTGGGGCTAGGCAGGCGGTGGGCTAGGCTGGTCGTTGGGCGATCGGTGGTGGTTCGGTGCTTGTCCGGTGGCGATGTTCAATTTTTTGTTGTTAAGGGTAATATAGTATTTTTATAACAAAAAGTGTTATATTAAATATTTTATAGGTGTTGTATTAAGTATTGCCCATAAGCAAATTAGTGGAGAGAAATGGCTAAAAATCGAATCTATTTTTGCATAATAAATGATTGCCATATCCGATAAAGGTGGCTGACAGTGGGATAATATTAATATAATTAAAAATGAGGGGAATATACGATGGGAGGATGTTGGTGGATAGTACCAGAAGGTTTTTCGATGATAGAAAGAACCCAAAACTAGAAGCAGTTTTTGACTCTCTCGCCCTTCTCTCTCCCTCCCTACCTCCCAAACGGCCCTTGCACTCTCAATGTGTGCTTATGCAAAGGAGGAGGAGGAGGGGGGAAGGAATTGTTGGTCGAGCTCCTAGGAGTGTTTGTCTACTTAGTACTTATGCCTCCCTCAGACCTCAGCCCTTTTGTTTGTCCTACGAAGAGATGTGCTTAAGCAAGTAGGCAGAGAGACTAGTAACTTCGTGGTGCAAGTGGGAAGAAGGTCGGCCACTATAAAGAAGAAGTTGGCGATAAAGACCTGTTGATGCTAGATCTGCTGTTGACACTAGATCTGGACTTGGGTTTGACCGGGAAGAAGGCCGACGACTATAATGAAGGAGATGGCGAAGCCGGAACGAACTAAGGAGATAGACTAAGAGGGGTTTGCTTTGGCAGAGATGGAACATGAGGAAAGTCAGCGGCTTGAATGGAGTTAGTGAAGGAGTCGACTAAGGTTGCAGGCATTTTAGAAGACAGAACCGGTTGAACAGACACCGTCTGTAGATTTGCAGGAGGCCGGCGATAGGGTTGCTGTACCAGATCTAGGGAAGACAAAAACGAAGGCCGACGATTATAGTGGATGGCTGAGCATGGTTCCATCACTAGAGTCTCGTCAGACTGCCTTAGGCCGAACTCAAAGGTGGATCTGGTGAGGAGAGGTTGTAAAGGTTGAAGATGGTTAAATTTAAATATTGACAACTAACCCCTTCTATTTTGCTCTTCTTAAAAAGTCAGCCATAAGAAACTCTTTATTAAGAGTAATTTAGTCATATTGTATAAAATTAGATGGTAAAACTAACAGTAACAGTGGGAGGGGTAAATTGATACAAAAAAATGAGTTGAGGGACCACATTAGTTTTGTTTTAAAATCTGAGGACCAAAATATTCTTTTTCGACATGTGTAGGGACCAAACAATATATTAATCCTTAAAATAATTACAATCTTAATATGTTTGACATTCAAATGTGACAATCTACTTTGGGACTAAAGCAATATAATAGAGGTCGCATGGACTCCACCACAAGCGCTAAAAAGCCACAAAGTAATGGAACTGAAGGATATATATATATATATACCACAAGTTTGCTATCTAAAAGTAATCATGAGTTACCTCATGCGAACTTGAACTTTGAGCGAAGCAGAAGACTTTCTGCTAGAGTTACGATTTTCGTATGTCACGATCAAAGATCCTACAAGTCTCTCTCGTCGGATTGATATCACGTAGCACGAATATCAATTCTAGTTCACACCACAAATCCAAGTCTCTTGATGGTTAAACTAGAGGGAATATTTGGTGAGATAGAATACATGAGAGAGAGAGAGAAGGGGCGGCCAAGAGGAGACGTGTTCTCCTTAGGCATGTTCTAATAGGTTAGAGTTTTATTCCTTTAGTTACATTATTTATCTTATTGTATAATAAACTCTATTTCTTATAGGTTAAGTTAAATCAATCCCGAACCCCTTCGGATTATGAAACTAATTACCCTTTAATAATATAAATATATTCTATGCGAGCGTGCGACATAACGAGAAAGATAAAGGGTTGAACGATATAACAAATCACCATCTGACCAATATAGAACGTCCACGTTAAAAAACAAAACTCGGAATTTCAGTTCATTAAAAGTATGGTCGTACTTTCGCCATAAAAATACATTTTTTCAATAAAAAAAATGTAAGAAGTAAATCGGTTAGAAACGTAAGATATTGGACTGTCGGAATTTCACCTATTACTTAATCGTATAGATATCAATACTAGTTAGTACAAGGGTGTTATGGGGATATACACACACACACACTGATATATATATATATATATATATATATATATATATATATATATATATATATATAGAGAGAGGTGGTCTCCTGTAAGATGGATCTATCCAGGTTAAATGAGGCAAAATTCAGAAATTTTAATACAACCTCTTAGTTTTTGAAAATTACAGCGTCACCCTATGTTTATATATGCAGAGTGTCACTTTTTACTATTAACCGTGTCACTTTATAGTATAAAATGTGTCACTTTTGGCCTTAGAAGTGTCACTTTCCATTTCTAATGAAAATTATAATTTTTTCATAAAAAATTGTTACTTTTTGGGCTTAAATGTGTTACTTTTAGTCTTAAATGTGTTACTTTCACTTTCAAAAGTGTCTCATTTTTTTATAAATAAAAATCATTACGTTTGACATTAAAATGTTACTTTATAACATTACAAGTGTCATTTTTTAGAATTAAATGTGTTACTTTTGACCGTACAAGTGTCATTTTGTCTTATAAATAAAAATCGTTGTTATTGAACTTAAAAGTGTCACTTTTTAGCATTGAAAATTTCACGTTTTAGTATTAAATGTGTCACTTTTTAGTATTAAAAGTGTTACTTTTTATTATTAAGAGTGTCACTTTTTAGTATCAAGAGTTTCACTTTTTAGTATTAAATGTGTCACTTTTTAGTATTAAAAGTTTGATTATTTAGTATTACATGTGTCACTTTTTAGTATTAAGAGTGTCACTTTTGAGTATTAAATGTGTCACTTTTTAGTATTAAGAGTGTCACTTTTTAGTATTAAGAATGAGTATTAAGAGTGTTATTTTGTATTTTAATGAAAATTATAATAAATTTCCCTTTATAGTGTTACTTTTAACATTAAAATGTGTCACTTTTGTGTTTTCAATGTGTCACATTTGGCTTTAAATATGTCATTTAGCATTTTTAATGAAAAGTATAATTTTTCCATTAAAAAATGTTACATTTTAGGCTTAAATGTGTTACTTTCACATTGAAAAGTCTCACATTTTTTTATAAATAAAAATCATTGCGTTTGATATTAAAGTGTTACTTTATAAAATTAAAAGTGTCACTTTTTATAATTAAATATGTTAATTTTGACCGTAATTTTGTCATTATGTCTTATAAGTAAAAATCGTTATTATTGATCTCAAAAGTGTCACTTTTTGACATTAACAATGTCACGTTTTAGTGTTAAATGTATCATTTTTTAATATTAAGAGTTTCTCTTTTTAGTATCAAGACTTTCACTTTTTAGTATTAAATGTGTCACTTTTTAGTATTAAATGTGTTAATTTTTAGTATTAAGAGTGTCATTTTTTAGTATTAAATGTGTCACTTTTGAGTATTAAATGTGTCACTTTTTAGTATTAAGAGTGTCACTTTTTAGTATTAAGAGTGTTACTTTTTAATATTAAAGGTGTTACTTTGTATTTTAATGAAAATTATAATAAATTTCCCATTATAGTGTCACTTTTAACATTAAAATGTGTCATTTTTCTGTTTTCAATGTGTGACGTTTGGCTTTAAATATGTCATTTAGCATTTCGTCATAGTCCGTTAGGATCCGTCAAGTATCCCAGGACAATTGATGCTAACGGATGGCTAACGGAGCTGACAAATGATTAAACTGCAAGGCATAACAAACATAAGAATTTCGACGAGAAACATTGAAAGTGCAGGAGCACCGAAGCAAATAGCAGAACTTTTCATTAATGAACATTAAAACTAAATTATGTAGTTGGGGGATTTCAAACGAACAACCTTATAGCGTTAAACCTTAAAAGTTCAACTTTCACCAATTCGGTTACCCTGTTAATGTGACTTTCATTA
Organism: Codonopsis lanceolata; assembly: GCA_013146195.2. Classification (NCBI taxonomy): domain Eukaryota; kingdom Viridiplantae; phylum Streptophyta; class Magnoliopsida; order Asterales; family Campanulaceae; genus Codonopsis; species Codonopsis lanceolata. The sequence goes on from CM028379.1 coordinate 164,375,019, forward strand.
ATATGTTTTATTATTAACCCATTAATTCTTAAATGGGGCTCCGTCCGTCGTACACAAGTCTTTGCCATATATATATATATATATATATATATATATATATATATATATATATATATATATATATATATATATATATATCTACTATACAATAGAGCTCAGTGGGATAAAGAACGGCTGAAATTGATTATTTTTACTTATATCAAACGACTGTAATTTATTCATCACTAACATATGTGTGAACGGCAATTAGCCGTGTCCCAGCACAACTCTTTTCCCTCTGCATCCCCCTCTCCCTATACGATTCCAACTCCCTACGGTTTCTCCAAAATCCCCCTGAATCAGGATTGTTAAGAAGATTCCTAACCGCACCACTCACATTAATTACAAGCCCAAGAAGAGTCATAATTAACTATGTTTATGTATAGTGATAAATAGAGTCCTTATGCGTCTATCATATATCAGTTTTAATATTATATATATATGATTCCAACTCCCTACGGTTTCTCCAAAATCCCCCTGAATCAAGACTGTCAAGAAGATTCCTAACCGCAACACTCACATTAATTGCAAGCCCAAGAAGAGTCCTAATTAACTATGTTTATGTATGGTGATAAATAGAGTCCTTATACGTCTATCCTATATCAGTTTTAGTATTATATATATATATATATATATATATATATATATATATATATATATATATATATATATATATATATATATTGTTGGTCTCAAAGGGCACAATAATAAGCTAGAAGGGGGGCGGGTTGAATAGCTTATTAATCACTTAAAACTTTTTAAGTAAATTCTTTGAAAGGTACTTGCAATCTATTGAAAAGATAGAAGTAGCGGAAGACCTTCAAGAAAGTTGATCCAGGTCTGCCGATAAGGACTACCGGTAGACCTTTACAGATTACTTTAAGTTTTGCTGTAAATGGATAAAGATAATCAAAGTACTTAAGAAGTTCAAATATCAGACAATCAGTAAAGAATAACACAAGTATTTTGGGATGGTTCACACTATAATGAGTGCTACGTCCACCACCAAGGCAGTCAACCTTGGATTTAAATAGTGCACTATATTTTCCACTAGATCAATTACAAAGAATATCCCTAATGGATCATGTACAAAATATTGACTTGTGTTTGGGGTCTAGGGAATTAAATATCTGTAAAAAGATATTTAATTCGTGCAGAAGTATAGTTAATGAAAGTAAACAACAAGAAGATAAAACAATAAGCGTTGATGAGCAGCTTCTTGTTGTTAACGAGGACTTCTAGATCTGTAGAGGATCTCTTGATTGCACTGAGTTGAAAGACTTGGAGTTTATGAAGTTTCAGAGCAATCCTTTAAGTGTTCGATTGATTCTGTACAGTTGTCTGTGTTCCAGTCTTCAATGGCAGCATTTATAGCAGGTGCACTTCAAAAGATCCGTTGGAGAAGACGAATACTTCAACAGCTCTTTTCAACAATGCATTAAATGCATGGGGCTGTCAGTCAAGGATTTTCGTCTTCACAGATATCTAGAGCAGGCAATGATTTCTGAGATCTTCGAAAAGGTGGGCGATATAGGTGTCAGATATGAGAGATGTTGCAGGCAGTAGGAGACAGTCTGCTGTAGACACCCCAATTTCGTACCCCAGATACATGACATGACATAAAATATCAAGACATGTTAAAACATTAACAAATGTCAAGTTACAGGGTCAAAATTGCAAAAGGACAAAGCAGGATGCACAAAAGGACAAACTGCAGGGACCAAAGTGTCAAAAAAGAAGGAAGTTTGAGGTTTAGGCTTGGCCTACCAAGGGTTTGGGCTTGGCGCCCAAACCTCCCATAGGTGGCGCCCAAACCTTCTCCCCCCAGCACTGTTCACTCAAAGTTTGCCGCATTGCACAATTCGTCGAACGCGGTGTACAACCCTCTGATGCACGGAGAGAAATCTCAAAATTCCAGCGATGTCCCAGCCTCCTCCTATAAATAGAGGTGTCCGGCTCCTTCATTCAGCGCTCAATTCATCCGTAAAATTTCTCTGCGTTCTCGTTACGCTGAAGAAATAAATACCGATAGATCACCCACAAAAGCCTCGAAACCCTGCCAAACCTCCGCCAAACACAAATCCAACCGGTAGAAGTGTACCTTAGCCCCCCAGCTAGGTATCCACCCCTTTTCCCCGGTCCAAAAATCGTGGATAGAGCAGTTGCTCTGCCCGATTTAAAAGGCCGAAATAGCCAGTAGTAAGCCGTTACTCTGCCCAAATTCAGCCTTTTCCAGTCAAACAAACAACCAGAAATAAACAGTTACCCTGCCCCAATCCCGAGGCCGAAAAGTAACTTTCAGAGCAGTTACGCTGCCCAAATTCACACAACACACAACTTCAACCAGACCAGACCAGAAAAAAAGACTCTCTCTCCCCGAGGGACAGAGCGAGCACACCCCTACGCCGTTTGTAAGTTTTTATTGTTAAAATCTTTTATTTCTATGTAGTAGTATTATTTCCAGTCCGGCCCAATGTAGATATATAAGCAGTTGTGCTGCCCGGATTTTATTAGGAAATAGTACTAAATGTAGCCGTTATTATGGCAAAATGTTTTTAGATAAGTTTGTATTTATTTACTTTATTTATTTAATAAAGTCTTTATTTGTAAATGTATTATTTCCGGTCCGGTTCAATATCAAAATATAAGCAGTTATGCTGCCCGGATTTTGTTAGGAAATAATACTAAATAGAGCCGTTATAATGGCCAAATATTTTTAAATGTGTCTGTAATTATTGGAAAGAGACGACTGCGAGTCCGTAAATAATGTGACCACGAATGTATTTGTTTAAATTTCCCTTGTCATTATAATACCTTATTTATTTGCTAAGTAAATGTGACAATAAGCATACTTCAGCCAAAAACCACTTTCGAGACCGAAAGGGCGAGTTGGGTGCCTAGCACCTTCCCAACTCATAACTTAGCCTCCGAACCCGCTTTTCAAAAATCTCTGGTTTTCTTTTCTGGTTTTTCTTTATTTTTGCCTTAAAATAAAGATGGCGACTCTAAAACTTTCAGATCCAGTGGGGCCTCGCAACATTCCCTCTTTGCACTTTCCTGTTCTCCCCTAAAAAAAGGAGAAATGGGAATGGAGGAGTGATGCATTCCCATATCCTGGTATCCCCTAAATAAGGGATAACTCGATGCGGGAAACCCATAGCTCCCATAGTGATCTGAATGGGCCATAAGGTTATTTTCAATAAATCCATAGTGGGGGCGTCGCAATATTCTTTCTTGCACTTCTCTATTTTCCCTGAAAGATAAAGGGGAGAAGGGGAATGGAAGAGTAATGCATTCCCATATCCTGTTATCCCCGAAATAAGGGATAACTTGACATGGAAAACCATTAGTTCCCATATTGGATACAAAATCCACTCAGGGCAACCGAGACACATTCCAACGTGCTACTATAGACAGCACTCCTCTCGCACTTTGGATTTCGTCTTCCCCTAAACAAGGGAGGGTGGAACGAGAGCAGTGGTGTCCCGCATCCGCACGTACGCGCACCACTATCCAAGGGCGGCGGGTGAACCACACGGTGGCGACTCTGGGACGTTGTTTTATTTTGAATAAAATGGAGGGCTAGACTCGCAAAATAAAACTTTTTTATTTTTATTTGTTTCTGGCTGCAGTATGCTTGTCATATTAATTTACGCATTTGAATAAAGTGTTCCCATACGGCCGTGGCCATATTTATGGATATGATCCTCCATCTGGCAGCAGTCTCGTTCCAATACCCGTTACGGGCATGTTTAAGAGTATATAAAAAAAAGAAAATATACATTTAAAAAAAAAATATATATATATATATATATATATATATATATATATATATATATATATATATATATATGTCAAAAAAAATGCGCAAGTTCAAAAAAAAATTAATTTAAAATAAAATATATATATAAATAAGTGCGCACAAAAAAAAAAAATATATATATATATGTGTGTGTGTGTCTGTACTATTTACATATATATATTATGTGTGATAATATCCGGGCAGCACAACAAAAAGGGCTGGGGCTTCTTTCAAAAAAAAAAATCTTTTCATTTTCAGTTTTATATTATTTTATTCTGCTTCATCTTCATTCTGCAATATATATATGTATATATATATATATATATATATATATATATATATATATATATATATATGCATGCATTCATTCTGTCATTTTATTTTGGGGATTAGGACCTATTTTCTAAAAATAAATAGATTCCCCACTTTTCTTTCTATTTCTTGATGGTATGCTTGCTGCTCGCGCTTAAGCTAAAAAGCCGAGAAAATCCATACATAACAGCAAGACAGGCTATATCTGTTTTATTTTCTATTTCTATATCCGAAAAAAAAATTCTTTTTGCTTTTTAGATACCGCACACACGCGCACATGCATATAAATATATTCCGAACTGCTACCCTACACCATGGCCAAGCCTACCCCCTGCATAAGCCAACGTTAGATTGCATATAGTTTTTCAGGACACTTCAGAGACCGACCGGTTTTTGCATTCTAAATTGTGGGTCAGTCCCAGTCAAAAAAAAATGTGCGCAAGTCAAAAAAAAAAATCTGCACAAGTCGGAAAAAAATGCGCAAGTCAAAATAATAATAATAATAATAATAATACACTGGGGCTGATTTATTATTTTCAAATGCTCGACCTAGACTATTTTGAATGGTGGATCCTGGAAAAAGTATAGGTCTCGATCCGATCTCGGGAAGTCGAAAGGCAGGTGGAATACGTTGGTCCTATACTCTGGAGAAAGAATCCATTGTTCCAGGAAAGTCCTGAGACTGTCAAAATTAAGCAGGTGCTTATCCGGTCAATTGGTAGGGATAATAAAATAATAATAAAATATACTAATAAAGGCACGCTGTACTCCAAGCCCAGAAAAACCTTCAGCCAGCCTTCTGATACCAGGCCCATTTTCCCCAGAAACCTGGCCCGAATTTGGAAAGGCAGAGACAGTACTGGCCGATTGATACGGGAATCAAGCGCAGATCGATCGAGGGTATCGAATCGATCGAACGTAAACGTAGGGTACAGATCCGAGTATGGCAAAGAAGAGATAAACAAGCTATGGCAGGGGCTAGTGATAGCTGGAACAGTCGAGAACCAGAAAGGGAAACTCCTGTGTATGTACCTCCTCCTGGGCTTGAAGCTTGGCTAAGAAAAGAACTGGATGCTCATGCAGAAAGAATAACAAATCAGGTGGTAATTAATCTCCTGGCAAGTTTTTCAGAAACTCTCGCCACTTTTTCCCAAAAAGCCAAAATCCCAAAATATGACCCTGATACTTCCCATTCTCCTGAAATAAACTCCCCTGATACCGCAGAAAATATCCTTTTCCAAGCCACCAGAAAGCTACCCAGTGCCAGTCACCAACCAAATGATGACCTCCTAGCCAAAGGAAATATGATTTCAAGCGCCCATGATTCTAACCCATATTCTCCAGAAATCAGCTCTGATCCCCTTCACTTGGATTCCTGCTATTACAGCCAAAGGAATTACCCTCCTCTTAATCCCTCAAATGCCTATCCTCAACAAATAACCCCAGGGACTTTAAAGGGAGTCGTTTGTATACCAGAAAAGGAATCCCTATTGGGCCCAGGTCCAGGCAACCCCATTCCAGTACAATATTATCCAAGAAAGAATATCCCACTCAGTTGCTTGATCAAAACCCCATCTAGCCACTTACCCAAGCCAAAAAGCCGAAAAGAAACAATGTCAAAGCATTATGATGACCTGCCCGTCCCAAGATCTGAAATACTCCAAATACTGTGGGCCCATGGGATACTAAAGCCCATTGATAATTACCGACCACCCAAACCATTGCCTGCTTATTGGAATCATGCCCAGTATTGTGAGTATCATCAAAGCAGTGGTCACCTTACTGACAGGTGCCATACACTCAAAGAGGCAATTCAGGATCTCATTGATAACGAGGTAATTACAGTGGCAGACACAAAAATTTCTGAAACAGATCAAGCCAAGGAGGTCTAAAAGGGGCAAATTAATTAGCCATGAATAAAGGTGTTGTAAGATATGATGTTCAAATAAAGGAGTTCCTAAATAAATGTTTGGCCTGGGAGACAGTTTCTTGGGTATGATAGACGGAGGTACTGAATACGCACAACTCCCTGATAAGTTCGAGCTTCTCACTGCTAAGCCCCTGCAGAACTGGTATGTTACTACCGGCCCACTCTTGACTCCCGCAGAACTGGTAGACCGCTTTGGATATACTATCCCCCTTCCTTCTCTTAGCTTTACGGATTGGTCATCTACCGATCCGCTCCCTAATAATGAGGATCTCAAACCCCAGGTCCTCAATAATGTAATAAGCCCAGTGCAACTTGCTATTAATGATAATATAAATGTCTTTGCTTATTCCTTAGTTGCACCTACATTAAAAGATACATTAAATAATCATAATAATGAGTCATTTAATGAAATGGACCCAAAAGATAAAAAATATTTGCTTGAGCTTGTAAAGTCAGTTGAGCAACAGGAACAACACCACTCAGTAGCAGCAGCCGAAGACCTGTCAATCATCAATATGGGGCTGAACAACCAAGTCAAAGAAATCAAAATCGGCAACTACCTGCAAGGCTCTGAAAGAGTAGCACTTATTGACCTCCTCAAAGAGTTCGTAGACATCTTTGCCTGGTCCTATGAAGACATGCCGGGGCTAGATCCAGCCATAGTCGAACACCGGATCCCTATCTATCCAGATGCTCGGCCAATTAGCGTAAACTCGCCGAATCAAACCGAATGGTCACCGCAAGTCAAAGAAGAAATTATGAAGCAGCTCCATGTCAACTTCATTCGGTGGTTGAATACCCGATCCGGTCCAACATAATGGCCCAAGCCCAACGGGAAGGTCCGAATCTGCGTCGACTTCCGCGACCTCAACAAAGCGTCACCCAAAGATGATTTTCCGCTACCCAACATTGATATTGTGGTAGATGCTGTTGCTGCTCACAAGATCAGATCCTTCGTCGACGGCATGCTCGGCTACAATCAAATTAAAATGGCAACAGAAGACCAAGAGAAGACTTCATTCACCACTCCTTGGGGTACCTATCGCTATCGTCATGCCATTTGGACTCAAAATGCCGGGCTACTTATCAAAGGGTGCCACCACTCTCTTCCACGACATGATCCACAAAGAAATGGAAGTCTACGTCAACGACATGATCGTGCATTCCAGCGACGCCAGCGGTGCTCATATCAGAGACCTTCGGAAGTTCTTCGAAAGACTCAGAAAGCATCAAATGAAACTCAACCCCACCAAATGCACATTTGGGGTCACCAGAGGCAAGGTCCTGGGATTCTTAGTGACTGAGCAAGGCATCGAGATCGAGCCGGCAAAGATCAAAGCTATTATAGAGATGCCGCAGCCAAAAACTCCGACAGAAGTCAAAGGCTTCCTGGGCCGACTACAATACATCAGCCGCTTCATCAGACAACTCACCACCACATGTGGGCCCCTCTTCAAGCTTCTAAAGAAAAATACTGACCAAGTCTGGGACGAGAAATGACAGCTAGCCTTCGAAAAAATAAAAGCCTATCTCACCAATCCACCTGTGCTAGCCCCATCCCATACACATAAACCTCTCCTCATATACTTAACCGTCACAGACACGTTAGTAGGAGCCATGCTTGCCCAAGAAAAGAAAGACTCCTACATCGAAAACGCCATATACTTCATCAGTAGGAAGCTGCAAGGAAGCGAGCTGAATTATCTAAGACCTTTGGAGAAAAGTTGTCTGCTGGCCTAGTCTGGACAACTCAAAGGCTCAAAACCTACCTGCAGGGACGATCCATCAAGCTCATCTCCAGGATGGATCCTATCAAATACATCTTCGGCAAACCATCACTTTCCAGCCGACTGGCTAAGTGGGCCTTCCTTCTCAACGAGTTCGACATAACATATGTCACGCTCAAATCTATCAAAGGCAGCGTAATCGCAGATCACTTAGCCGATTTACCTCTGGCGAAGATGCTATCGAGCCCGTTTCCTGCGAAGGTGTCTTGGAAATCACCGACCACGATACCGGTGGCGGATGTTCTTCGAGCCGAACGCAAAAGAGGCTTTGGCATATGAATCTTACTCATCGACCCGGCTGATTCTCACACTCCACTGGCTCTAAGGCTGGAATTTGAATGCTCCAACAACACCACTGAATATGAAGCTTGCATCGCCGGCCTAGAAGAGGCTCTCCAAAGGAAGGCCAGAAATATCGAAGTCTTTGGAGACTCTGCCTTGATCATAAACCAAGTCGAAGGGAAGTGGAAAACCCAAGATCCCCGGCTGCAACTCTATCATGCCAAATTAATAGCCCTTGCCGCTCGGTTCGATTCTATCTCATTCCACTACTTGCCGCGAGACAGAAATCAATTTGCCGATGCATTGGCCACTCTGGCATCACTAGTCCAGATTCCCGCAGAAATCCAAGTTCAACCCTTTGTGGTCGGGAAAAATGTCACGCCGGCATACTGCTTCGAAATCAATGCAGCTCCTGAGGCAGATCTCGAGCCCTGGTACATTGACATCCAAAATTTACTTCAGAAAGGAATCTACCCTTCTGGCTTAGACAAAAGAGGGAGAATCTCCCTGCGAAGATGGGCATCGCAATTTGTGTTCAGCGATGGCAGCCTGTACAAAAGGCACTACCAAGGCCTCAATCTCTTATGTGTCGATCAGGCCAAAGCCGAGCAAATCATGGACCAACTCCACGGTGGTACCTGTGGACCCCACATGAACGGCCACATGCTATCCAAGAAAATTATCCGGCAGGGATACTATTGGAGCTCACTTGAAACCGACTGCATTCGGTGGGTGCGACACTGCGACAAGTGTCAACGTTTTGCAAATCTGCAGCACGTGCCCCCACACATTTTATACAATTCCACAGCCCCCTGGCCCTTCTCAACATGGGGTATCGACGTCATAGGCCAAATTCACCCGAAGGGATCCAATGGCCACGAGTACGTTCTGGTAGCCGTCGACTACTTTACAAAATGGGTGGAAGCCTCTTCCTACAAAATCTTGAATGCCAGAAAGGTATCCGAATTTATCCGGGCCAATATCATATACCGTTATGGGGTGCCTTTCGAAATCATCTCCGACAACGACTCTCATTTTGAAGGGGACGTAAATCGTCTTCTCGACGAGTTCAAAATTCAAAGGCACAAATCTTCCCCCTACCGGCCACAAGCCAATGGTGCCGTTGAACCAGCCAACAAAACTCTCGAAAATATCATCAGGAAAATGGCTGACACAGGAAGAGACTGGCCAGAAAAGTTGCCGCTAGCCCTCTGGGGCTATCGCACCTCAGTTCGTACACCCACCGGGGCTACTCCCTATTCTCTAGCATATGGCATGGAGGCAGTGCTACCTATTGAAATTGAAATACCATCATTAAGAGTGATGATGGAATCTGACATAGCAGAAGTCGACTGGGTCAAAGGGCAATTTGAAGAATTAGCCCTGATCGATGAACGGCGGTTACTAGCTCTAGAGCACACTCGAGCCTATCAAAGACGCATAGCCCGTGCTTTCAACAAAAAAGTCAAAGGCCGCGACATCCAGGTCGGAGATCTGGTGCTTCGAGAAAAGCCCCCTAGTTATGTGGATACTAGGGGAAAATGGAAATCCCCATGGATGGGACCATACATTGTCAAAGAGATCCGGTCAGGAGGAGCCGTGCTCCTCACCAACCAGGAAGGAGAAGACCTTGTTCAGCCCTTCAATCTTGACAAACTCAAAAGGTACTATGCTTGAGCCGATCTACCTGACAAAAGTGTTTCTCTCTCCAGCTCGCTAGGTTGAAAACCCGAAAAGGCGGCCTAGGCAAAAGTTAGAGCGAAAAAAAAATAAATAAAAAAAGAAGAGAAAATAATAAAAAGGAGAAATAAGGGCTCGCTAGGTTGAAAACCCGAAAGGGCGGCCTAGGCAAAAATAAGAGCATATAAAAAAAATCAGGAGAAAAGGAGAGGGAAGGCACTCTTTCGAATTTTCAAGCATACTATCTTCAGTCTTCGGCATACGAGCAGGCTCAACTGACAAAAGAAAAAGAAAAACCACGACAAAAGCTCACATTAAAATACTTAAAATATTTTACAGGTCCTAAGGTGCAACTTAGGAATATTTATTTAAGACATTCATATTTTACATTAACATGCCTTTGCATATATTATACATATTCGCCTACAACCCCTTTCGTTTCCCCGGATACTTCCTTCCTTTTGCGGCCCGACTACCGGCTGTCAATGCTGCGGCGTCGTGGCCAGGGGCCCGTATTCCTCTCTACGGGGCACGGAGAAGAACCCTGTTCTCGAGAACGCAGGAAGTGTCTTCTTCATCATCACCGGCATCTCCATTCTCGTGGTTGTGTTACTAGGTCGACTCAGTTATCTCGGCACCGGTGCCGCCAGATCAGTGAGGGGAAGAACAACCACTTCTTGGTTCCCAAGGATTATTTTGCTGAGTGCCATCGTCAGGCCTTATATCAATGCCCCACCGGAGGTTGAGGGGAAGCGGCTGCCGGTTCCCCGAAGTTTTTCTTTACTGCCGCCGTCAGATCATCGTTACGAGGAATC
>CM028379.1:164385765-164420307 GCA_013146195.2 Codonopsis lanceolata
AAAAGGCGCCTAGGCAAAAGTTAGTTTGAAAAAAAATAAAAAAAAGAAGAGAAAATAAAAAAGGAGAAATAAGGGCTCGCTAGGCTGAAAACCCGAAAGGGCGGCTTAGGCAAAAGTTAGAGCATATATAAAAAAAAAAAAAATCAGGAGAAAAAGGAGAGGGAAGGCACTCTTTTGAATCTTCAAGCATTTTATCTTCGCCTTCAAAGATACAACAGCTCAACCGACAAGGAAAGAGAAAACCACGACAAAAGCTCACATTAAAATACTTAAAATATATTACATGGTCCTAAGGTGCAACTTAGGAATATTTATTTAAGACATTTATATTTTACATTAACTTGCACTGCATATATTATACATATTCCTGCCTGCAACCCCACTCGTTTCCCCCAGATACTTTCTTCCTTTTGCAGCCAAACCAAGCGGTTCATCCATGCCTCGGCGCCCGCCAAGCCGAGCCCATATTCCTCTTCTACGGGGCACAGAAGAACCCCTGTTCTCAGAACCGCCGAAAGTGTCTTCTTCGTCATCACCAGCATCTCCATTCTCATGAACTGTTGTGTTACTAGGTCCAGCTCCGTTATCTCTCGACACCTGCCCCATCCAGCCGAGGGGAGGAACAACCACTTCGTTCCCTAAGGATTATTTTGCCGAGTGCCATCATCGCCTTACATCGCCCCATCCAAAGCCGGGGGGAGCAGCCTACTGCTCCCTAAGGATTTTGCCGCCTCGCATCATCACGCCGAGGATCTCAAAATCAAGATATCTAAAATGGTGCCCCATTCGGCCTCGGGGGGGAGCCTCGCCGCTTCCCACCACTGACTCCGCTTCATCCTGTCCTGAGCCACCGGAGTTCCAAGATTATGTACTCGCCTGAAATCCTCCTGCAGAGCCTGAGGAACAACCAAGCCTGAACTTTCGATTTCCTCGCCTATCTCCATAAGGCGAGGCCAATGCCCAGATCTACATGGCGGCTAAAGAAATTTCTAAGCCTCCGCCGGATTTCGCGAGAAGAACCTCTCAAGAATTACCATTATCCAGCCAAATATTCAAGGGACAAGAATATGTAGTCGAAAACAAATAGGCATCCAAAAGCCTATCAAAGTCCGTGACGCCACATCCTCCGGAAGTTAAAATCCGTAGTCCCGTCATTCCTCATCTCCAAGAACACTGGACGAGTTGTGTCTGGAATAACTTGCTCCAGCCCGAACTGACGCAGTATTCTGTCAGCACTATAAAAAGAAGTTCTTCTAATGCCCAACATGACGACTTGAGCATAGCCGGCGGAGTGCAAGAGAAATTGCCGAATCTCCCAATGGTTAATCACCCAAGAGATGTCCATAGAACCCCTCCGAAAGAAGTCCCTGACCAACCATAATCGAAAAATTAACTTGGGAAAGCGGCCTCGAAAGCCATAAAGCCCCTGATCATATCTCCCCGAAAGGAGCAGAGCCATCACGCATTGAAAATGCTCCTCCAGCCACATATGTATCAGAATGGGACCGCCAGGGAAAAGTTCGCCGCCTCGAAAAGGCATCCAAGCCGCCGAGTTTCAAATTAATTACGGGACAATGTTAGCCCGGCGGTCACGGGCCTGCAAAGCAAGGTCCACCACGCGCACATCAACAAATTTGGGGCTCACCAAAGAAATACCTTCCCACTGCATAAGAAAAGAGCCGCCACCGGCGCCTCAAATAGTCCACGCCATCCTCTATGAACTCGTGAATGATCGCGAAGAACGGTCAAGTCAAAGTTCTCCCGTTATAGAAGCCCTGGTGGCTTGGCGAGCAAAGCGGAATAACTCCCTAATTGAATAACTCCCATGTAAGGGCGCCCGAGGCGAAGGGACAATATTACGAGTGGCAAAGAACTCCCAAAGATGGCACAAAATTCTTCATAAGTCGGGCACATTTCATTCATCCCAAAGTTAAAAAGGTGATCTGGACGAGACCGTAACCGGACGCCCTCAAAGATGTCCCGCTTGATCACGATATTCCTCCAGAAAGAAGGCACTAAGCCAAAAAGATGATCGAACCACGCGTCGGCTCGGAGGGCAAGAATCCATAAGTCGAGGGCATTTTCGTAAATTTCTAATTCTAAAGGGGTATGGTATGGGGCAGCCATTAGAACAGAAATATAAAACTCTCTCTCTGATAAAAGACGGAGCAATTGAAAAGAGAAGCTGAGAAAAGATGAAGCAGACTGAAAAGAAGAAGTTGGCGTGAAATATTCAGGTTCGCCGAGTTCCCTTTTATAGCAGAAAATCAGAAAAATGACAAACTGAACAAACAGTGGAGAACAGCGGCCAAGAAAACTCCCAGGACAAGCCAATTTAGGCGCCACCCTTATGAGGTTTGGGCATGGCGCCTAAACCTCTAGTAAGCCATGCCCAAACTTGCTCCATTATTGTCCTGTCATTTCGCCCAAATCACCAATTAATCTTCCGTCTGATCACGAGAAGGCCTAGCGATATTAAAGAGAGGCTACATGGCTCCAATTATGCTTCTTCGACAGAAGAGCGGCCGCCTCTTCCTCTACCCACAAATCGCCAGAAAAGCCTCCTCAAAATTGAAGGTGTATTCTTTTTCTCTGAATTTATTTCTAAAAAACAGCGTGCCATTACCATTAGAAGTCGATATAGTTTATTTTTTGCATGTATTTTGAGTGTGCATTTTATTTTATCATGCCATTTTAAAAGTATGTTGCATTTCATCCTTCATGTTTGTACGATACTAATTACTAATTACGCAAAAAGAAAAAAGCCGACATGTGCGTGGAAGAAGCTAAAGATCAAATGATACTCGCTCAAGCCACCTCCCGACTCGGGGCCCAACGTGCCATCGTCGCGCGATCCGCCCCCCGGCACGGCTTGGTCCTATGTCCGCATCATCATCATCATCACTACGGCACCTGGTCTGCCGCATGGCCTCATTGTTCCGACATGAATAATCATCTATCAGCCGCTGATATAGTTTGCTGATGCCGACAAAGCCCCGCAGGAGTCTCTTGTAGGTAGATACCTTGACCTGAAAGAAAAGAAAGAGAAAAGAACATCAGTCAAATAAAAAATTTATTAGAAGTGAGCATCAGTCAGCCAAGAAAAAGAAGAGTGATAAATATACCATGCGGGCCTGATCAGGAACACGGTACTCCTCCGGAATCTCCGCATCTGGAATAACTTCCCTTATAAGTCTGCCATCTTGCCGATAAGGGAAGGATGAAAAGGCATCGTCAGGCATAGAAAATTCTAGCCGTGCATCCAGAACAGGCGAAGAAGGCTCGGCCCAAGCACCATCGACAGATGCCCGTCTCCCGATCACATAAGGAGGAGGAGGAGGATGAAGCATTGTCCTCAAGAAATCTTCATAAGACATCACTGGAAAGTCACTGAGGGGCATCTTATATTTGTCCAAGTACCGGAGCCTGTTTGGTATGTGATGTGGCTCAATCACATGCGGAGGAGGTGGAGGAGGTACCACCGAGCTACCGAAAATGAGACATGCTGGCGATTGACCCGCTCACCCATATACAGCGAATCACACATAATGGACACCATTAAAATCCGGCAACAACTCAAAAGCAAAGTTACCTCAATTGGCCCTACCAGATATTTCCAAGGGAACAAAGTCACTGAACCAGAAGTTGAGTTCGCCACTCTGTCCTGCAGATCCAATGACTCAACATATTGACCCCAGCCGTCCGTCTCTTTCCGATTCGCATTTACAAATTTGAGCAGATACGGTGGGCCAAGGACGTCGCTACGCAGTGTGCCTGGTAAAAAGTCAAAAACAGAATAAGCCCATACCTGAAAAAAAAAAAAGGGGTAAGAGTCAGCAAAATAAAATATATATATATGTGGAAATATATATATATATGCTGATAAAAAAGAAGAAAGTACCTCCCAGGCAGGGGCAAAACCAGTCATCACCTTCGAGTCGTTCCGACTCAATTTATCCATATTGAAGTAAAGCTCAGCCAGGCCAGCCTGCCCCCAATCATACTCAATCACCCGCTCCAGATCCCGGAGACAGCTCAGTAAGGAAATCCTCAAGGAAGTAGAGGCATTGGCAAAAAGAGACGTGCCCAAGAAAAAGAATAAGAATGTCCGGGCAAGACGGGTCACAGCAGCGCTATCCTCGGGATCAACCTGCCCAGCATTCCTCAGAAGCCATGTTTTCACACTACGGATGGTTACCGCATCAGCCGTTTTGTACTTGGGCTCGAATCCTAAAAGATCCTCCACCTCGTTGTGACGTTCGCGGAGAGTAAAGTCTGGTTCCAGTTTCCGCCCAATACTGGTAGAAATACCAGTAATAGCCGCAAAATCACAGGGAGTCATGGTAATCTCCCCCCAGCTGAGGTGGAAAGTATGGGTGGTATCCCACCAGAAGTTTCGCAGCACGTCAAAAATGGCTCTGTAACTACGGAAGGGAGTAAAGGCCCGCATAAAGACTCCCAGACCCGTGTCATCTACCAACGTCTGAGCTGCCGGAGGCATTAAATGGAATATATCAGAAACACTGGCACAAGAAGCCCTGACCTTGTCCAAAACCCCGCGCTCCTGGAAACAAAAGAGGGGAGGAAAATCAAGGTAAGTATCCCACAAGCCTTTTCTTCTTGTACATTCAATACATCAGATTTTTCAAAAGGAATTTTTTTAAAAAAAATATGTATATATAGTTGACATTAAAAAAAATTCTTTTGTACATAAGAATACATATTATCATTTTTTTTTCAATAAATACATATATATATATATATATATATATATATATATATATATATATATATATATATATATATATATATACTGTGCATAAATATACATGTCAACGTGTAAAAAAAAAAGAGAAAAAATAATATATAAGGGTATGTACTTTGCATTTAAAATATACATGCCATATTTCTTTTATTTTCACAATTGTGTAAAAAAATAAAAAAAAATTTCTTTTTCTCACATCAAAAGAAAAAAAAATGAAACATCTCATTATATATTCAGCATTACATTTGCATCAAAATAAAATGATATGTGCATCACTTCTCGCATTTATTAGTTAATAAGCAGTATCAGGAGTGCACGAAAAAGAAATTTAAAATGCCACCTGCCATGGAAAAATAATATCTACTTAGCATTTCTTATATCCCTATACTATCAGCATGCATAAAATATCTGTTCTAGAACATAAAATATATCTGTTAAGTCATGTATATATCCGAAAATGTATCCGAAAAATGTGTTCAAAAAATTCTGCATTTCATTCCGAAAATTCCGCACTGTGAATATATGCCATGTAAAAATATTTTCAGGACTTAAACATGCATCATATAGCTTTATTTGCATTAACATTGTAAACTATGCATAGTAGAGTCAAATAGTAACTACTAGTTCAATTTGGGCATCGCAAAAATAAATTGTCCGAATTTCATACATTATTACCAAATTCGCATCATTTCAGTCTATAAATCACATGTATAAACATCATAAGCTGCATATATATATTCCAAAAGCCCAAAACAGCACAGAAATTGAGCAGATCTGAAAAATTGATCAAGTGGGTGGAAGAAAATCATACTCACTTTGGAATCAGGAAGATTCGAGACGTGCTTGTACCAGTCTCTCACCAAATTGCCCCAGTCATGCTGTGAATAATAATAACCGATTTTGTTTCGAATCAAAGGAGGGAGTTCTTGTTTTTTCTTACCAGATTCCGGGTCCATCGACGTCTTTCCTTTCCTAGATCTAGAAGAAGAAGCCATCTACGCAGAGAAACAAAATTTTTGGCGGAAGAAATTTGAGAAAAGGAGAGAAAATGAAAAAAAAATAATATAAAAGAAAACTCACCTTCGTCAATGGAGGCAGAAGAGATGAAGTTGAAGAAAGAATGAAGGCTTCTGCCTTCATTCTCCCGTAAGTGATGACAAAAGGGAGGAAAAAAGTGATATTGTCACTTTTCCCCCTCCAAGCAAATCAGCATCAACACTCAAGTCCTCCAAGTTTCAAAACTACAAAGTGGTCCCTGAAACTTAACAGAAAGTTAACAAAAGTGATGTTGTTAACCATATTTGATGATCTTTCACCCAAAAGACAAGAAAAGTTCATATCTCCGGCAAGTTAGCTACCAGACAAGCAGAAAAGTCAGAAAATTTAGCAGCAAAGGTAAATTCCTCTTCTCTTGAAAAAAGAAAAAAATCAAAAAAAAAATCAATCAGAAAAAAAATCAATCAAAGAAAAGAAAAATCGATCAAAAACAAAAAAAAATGATGATAAAAAAAAACAGACCAAGGATCCCAGCAGGGATGAACTACGACGGTCTGATTCCCTGAATAGGGATACGTAGGCAACCTACTTCGGTAGGCACGACCATCACAATAAAAAAAAAAAAGAAAAAAAAAGAAAGAATAAAATTCCCGGCAAAGAAGAGCGAAATAGCCAAATCACCGAATCGGTCAAAAGCAAACAGGTAAGAAAGGTAAGGAAGGTAAGATTTCTTATTTTGCCTTCAGAAAATAAAAGAAAAATCTTTTTCAAAAGGGTTTTTTGTTTCAAAAAAAAAAAAAAAAAAGAGGAATATTCAAAAACAAAAAAAAAAGAAAGAAGAAGGAAAAGAAAAATCTTCGTCGTATCCAGCCGGTTTCGGTCAGTTGGATACAGTTTTTGAAAAATTTGAAGAAAGTTCTTTATCATATTCGATGACAGGTATTGATCGGTCGAGTACAGTTTTCGAAAATCTGAAGGTCCTCTTATTGTGTTTGGAAGAAAGGTATTTGACCAGCCGGACACAATTTTGAGATTGATCTCTTAACATATTTCCACGGCGGATATAGACCGGTTGAAATATGGTTTTCGAAATACACAAAAATCTTCATACCGTATTTGACAACGGTTTCGGACCGGAAGAATACGGCTTTTCGAAAAACATGAAAATCTTTTCTTCTTCAATTTGGTTGTTTGTTTCGGCTTAGGCCGAACTACGTTTGGTCTGATTCCTTTTATTAAGGGATACGTAGGCAGCCTACATTAGTAGGTCCGACCATCAGAGCATTCAATTTGCATATCTGCTTAAAAACTGCGATAACCTGCTATAACTGACTAAAAATGTCTAGGATATGGAGGTTTGATAAATTGCTGCATTATAACTGCTACCAGCTGCATATTTCTCCCTCGTTTTGAAATGAAACGAAATTGGAGAGTCTATTCTTATCAACGATGTTCGTCTACTCAGTAAGCTACGGGTTACCCGTAGACTCCATCGTTGAGGGGCTCTGTAGACACCCCAATTTCGTACCCCAGATACATGACATGACATAAAATATCAAGACTGTTAAAACATTAACAAATGTCAAGTTACAGGGTCAAAATTGCAAAAGGACAAAGCAGGATGCACAAAAGGACAAACTGCAGGGACCAAAGTGTCAAAAAAGAAGGAAGTTTGAGGTTTAGGCTTGGCCTACCAAGGGTTTGGGCTTGGCGCCCAAACCTCCCATAGGTGGCGCCCAAACCTTCTCCCCCCAGCACTGTTCACTCAAAGTTTGCCGCATTGCACAATTCGTCGAACGCGGTGTACAACCCTCTGATGCACGGAGAGAAATCTCAAAATTCCAGCGATGTCCCAGCCTCCTCCTATAAATAGAGGTGTCCGGCTCCTTCATTCAGCGCTCAATTCATCCGTAAAATTTCTCTGCGTTCTCGTTACGCTGAAGAAATAAATACCGATAGATCACCCACAAAAGCCTCGAAACCCTGCCAAACCTCCGCCAAACACAAATCCAACCGGTAGAAGTGTACCTTAGCCCCCCAGCTAGGTATCCACCCTTTTTCCCCGGTCCAAAAATCGTGGATAGAGCAGTTGCTCTGCCCGATTTAAAAGGCCGAAATAGCCAGTAGTAAGTCGTTACTCTGCCCAAATTCAGCCTTTTCCAGTCAAACAAACAACCAGAAATAAACAGCAGTTACCCGCCCGATCCCGAGGCCAAAAGTAACTTTCGAGCGATTCTGTTGCCCAAATTCACACAACACACAACTTCAACCAGACCAGACCAGACCAGAAAAAAAGACTCTCTCTCCCCGAGGGACAGAGCGAGCACACCCCTACGCCGTTTGTAAGCTTTTATTGTTAAAGTCTTTTATTTCTATGTAATAGTATTATTTCCAGTCCGGCCCAATGTAGATATATAAGCAGTTGTGCTGCCCGGATTTTATTAGGAAATAGTACTAAATGTAGCCGTTATTATGGCAAAATGTTTTTAGATAAGTTTGTATTTATTTACTTTATTTATTCAATAAAGTCTTTATTTGTAAATGTATTATTTCGGTCGGTTCAATATCAAAATATAAGCGTTATCTTATGCCCGGATTTTGTTAGGAAATAATACTAAATAGAGCCGTTATAATGGCCAAATATTTTTAAATATGTCTGTAATTATTGGAAAGAGACGAATGCGAATCCGTAAATAATGTGGCCACGAATGTATTTGTTTAAATTTCCCTTGTCATTATAATACCTTATTTATTTGCTAAGTAAATGTGACAATAAGCATACTTCAGCCAAAAACTATTTTCGAGACCGAAAGGGCGAGTTGGGTGCCTAGCACCTTCCCAACTCGTAACTTAGCCTCCGAACCCGCTTTTCAAAATCTCGGTTTTTTTTACGGTTTTCTTTATTTTTGCCTTAAAATAAAGATGGCGACTCTAAAACTTTCAGATCCAGTGGGGCCTCGCAACATTCCCTCTTTGCACTTTCCTGTTCTCCCCTAAAAAAGGGAGAAATGGGAATGGAGGAGTGATGCATTCCCATATCCTGGTATCCCCTAAACAAGGGATAACTCGATGCAGGAAACTCATAGCTCCCATAGTGATCTGAATGGGCCATAAGGCTATTTTCAATAAATCCATAGTGGGGGCGTCGCAATATTCTTTATTGCACTTCTCTATTTTCCCTGAAAGATAAAGGGGAGAATGGGAATGGAAGAGTAATGCATTCCCATATCCTGTTATCCCCGAAATAAGGGATAACTTGACATGGAAAACCATTAGTTCCCATATTGGATACAAAATCCACTCAGGGCAACCGAGGCACATTCCAACGTGCTACTATAGACAACACTCCTCTCGCACTTTGGATTTCGTCTTCCCCAAAACAAGGGAGGGTGGAACGAGAGAAGTGGTGTCCCGCATCCGCACGTACGCGCACCCCTATCCAAGGGCGAGCGGGGCGCGGGTCGCACCCCGGGAACCTCACATCTGCTTTTCCTGCTTTCACTATTCAGGACGAAAAGTCTTCCTGCTTTTCGGAAAGTTGCTTTCGGCGGCTTGATATGTCAGGAAATGTCTTAGGTTAATTCAAACAAAGCGAAGGATAGGTTTGAATTAACCCAATGAGTCTTTGTTGGACAGGACACGTCATAAGAAACTAGGTGGACACAAGGTTTGCCGATTGTGGACTTTAAGCAGGTCTTCCGATGAAGCATGTGGAGAGGTCTTCCGCTGAACCTGTAAAGTCCTACAAAAACTATACTAGGCAAAGTTCTATACACAGTTGCCACGCTAATCGATACGCAGCCCGATTAGCCACTGAAGTATAAAACTAAATGTAATGAACTGAACAGATATAAATCTAACATGAGAATCAACAATCTCCTCCTATTTATATCTGGTCATCATTACTACAAATGAGGGCTAAAAACAGACTATATGATAGATAATAGCATGTCTGAGAATTTTATATAAAGTAGCAGAAGACATGCTTCTATCAAATAGAGGAGCACCTCAATTGTAAGGAACTAATCTAAGTTCATACAAGGGTATAAGAAATCACATAACAGCACATAGATAAGTAGCAATTCAAATAAATTTAAACTGATTGTTTAAATTCTAAACAGATAAGAAAATAAAGGAACGAGAATTTAAACAAGACAATTTTGAAAAGCAAATTATCTTCTGTATTTATAAACAAGATGTTTACATATCACAGAGTTTTCAAAAAGTAAGATAAATACAAAGGTAAGGGAAGAAAAGATACATAAACTACCAAGGTCTTTTCCCTTTGCCTTTGTCTGCAGCCTCTTTTTCCCTTCGTTCTCGCTCTAGCTCTTCCATTATGCGTTCGTACTCGTCATCTGCATCAGTAGGAGGTCTGGTGGAACGAGAACGGTAGTCCAGTTCTTCACGAAGATGGCTGTTCTCTTCCATCAGCATTCTGTTGATTGACCTCATTTGCTTCTCCTCCGTGATGGCCAGATCACGATCACGATTTGCATTCATGACATTGTGAGCAGAGTCTCGAGCAATGTTGTTGAGTTCGAGAACGGGAGGACGACCGTGGCCGAGATGGAGAGTGATGGCATGGAAAAGCTGGTAGAAAAGGGAGGAACAGATACGGACACCTTCATCCCGTTGAGCTTCAATGTTGATCCTGACGTCGGTGAAGTCGTGTCGCATCTACCCAAATCGAGTCCAGACATCCTCTTGAAACTTTCGAAGAATAGCGGCAGTCCGGTCATTGGCTTTGGAAGCTGCAGTGGCTATTTCGGTGGCAGCGGTAGAGACGCTTGTAAGCTCGCCTAGCCGTTGGTAGATGGCATCCAGCCTGGACAAAATTTCATCATTGGCCGGTTGAGTTGACGTTGATGCCTGGCCAATATGAATAACTTCTTCCGGAGATGGGGGCCGGAAGGGCTGTTGTGGTCGAGGGGGAGAGGAGTCGGAAGAGGAAGAGTCGGATGAGGAGGTAGAGGAAGATAAGGTTATAGGTGGAGGTAGAGGAGGGGTTGGTGGGGAATCCAGCTCCATATCAGTGTCAGAATTTTCACTGATATGTGAGGCTTCGGGTAGGGGGTCGGTAGAAAACCAGAAAGAAGGGGCAGGGTAGAAGAGGGATTTTGGTTTTCGAAGGGAAGGTTGAGAAGGTTGAGGAGGTTGATGGGTAGGGGTAAATAGGTCTTCTACTGACATAAGTTCGAAAAGGAACTTGGCGGCAGCAGAGTCTAATGGCTGTGTGGGAGGGATTTGAGTTGGGGCTGGTGTGGTTGATGAAGTTGGTTTGGATTGGGGAGGTGAGCAAGGTGTAGATGGATCAGGTGAGTAGTTGAAGGGTGAAGGAGGAGGAGGAGTGGGGGTTCTGGCTGGCTCCTCTTGAATTTGAGGCTCCTCCTGAAGGATAGGCTCCTCCGGAGGTGGTGAATTCCTCTAAGTAGATGACTTATGAGGAATAGGTGAATGGGTGGGTGTGGCGGTAGAGGGTTGGGTGTTGGTAGAGGTAGTTGGTTGGGCGTCGGTAGTGGTAGTTTGTTTGGCGGCGGTAGAGGGTTTGGGACCGGTAGCTCTCCTTTTCTTCCTTAGCGGCTGAATAGGAGACTCAGCTGCTTCATCGGTAGTGGTTGGAGTGACTGCCGGTGGCTGGTCTTCAAAGGTTTTACGAAGTCTCCTTCGTTTTGGTTTAGGAGTTGGTGCAGGAGATGGTGAAGTTGGTTGACTGGTTTAGGTAGGTGGCTGAGAGGAAGTGGTTTGTTGAGTTTGAGAGGAAGACTGGTCTTGTGAAGATTTGGCTTGGGTAGAGGAAGGAGTTGGTCTGGCTGAAGGTTGGTTCTTTTGGCCTTCCTTCATCTCTCTCCTCACCCATTTGGCCTGCTCCTCTTCAGTTGGAGTGGCCTCTTCTGGCCTTGTCTGTTTTGCTTTGCCCTTGGCTGCCATCTTGGTCCGTAGCAGCTGCTCTGCCTCATCAGCCAAGTCTTTGGCTTGTTGATGGAGGGACGTGGCCACTTGAGCATCAAACTTTGCAGAGGCCTTTTTGAAGGTTCTGCTGGCGGCTTCATGTGCTTCCATGTTGAAGCGGGTAACCAAGATAGGTACAGGCTTGGCCACTTTGTCTATGGAGACGGGCGGTAGACCCTTTTGCAGTCTTCGCTTGTTCTCGTATTCAGAATATTTGCTAAAGAACGAGGCGGTTAGTAGCTTCTCCTTGGCCACTACAATCAATTCATCTTCCTTTAATGAAGAGTTGACTTTTGCATCATCCCTTAGAAGGGCATTGATCAGCCTGACGACGGGGCGCTTGCAAGTGGGGTTGTTCTTGGCTTTCTCCACCCACTGCTTTAGCTCACTGAAGATGATGGCCCCCCAGTTGAGACGGAGCTGAAGAAATACGGCACTTGTCAAGTTGATTTGTTGGGCCGTAAACATATCATGTGCTCCACTCTTGAATAGAAGCCCCTTGTCAAGGAGGTGGCTTGAGCAGTATATGTCCAGAGGGAAAAGATTCCTGAGCATTTTCCCTTGAGGTTCCCTGTAGGTTTCTACTCCCTCATTGCTTCCCAGGCATGTACAGCCTCAGCCATGGTTGCTGCAAGAGCTCCACCGTAGTGCACGCCGATGATAGTGGAGATTGATTTAGCGGTAATGGAGATGGGACGGCCTCGAATCCACCCTCGTAGAGCGGTCTTGTTCATGAGCTCCATTCTCTGATAGAATTCTTCTGCCAGAAGGATGCTATAATTTTTGTCGTTGAGGCAGAAGAGGGGTAGAATACCAGAGGCGTTCATGTCCTCACATGCTTTGACGCCGGCAGCTATTGTGCTGATTGACTGAAGGTCAATGCACATTCCTGGAATGTACAGCTTCGGGTCCAGATCGACTATGATGTCATGAGAAGCGGGAAAGGTTGGATATCCCGGAAGGTTGACATCCGACCTTGGAAGAATGACGTTTTCTGGGTTTTGTTTCTTTCCGCTGTCGTGCTTAGTTTTTGCCTGAAAGAAATACAAACAAAAATTAGGGCTTTTCACCTCAATAACTAAACAAGCAGAAATTTCAAGGTTTTCTGAAATTTTTGGAATTTTTGAAATGAAAAACTTGAAACCCTAGAATGTTTAGAGAATCCACACCCGAGAAAAGTATAACAGAAGTTTTTCATAAGAATAAACGATGAATATACATAAACGACTGTTAGTTTTCTAGGTTTTTAAGAACATCAATGGCGGAAACTGTATGAAACTCGAAAGTGACCGTTTGAATTCCAAAACAATTTTAGGTTATGAAATGAAATGAAAAACGGAAAACAATAAGTTTCAAGTAGAGAATGTAGAAGAACATACCATTGCTGTTGATGAGAAGAAGAAACAAGAAATATTTGGATTTGCAGAGAGCAGTTACACAGAGAGAGTATGAATAGAGAGAGAAATAATTTGCAAAGGGGTTCCGTAAAGTTTGGCAAATGACGGTTCAAGGACTATTTAAGGGCGAGAAAATTTTAGTTGAGAAAGCGGGAACTTAAGATATTTTCTTAAGTACCAAATTTTATCCTTGACCCCCTTTATTGCTTTAGAAACCTCTTTAGCAAAAAAATAGACTAAGTAAGAGTACTAACCTTTAAGTCTTCCGGTAAAGGAGAACTTACGTCTTCCGATTAGTTTAAAACTAAGTCTACCGGTATGAAAGAAATATTAACAAAATTTTGAAATTAAGCAGTAGGATCAATCATACCAAGATTTCTCCTTAAATAAGCAAACCTGGTGGCATCCAGTGGTTTTGTGAGAATGTCTGCCAATTGATGCTCAGTTGGAACATATTCCAAACTGATGTTACCTTTTTCCACATGATCTTTGAGGAAGTGATAACGGATATCAATGTGCTTTGTCTTGGAGTGCATCACTGGATTTTTGGAGACTGAAATTGCTGATGTGTTGTCACACATGATTGGCGGCTTGCGCCTTGATGTTGTAGTCCACTAGTTGTTGCTTCATCCATAGGAGTTGAGAGCAACAATGCTTGCAAGAATGTATTCTGCTTCTGTGGTTGAATTTGCAACTGATCCTTGTTTCTTGCAAGACCATGAGACAAGTCTATTTCCAAGGAATTGACAAGTCCCACTGGTGCTTCTTCTACTCACTTTGCAAGCTGCATAATCTGCATCTGAGTATCCAACTAGATCGAAATTGTTGTTTTTGGAATACCATATGCCTAGATTTGTTGTTTTTGAAACATATCTGATGATACGTTTGGCAGCAAGCAAATGTGACTCCTTTGGATCTGCCTGAAATCTAGCACACACACAAACAACAAACATAATGTCAGGTCTACTAGCAGTAAGGTAGAGAAGAGAACCTATGATTCCTCGGTACTTGGTCATGTTCTCTTGCTTTCCCTTCTCATCTTTGTCAAGATGGCAGTCGGTAGACATTGGAGTTTCGAATCCTTTAGTCGAATCAAGACCGAACTTCTTGATTAGTTCCTTTGCATATTTGGTTTGGTGATGAAGATTCCTGAAGTCCGTTGTATTTGCATCCTAGAAAGTAGGTGAGTTCACCCATCATGCTCATCTCGAACTTGCTTTGCATCAGCTTCTCGAATCTTTTACACATGCTTTGGTTAGTTGATCCAAAGATGATGTCGTCCACATAGATTTGTACCAGAAGAGAATGGCCTTTGTGCTTGAGGATGAATAAAGTAGTGTCTATCCTTCCTCTCACGAATCCTTGTTCTATTAAGAACTTGGATAGAGTTTCATACCAAGCTCTAGGAGCTTGCTTCAGGCCGTAGAGAGCTTTCTTGAGTCGGTAGACGTGATCCGCTTTGTCTCGAAATGACAAATCTCGAGGTTGTTCACGTATCGATTTCTTGAAGATCACCATTCGAAAGGCACTCTTTACATCCATCCGATACACTTTGAAGTCCATGAGCGAGGCATAGGCTAGAAAGAGTCGATTGCCTCTAGTCTAGCAACAGAGCAAAAGTTTCATCAAAGTCAATTCCTTCTTCCTGTCGGTAGCCCCGAGCCTAGCTTTGTTTCGTGACATTTCCATCTTCATCTCTTTTGTTTCGAAACCCATTTAGTGCCGATGACCGGATGATCGATCGGCCTTTGAACTAAGCTCCACACTTTACATCTTTCAAAGCGGTTCACTCTTCTTGCATAGCTTCAATCCGCTTATGATCTTCGATAGCTTCATCAATCTTCTTTGGTTCGAGTTCGATACAAATGCATAAGCAAACATAGTTTCTTCTCGAACTTTATTTCTCGCACGAACTCTGTGTTGAGATCACCAATGATTTGAGAAATGGGATGATCTCTTGCTTCAATAACGCTTGGAGGAAGATCACTTACAGTGGGTTCTTCCCTTAAGAATTCGGAGTAGGTTGAGAAGGAGATTCACCAAAATCTGGTTCGAAGAGATAGGATCTTCAAAACCTTCATTTTCTACGGTGAACAAGAAGGATGAGTGATCTGCAATGGTGCTTGGGGTAGAACAGAAGAGATGGGTTCGAGGTCATGTAAGAGTTGTGATTGGTACCCGTAGAGTTTATGTCTACCGATGGAGGGTTATCGGTACTTGATGGTTCTGCAGTTGTCGTCTTCTGATGAGGAGTGGAAGAAGATGTTGTATTTGTACCTGTCTCATCATTATCAGAATCATTAGCAATGTTCTGAGCCTTTCTAGGCTCTAACAAGTCATATTCATCAAAAGAAACATGCACGTATTCTAAGATTTTTAAATTAGATTTACAAAAAATGCGAAATGCTTTTGAATGTTTGGAATACCCTTAAAAATTCCTTCGTCGATTTTGCATCAAATTTTCCTCTATATTCTTTTCCATTATGAAGAATAAAACATTTACTGACAGAAGATTTTAAGAAATCCTATGTTGGGGATCTTCCTCTCCATATTTCATATGGAGTTTTATTATGAAACTTGTTTACCGGGATGTGCGGGTAAAACATGCGGTGTTGGCGGCTTACGCCTGAAATACTTAGGAAGTTTAGCTTACGCGGCATTGTTCTTGCCTTTGCTTCAATCGGTGTTCTCGTTCTTCCGTTCAGCTACACCGTTTTGTTGAGGATACCGGCGGAGAAGTTGTGGCTGATCCCGTGGTCATCGCAGTACTTTTCTACACCATTGTTCTTGAATTCAGTGCCATTGTCTGATCTTATGTCACAAATGTCTTCAAGCTTTTGAGTTTGAAGTCTTCTGAAGAGAGCAGTGACTAAATCATACGTTTCATCTTTAGATGTCATTGTTTCAATCCAGGTGAATCTAGAGTAGTCATCAACTACCACAAGTGTATACTTGTCTCCTGAAATACTGGCTGTTGTGATTGGTCCAAAGAGATCCATATGCAGAAGTTGAAGAGGTCTGTTTGTAGACAATACATACTTTCTTTTGAAGGAAGACTTGGAAAGTTTTCCTAGTTGGCAAGCTTTACAACTTCTGTCATGGTCGGCAGACCGTAGGTAGACCTTTGACAAGCCCGTTTTTGCAGAGCTTGGAGAGGTGCTTGAAGTTGAGGTGACTGAGACGCTTGTGCCATAGCCAGCTATTGTCACGAATGTTGTTAGCTACTAGACACAGGTTTGAGAATCTCCCTAGAAGATTTAAGTCCACGACATAGACGTTTCCTTGTCTATTGCCGGTCAGTATTGTAGAGCAGGATTCACTATCTTTGATGAGGCACTGGTTGGAGTTGAATTGGCATAGAAGTCCTTTGTCGCAGAATTGGGATATGCTCAACAGATTGTGCTTTAGGCCACTCACTAGAGAAACTTTGTTGATGGAGAGACTTCCTCTAGTGATTGAGCCATATCCAATTGTCTTTCCTCTTGCATTATCTCCAAAAATAACAGTGGGTCCTTTTGCTTCAGCTATATCTGTAAGAAGACTTCTGTTTCCTGTCATGTGCCTTGAGCAGCCACTGTCTAGGTACCAGATGTCTTTGTTTTCTGATTCTATAGCCATGAAGCATTCCTGAAAAAGAATTAAAGCAAACAAGGTACCCTTTATTTTCTTTCGGGTCCTAAGGATTAGCAACCTTTTGCAACCCATACCTGCTTGACCTTGAGAGAACTAGGTCTCTCAGATCTTGGGGTGAACCTTAGCAGGCATTCTGGTGCCAGATGGCCTAGACAATTGCAAGAATGACATAAATGGAAAGTCCATAGAGAATTGTTAGTGACTTTAACTGAAGAGTGATTATGATCATTCCTTTTCTTGACATCCATTCTTGGTTCAGATTGCTTGTTGATGGTAGACTTAATTGGTTTCTTTTGAACCTTCCTAGGTAGGTTACCATCAGACTTAGCTTTAGCTTTTCTGATGATTACCTTTTGAGGAGGATTTGGTAGAATACCTTTAAGTTTACCTTCAACAGGTAAAGGAGCCTTGCCTGTTTCATAGACAAACTTGATAGTTACCGGTAGAGGTTTAGTAGGTCTACCGCCAGCAGACTTTGCCTTAGCATAGTTGTTGCCGGCAGACTTTACTTTCTCTACCGTTACCTTTTCAGGTTTCTCATTTGAGTCAGTCATCTTGGCTTTTCCTTTCTGAACTTTGGGGTAAACGTAAGGGACACTTGAATAACCAAGGCCTTGTTTCCCTATATTTCCAAATGTCTGTTTAGAGAAGGAAATATCATTAGCAGCCTCAGAGGATTCACCTTTCTCTATGACTGAAGAGATTGTCGGAAGAGGCACATCTGAATATCCTATGCCAGTTTTATCATTACTAGATTTTTGGCTTGAAAGGATTTCTTCGAATGCATCCTTGGAGCTGTTCCAAGAGTCAATTGTCTTTTGCAAGGCAATTTTCTCTAGGTCAAGTCCTTTGATGTGCTCAGATAGACAATCAATTTTGTCATAAAGGAATTTGTTTTCTTCTTCCACTTGATACTTTCTTGTTGACGCCTATTGAGAGTTTGAATCTCTCACCGCCATCATAGATTTCTCACCGTAAGTTTCTCACGCTTCTTGGCCGCTTTAACATAGGCTACTCTAAAGGAATTAAATTCTTCAAGCATATCTTGATTATCCTTGAGAAGTTCTTCCTTATTGAAGCTATCACAGTTGGTTTCACTTTTATCCAAGGGACTAGGTGAAACTTCGACTTCATTTTCAGAGTCATAGGTAGGACCTAAATCATGAGCGATTAAGCATATGTTAGCTTGCTCACAATCATCTTCCTCCTCTTCGAATCGTGCCTCAAACCATGTAGCAACCTGTTTGTCTTCTATGTCTTCAGCCAACATACCCTTTTGTTTTTGAAATTTTCTAAACGAGGGTTTTCGGTATGCTTCAAATTTTGGCTTAGGACATTTTGAGGCAAAATGACCAGGTTTTCTACAGTTGTAACACACAAGCTCTTCCTTAGATGAGCTTTCACCATTCTTCCTAAAAGGTTGTTGGTGTGTGTTCTTCCTTCCATATTTTGCGAATTTTTGAAAACGTTTTACAAACATGGCAAATTGTTCATCTGATAAAAAATCATTTTCACAGGAAGAAGTGGAAGGTTTGTTTTCAACACTGATTTCTTCTTGGACCATGGCTGGCAAGGACACAGTTCTGAACTGTTTGTCTTGCTCTAGAGCTTGATTCACTTCAAGTTCATAAACCTTCAAACTTGCGTAGAGACTACGGAGAGTCATCTCGTTTAAGTTCTTGGATTCTTTCATAGCCGTGGTCTTAACATGCCATAAGCTACCTAGAGAGCCTAGAAACCTCATGTTCATTTCCTTTTTGTCATACGTTTTACCAAGAGAAAAGCAACTATTTATTACCTCACTGAAGCGATCGTATGCTTGTCTCAAGGTTTCCTTAGGATCCTTTTTGAAAGAATCAAACTGCTGGATGTATGTATGTATATTTTTCTCGTTATCTCTTGTGTCTTGGTCTCCTTCCAAGTATTCCACAAGAGCTTCCCACATCTCTTTTGCGGCTTGTACATCGAATCACTTGTCTTTGGTATGTGCTTGTGTCTAGAGAGCCGGTGATTATGTTGATTGCTTTATTGTCAAGCTCTACCGACTTTCTATCATCCTCTGTCCATTCGATTCTTCTTTAGGTACTTCAGATTCCAGCGATGGAGGCTAGAAGATTGGCCTTCATTGGTACATGTTGACCTGCAGTAACACATTTCCATAATCTGTTGTCAATAGAGTTCATAAATCTCATTACTTTATCCTTCCATACATCAAAATGTTCTTCGTCCAATATTGGGACGTGGTTAGCATTAGATGTAGGCAGCATGTAGTGTGTTTGTGCCATTTTATCGTATCTCTAAAGATTTTAATCTTGGAAAAACTTGTTTTCAAAGAGTGAGGCTCTGATACCAATTGTTGGTCCCAAAGGGCACAATAATAAGCTAGAAGGGGGGGGGGTTGAATAGCTTATTAATCACTTAAAACTTTTTAAGTAAATTCTTTGAAGGGTACTTGCAATCTATTGAAAAGATAGAAGTAGCGGAAGACCTTCAAAAGTTGATCCGTGTCCGCCGATAAGGACTACCTAGACCTTTAGATTACTTTAAGTTTTGCTGTAAATGGATAGAGATAATCAAAGTACTTAAGAAGTTCAAATATCAGACAATCAGTAAGGAATAACACAAGTATTTTGGGATGGTTCACACTATAATGAGTGTTACGTCCACCACCAAGGCAGTCAACCTTGGATTTAAATAGTGCACTATATTTTCCACTAGATCAATTACAAAGAATATCCCTAATGGATCGTGTACAAAATATTGACTTGTGTTTGGGGTCTAGGGAATTAAATATCTGTAAAAAGATATTTAATTCGTGCAGAAGTATAGTTAATGAAAGTAAACAACAAGAAGATAAAACAATAAGTGTTGATGAGCAGCTTCTTGTTGTTAACGAGGACTTCTAGATCTGTAGAGGATCTCTTGATTGCACTGAGTTGAAAGACTTGGAGTTTATGAAGTTTCAGAGCAATCATTTAAGTGTTCGATTGATTCTGTACAGTTGTCTGTGTTCCAGTCTTCAATGGCAGCATTTATAGCAGGTGCACTTCAAAAGATCCGTTGGAGAAGACGAATACTTCAAACTCTTTTCAACAATGCATTAAATGCATGGGGTCGATCAAGGATTTTCGCCTTCACAGTATATCTAGCGAGCAATGATTTCTGAGATCTTCGAAAAGGTGGGCGATATAGGTGTCAGATCTGAGAGATGTTACAGGCAGTAGGAGACAGTCTGCTTTTCCTGCTTTCACTGTTCAGGACGAAAAATCTTCCTTCTTTTCGGAAAGTTGCTTTCGGCGGCTTGATATGTCAGGAAATGTCTTAGGTTAATTCAAACAAAGAGAAGGATATGTTTGAATTAACCCAATGAGTCTTTGCTGGACAGGACACGTCATAAGAAACTAGGTGGACACAAGGACTGCCGATTGTGGGCTTTAAGCAGGTCTTCCGATGAAGCATGTGGAGAGGTCTTCCGCTGAACCTGTAAAGTCCTACAAAAACTATACTAGGCAAAGTTCTATACACAGTTGCCACGCTAATCGATACGCAGCCCGATTAGCCACTGAAGTATAAAACTAAATGTAATGAACTGAACAGATATAAATCTAACATGAGAATCAATATATATATATATATATATATATATATATATATATATATATATATATATATATATATATATATATATATCAGAGATTTGGTCATTGTACGCTGGATCTTGATTCTTGGTAGTTAGATTCAATGACGGGGAAGAATGCAACGAAAATTTAGGGGGCTTGGATATTGTGGATCGGTGCTTTAAATGAGTAAGTAGAGTGTGATCTGAGAGCACTTGAGATGGTATACTGACTACTGTGAAAGGGCTGGGCTAACCGCACAACTTATTTCTCTACACCCCACTAGATCTTCATGTCCGTATCTATGGTACGATACTTATGGCACGGTGTCTGATTTCGTATCGCCTCTGTTTCCTTAAAAAAAAATTTACAACTATGGCACGGTACTTATGGCAACAAATAAATAAATCTAACAAGGTACCGCATCTATTTTCTTAAATAAAATTACAAATAAAAGTTTTAATTTTTTTCTCCACTGTTGAATGATCATAATGTTTTAATTGATTATTGGCAAGTCTTCATTTTCAATTTGTTATTTTAGACTTTTTTGAAACATGATTAAAACATATATTGATTTATTTAAATATTGACACCCTCCAGTACTGACATCTTCGCCTACTCGCGTCGTGTCATAGGCACGGGCACAAAGACTAGTCTATATTACAATAGAGCTCATTCTCACACATGAGCAATTGACTAAAGATATTTAGAGGTTGTGATTAAATTATCTTAAAAGATTTAATGGTTGAGATTCACTCTCACATTCACATGTGTGAAAGTAGTTATCCACTTTTAACTCTCTATTTTCTCTCATTCTATTACAAAGTCACCCCTACAATTAATATTATGAACAATCACACCCTGAGATTAATCTTCTAAACCATTACCCCTTATAAAATATCAACTTTACATTAATATATAATCTCACAATAGAGCTTAATTGATTGACTGAGACTATCTGATCATTGGGGTTGATTCCGTTGAAAAATCAAACGTTCATAGGTCAATTACATATAACTCCTTACAAATAATCTCCCTCAACTATGAGTCGAGTTCAAATAGCGCCTCCAACTATCACTTGAAGTAATCTACCTCTCAACTGTAATATTTTTTAAAAATTGCACCTTCTATTTAAACGTTGTCGTTTCAATTGACAAAATTGTGCCATAAGCATGGACACGAGTATGTAGTATATATATATATATATATATATATATATATATGACATTGACAACGATGACAAAGACAGAAAATCACAAATTCTGCACTTTACTTTGGATTAGTTGCGATGCCACATGTCGATCCCTCGTTGCATAACCACTCTTTCCTCGCTTTACTTTGCATTAGTTGCGAGTTTTTGACTGAATCTTGCTCCAAAAACATCTGCACTTTAATGGATGATGTAAACAAATTCTTTTGCTAAATTTTATAAATTTAATTTTTTAAAGATAATTTTATATATGTGTATATATAGAGAGAGATAAACCAATTAAAAGTTCACAGTTAAAAAATAAATTTCTTTGAATATTCATAGTTAAAAGATTAAATTTAGATTTTATGAATATCATATTATTTTTGATCTTTATGAACAAGAATTTTTCTAGAATTTTGATAAATAGTATAGTAATGATGATAAACATTATAAATAGTTAATAAAAATAATTGTTGGACTGGTGAGTGTAGGTCAGCTAAGCTTGTGAGGAAGTTTCTTCATCTTATTTTTTTTGGGTTTCTTCATAAACGGTCAGGTCAACCGTGATGTTTACACAAATGACTTGGCTCATGGAAAAATATCTTATATGACTAGATTTGAATTGAAAAGAAATACCCTTACTGAGTTAATTAAACGACTCAATGGTCGATTAGTCGACTCACAATCAACTCATGATCGATTGAAAGGTTGATTAATCAACTCCTGGGACGATTAATCAACTCAAAGTCGATCATGAGTTGGATTAAATCAACTTATTAGCATGGGTCGATTAATCGGCTCAAGGGTTGATCATGAGTTGATTAATCAACTCAAGGGACGATCATGAGTTGATTTATGAACTAAAAACTAATTTCTCAAAGTGTTCAATGTGTTGTAGCCATGTTTACTTATCAGGTTGAAGCTGGTGAAAACAAACCTATCTCTTCACAAATCCCTCTAAAACGACACTCTTCCTCCATCACTATTAAGAGTCACTCTCTTTCTTCTCTTCATCTCTCTCTGAAAACCCTCATTTCTCCGTGGCATCTGCTTTGTCCTCACCTATAGACTCACAGAAATCGAGCCCAGTGTCTGATGTAGCTCCCAATGCGCCTTCTTCCAAAGCTACATCACGTGAAATCACAATGACTGAAACCCTGCCTGGAAGTGAAATTGTGGTTGCTAACCTTCTTCCTGAACCTATGACTTGCATCTTACCTGGGGAAAGAGGTAATGCGATTGACGTAGACGACCATGGGGATTTATCAATTTTTCCCCAAATTGGAAACCCTGGTGTTCGAAAATCTAAAAGGTTGAGAGGAATTCCCAGCAATTATGACAATCCTAGTGATTTTGATGTTGCTAAGGCAAAGAAACACAAAATAACCCCAGGCCAATTTGCGGACGATGTCCAGATTCAAAGTGACAGTGACAATGAAGACTTCAAGCCTTCAAACAATGGCTCTCAGTTTGTAGTGGAACCTCGTACACCTAGTCACCAAATTTGAAGCAGTTTTGTTGATGTACCAAACTTGGAGGCTGCTGATGAAGACTACCCATACCTTCTCCCAAAGTTGTCTTTTAGACTAATTCTCTAAGCCTATTTCACGAAGAAGCTTCTCATGTGGCTCATCCCTGAGAACCTGAAATAGATATCTCTGAAATGAGCTTTTCTTATAAACAGAGGACACTGGCTGAATTCATGGTGAACTTGAAGAATGCCTCTCCTAAATCTTATTCCCCAACACCCTGTTATCTCTTCCAGTTCTTCTGAGTTTGATGACAACTCAAACTAGGACTTTGTGGTGAAATAAGCCTCTAAAGAAAGCGATATGGCTCCAACAAGGTTTACTAGAAGAAGAATAGCTCCTATGACCAATGCAGCTCTTGATGAAGCTTCTGGGGAAGCTACATTCAGTAATGTATCAACTGAACAGGATGTAGGTAACCCATTCTCTGAGACTTTCCTTTCTTCTGCTGCCTCCCTTAGGTATAATACTACTAAAAGATTCGTAGATGAAAGAACTATTTCAATGGAGGACCTATCTGCGCAAAATTTGGTTCAATTTTACACTGATAGGAATCTGCTCACCACCCCGTCCTGTGCTGCGAAAATAATTTTAGAATTTTATGACAACCTTGAAAAGAGGGTTATGACTCCTAGTGATCCATTATTTGAGAAAGTCTTTTTTAGGAATCATATGATAGAATTCTCTCCTTCTCTTATCAATAGACATTGTGGGACACCTAATGTAGGTATGAGTGGGTTTATCTCTGATCTGAATACATGTGTGAAAGAGCTTAGTGGTGGTTTGATTACAAAGTGTCCAGGAAAAGGGGCCAAGGTTAGCACATCAAAACTAACCTCCTTCTATGTTGTTATGTACAAAATATGTTGTGCCAACTGGGCTCCCACACCCAATTCCAATGCAGTTACTGAGGAACATGCCAAAATCATGTACTAGATAGGTCTAGGTCTGCCCTTCAATTTTGGGGACTTTGTGTTTAGGAAAGTAGTCTCTCTAGAAGAAACTGAAGGTGATAAGAGAGCTCTCCCTTTTCCTTCCCTGATTTACAATCTACTAGTGGCTTAGGGTATTGCCCCAAAGGAAACTGAGAGGTTGACTCATATTCTAGATCCCCTTCATATTTCCTCCATACTATTGAAGGGTGATAGAATTCTGAATCTACCGCTTGTCTATCCGTACCCATCCACTTTTGGGTCTGCCCCTGTTACTCCTCCTGTCACACAACCTATAGTTCCTGCCTCTGTTGAAGAATTGACCAATGCAGCTGCACCAGAGACTACATCAGTCATCACTCCCTTTATTAAAGATCAACTTGTGCAAGTCAAGAACCATATTTCCCATCTTTAGAATTTAGAAGTCCAGTACACTGCTTGGCTGGCCTTTCTTCTACTCCCTCAACCTCTTCTTGCCAAATAGGGGGAGAGACAAGTGTCCAGGCTACTGCTGCTGTTCAAGGAACTGAAGATGTTGCAGCTGAAGGGACTGAAGGAGTTGATGCTGTTGAAGAGGATGAATTAGAATCTGTTTGATTCTGTTTGGATTATTATGTGGTTGTTTTTTAGTATTCACAAACACTTATGATCTGTATAATTTTTGCCTTGCTCTACTTTGATATTATGTGATTCCATGGAATGTTTGGACATTTGATAGCTTTACTGAATAAATGCCTTATATTTTGATGAATCTTTGATTGAACTAATTCAGGGGGAGACAATACTAACTTAGCAGGACAGTTCAAATGATTGCAAAACACTTGTCATTTACTTTGATTAGAAAGGTTCAACAAAGGGAGAGATTATAAGGGTAAAATAAGCATGACCTATTTTTCTTTTTGTTAAATCCTTTCTTGGTCCTAAAGATTTGTTAAGAGATCACCATATTTAATGCTTTCCTAAAAACTTTATATTTGGTTATAAAATCTATGTAATAAAGGGGATTAATTATTTATGAAAACTAACACCTTGTTTCCTAATTCTTTAGGGCTTGTTTGGTAGTCGGACAACGATAAGCAGTATTATTAATCTCAGTACTATTAGTGTCCTCGCTATTAATCCTCACTTGTATATCGGGGATAGTTTTGAGATCACAAATGCTAATTCCAAAAAAAATTTAGTGAGGGCGCTAATAATACCACCCTCCCGCTTGGTATTGATAGTAATGAGATTTGACTTTATCCGGATAATTCGTACTATTAGTCCCTACCAGATATTGCGTACCAAACATCAGACAACTCGGCTTATTAATCATATATGACCTTAATCCTGGCTACCAAACGGCTCCTTAGTCTTTTGGAGTTGTCTTTGTTTCCTAATTATATTGTAGGTCTCCACCATCTTATATATATGGAGCATGGCATACAGAAATACACGTCTAGAACAGAGAGAAGAGAGTTGTGAAAAGCTTAGAGCATACAGTATACAATTAGAGAGAAAATTTAGAAAAGTGTTGCTGCTGAAATTTGAATGAAGCTTGGAATGTAGCTTCATCTCGAACTACATTGGACCTGTTGTGACTGTTTGTTTTCCTAGTTTTCTAGAAAGCTTATTTTTTTAATCTTGCTGTTTGTGGGTTTTGTTCTCCAAGACTTGTTATCTTGTGAGTGTTTTTTTGTTTTGGTGATTTCACGTTTGTTTTGTTAAAACACTCCATTTTTTAGTGAAATCTTTTTTGCTATAAGGCTGGATCTATAAGTATAAAACTTATAGATTGTTTGATAAATATTTGTGTTTATTATTGCTTTTATTTAAGCCGTCCGCTGTTTTTACATATTCCAAATTTCTGGTCAATGCACTTCCGGATATAGCTAAAGTACAAGCTACATCACGAATTGTATTGACAGATTTCGTGAATCCTAGCTAGTATTGTTCTTTCAACCATTTTATAAAACACTTCAAACCATCAAATCTACACGATATATGTTCGGAGGGGTATTAGACAAACAGTCAAAATCGAAGAAATCTATGATCTTCCTCCTAAGATGATCAAATCACAGATTGTTGGATTTGAGAAATCCGATAATTCAATTCGGTAATCTTGGTAAATGAATTTATTTTGGTTTTGCAATTAGTAAGTACTTCCTTAATTAATTATATTTACTTGTGAAAAATTATGTGGTTGGCTTTGCCCTTCTTAAAGTTTCTTTAATTAAATTAAGTTGATCTTATTTTAATTGGGTAGTGTCCTTCCGTCGTGTCATAATATTTAGGTCACATTTTGTTATTGCTAAGAAGCTTGGTCATTATCTTCTTTAAAACTCTAATATAACAATCTCCAACTTATAGAAATTAGGTTTATTTCTATAATAATTTTCTCCTAATCCTAACATTGTCTTGTTAAGTGTTTTACTTGAAAGACAAGTTTCCTAGATGTCTAAATAAATAATGAACGACCATGGACATTTTCATCCAAGCATAGAATTTTTAGAAACAGTTTTTGCACAGAGTGTTTTAAGAGAGTTATGACAATCCCTCCGTCCCAAAATAATTTTTTTATTTGAAAGTTTCTTTTTTAGTACATCACTTTTACCATTTTGTCCTTACTTTTTCTTTTTACTTTAATTTTGAGCCACATATTCATGGAATTTAAAGAAACTCACATACTATTCTAATATTAATAATCAAGTCAATTATTTTTTTTAATTCGTATGCCAAGTCAAACATGACAATAATTTGGGGGACGAAAGGAGTATATATATATATATATATATACTTTTTTTTTTGTGAGGCTAAATGATTTGTTTTAGAATTGTCAAATTGGTTTTTCATTAATTCAATTGGCGTTGATTCCGTTGATTCGTATTAACGTATGAATGTCATCAAATTGTCAATGACTTGTTTCAAAATTTAAATATTACGCACTCTGTCCCGGACAAAGAATCAACTATTTCATTTTTTGATGTTTCACTTTAAAGAGTTTACTTTTTAAAAGTAAAACATAAAAATGTTATTTTATTACTAATGTGTTACAAAAAGTGTTTTTTTTAAATGACTTTCAAACAATGACTCTTTGCTCGGAACAGATGAAGTATAATATTATACAATAAATTTTGTTTCAAGGAATGTTAGAAAGACAAGTTTTTCAAATAATTTTTTTTATAATAGTTCCAAGAAATATTAGTGATTTGCGTACTTTATTTGAATGAAATTAATTTTAATATTATATTATATAACATGCAATTTATTTTTATTCTTGATAATTAATTTTTATTAATTTGAAGACCTAATTTTAAATTTACGACAGGGCTACTGACTTTGAGTATGTGAGTAGTATTCAGGTGAAAATTGGGCGGGTCCATTTTTCAATATTTTCAACCACTACTATTATTCAATACTTTTTTAATTGGTAAAAAATACTTTTTAGAGCGAAAACATGATTATATCCTCAATTAAATTTGATTAGACACGTGCATCATAATTATAAGTTGATACATCGCAATTTCAATTTATGTATGAACCCAATTTTACATCGCAAATTCTATTTGTGCATGTCAAAATCAATTGTGCATCAAATTTTTTTGCATGAGTAAACCAATCGCGAATCTAGTTTGGGCTTCATGATGCAATTTAATTCCAAATTAATGGATTGCAATTCCAATAGTTACATCCTAAATTTAAATCAATGCACAATTTGGATTTTAATTCCAATTTCAAATTATGCATTAAGATTTACTTTTGTATATAGTAAATAATACAAACATGAATCTTCTATCTTCATATCTAAGGTTAGGCTGAAGTTTCGTAAATCGTAAGCATGAAAGAAAACTAGACATCTAAGTACAACGCTGCCAGCCTGCCACCAACTCCGTTGCCACATCTAACCACCATTTTTTATGATCATAATTAATGTGTATCAGACAGCAGTACTGATAATAAACTACTCCCTCTGTCCTTAAATTATCGTCCTCTTTTTCTTTTTAGTCCGTTCTAAAATAATTGTTCATTTTGAAACTTATCTTTTTAGAACATCACTTTTACCACTTTACCCTTACTTTTTCATCTTACTTTAATTATGGGCCACATACACATAGACTTTAAAGGAAATTACACATTAAACCAATATTAATAATCTAATCAAATAGATTTTCTTAAACGGTGCGTCGGGTCAACCAGGACAATAAATTAGGGACGGAGGGAGTATTATTCATGACATAACTAACAATAACTACTACTAGACTAGTTATTTAAACATTAATTAAAATTAATTTTTAATATTTTTAACAAGTAATATAATTTGAGGACAATTTTTAAAATATGTAATTATCTTATATGATATATAAAATAGAGGCTCTCAACTCTCTCTCTCTCTCTCTCTCTCTCTCTCTCTCTCTCCTCTCTATGCAAACAAGAAAATTTTGTGCATGTAAGAACATCACCAATAATTCACCCTAAGAAAAAAAGAAAAAAAACTTTTCAATTCAACCATGGATAATGGAATTGTAGATATGATGCGTCTACAAGAGAATATAATATATTTGTAATATATTATATTTATAATATATTATATTTATAGTTAGTTTATACTTTCATAATTTTTTTTGTATTTAGGTTTGCTAATTCTTTTGTATTTAGGTTTCATAATCCCTTAAATATATTATATTCTCTTATAGTGTCAACCAATTATTTTTGACATTTTCCACAAAGATGAGAATTAGTCAGCATTTTTATGTTTAAGAAGTACTCTTCCTATTCGATGTTTCTTTTTCTTTTGTTTGTTTGTTTTTTTTGTTTTTTACTTTTTTGACAAAAAATATTTTAGTGGTGGAATACACATCATATAAGATAAAATTTATTGTTATATTGGAAAAGTCTCTTTTAATTAAATATGAATGTGAAGAGAAAGGTGATTCAAGTGATTAACGGTGTTAATTACCACAATCGCATGTGATCAAATCATCGGTTTCATTGGTATGCTCTAAAGATAACTACATCCACTAAATAAGAATTGCTTACTAAGGAGAAAGGACCCATGTCACGTATAATGTGCATGGAATTATCTATCTCAACCTCTGTCAAACTTGTTCCATTTGATCTTAGCCTTATATGTGTACATCTTTTTAAAAAGCCAAGTAAAATAACAAGATGATGGAGAGTCTAGGTCTAATGGGACATAAAATGTGATAGGTATCGAGATAGATGATTTCGTGCCGGCATTAATGACTTAATGATAAATTTGTAACTATGGCATATTGACTTAATGATAAAAAGAAAAGTTTGATCTGTAATATCGAGATAGATGATGATGTGGCAAAATCCTCAGCTTGGGCCGTCTGTTCTGCGGGTAGGATATCTGGGCTTGTATCTGCTTCCTTGAACCTGGCTGAGAGCAAAGAAAACCTGAGTAGAAGTGCAAGGCAGGGCCTCGCGAAACCCCTCCGGCGTGAGAGTAAGTATCGTGTGTAAGAGAGAATGCCAAAGCTCAAGGAAGAGGCAAAGTGTATGTGTGTATGTACCTTGTTATGGCTGGTGGAGGAGTATTTATTGGCCTTTGTGTGGTTGAATCCGGGAAGGATTCGGTTTCTTTAGTCATCTTGTTCAACAAGGATTGGAACCCTGGATTTTAGGTATGATACGCGGCTGGCCGCGAGATATCAGGAACAGATAAGGCAAGTGTCCTGCCTTCATATGATAATCTTTGACAATATCTTGGCGGGCAAGCTACTGGTGTCCTCTACTCGGTGTTATTCTGGGCGGGCAGGGCCCTGCCCGCCTGTATGATAGACGATGTGTTTGAGCGAACATATTCCACAGGCAAGGCACACAGTCGGCAGGCCTATGCGGCCGGCCAGTTTGGTCGAGAATTTCATGCTTCTTTGCTCGAGGCGCCATACTCGGCCGGGCCGTGGGCCTTGTAGGGTTTGTGCTCGTGACCAGCACGTGATGATAGCTCGTGCTCTGCTCGTGACCGGTTTTTGGGCTGGGTATATCAGTGGCCCCTAGCTTCGTGCCTGGCGAGTATTCATGCTCGGGGCGGGGAGCGTACAGGATGCCATTAGGTTGCTCGTGGCTCGGGCTTGAACACTTGTGAAAGTTTTTGTAGCATAAATGACCGGGCTGAGCGTTGTCGTGGATGGTTCTAGAACTTCATGTGGTAGCCAGATGAAGCGTACCAAGGAAGAGTCTCGCTATGTCCCAAGGCAAATGGGGGCGGAGCGCGCGTGAGCCGTCAGAAGGAAGTGCGAAGCGACAGAGGCACGGATCTCGGTGCGACGCATTGAATGCGCCAGTGGGCTGGTGACGGCGCGCGGTCCTTTCAGCTTCAGTTGAGCGGCCCGAGGATTCCCCCGGGTTTTGCCTATAAAATCTCCACTCTCTCCTCATTTTGAACTTTATGACTTTCTGAGATTTAGAGGGAGAAGAGAAAGAAGCTGCCATTATTCATGGATGTTTTGGTTCTAAAATAAGTAACTTTCTCTCTCTAGACGTTTTCCCTGTTGCGATTTTAGGGTTTCTTTTCCAGGGTGGCGCATGCCGCCGGATACTGAAACTATGGAGGAGCCGCCTCCTAATCAGGCTCAGCCTTCAAACTCTAACCCCCCGCCTGGTAAGGGTACTCCATCTAATCCTCTTCCTCGGTCATATGCTTCGATGGCAGGGCAGCCGACCCCGGTTGTAGGAGCTAACCCTAACCATCCTCCTATCCTTCGTGATATCCCACTTGCCCCTCGGCCAGCGATATCAATTATGGATGAACCGGGTGTTCTATTTACTCCTTTGGAATTGGAAACGGCGGAAAAACAAATGGCTAACACCATAATACTGAAATTCTCGATGGGCAGACCATCCATGGTCGTTATTCAGGAACATATAGCCACTTCTTGGCATCTGACTAGTCCCTTTGTGGTTGGATTATTAGATCCCCGGCATGTGATGGTTCATTTGTCGTCATCGGAAGACATGGTTAGAGCGTTATCAAAAGAGTCTCATATGATCAATACGTGTATGTATAGATCGTTCAGGTGGTCGGCCGATTTCGCCTTTAAAAAAGATAATACAAACCTGGCCGTCTGGGTCCGACTTCATTACCTACCGCTTCATCTGTTTACTCCATCATATCTGCAACGTATTGGCAATTCGTTGGGTCACTTTCTTAGAGCTGATGAGAAGACTTTGGCGTTGACGAGACCAATGTTTGCTCGTATTTGCGTGGAGGTGGATGTGTCTAAGACTTTACCCTCACGGCTTTGGATTGGCACGTCTAAGGAGGAAGGTTTTTGGCAAGCTGTTGAATTCGAGGGCAACATTGCTTTCTGTGATGGTTGTGGGTTGTTAGGCCATCAAAAAGTTCATTGCCGGAAAGGGCGTAGAATTAATGATCGGGTAGATTTTAAAAATGTTTCTAATAACGGTGTTCATCCCAATCAAGATGTAAGGAAACCTGAAGTTAATGTTAAGAGAGTTGCGGCTGAAGCAATTAATAACCCTAATAACCAGCAATGGGTTCCTACCATTCTTAAGCGAGGCGAGAATATTGGTTCTACGTCTCAGTCGAAAGGAGATGGGGAGAAAGCTAATGAGCAAGAGACCAGTCAAGGGAATAAACAAGGGGTTCCTATTACGGTTGAGAATGTAATTCGAACTTCAACAGCCCCAGCCACTAAGACGTATGTTTCTCGCAATGTTGGTAAGGGTACTGCAGATGTTCACGGGCAGGATGATCCATCAGTAGGAGGTAAAAATGGGGTTCAAGACCCTCCTGATAGGGATCCCGGTAAGCGTCCTATTGAGGAGACAGGTTTCACAAGTTGTAATCCGTTTGACATTCTCTCTGATGTTAATGAAGGAGGGGATTTAGAGCCACAAATTCAAATTGGTACGACAAATTTACAAGAGCAATCACAGGTAGGCACTGATGTAGATGCAATATGGGCAGAAATTTATCGTCAACGTCCCCATATCAGAGGTAAAGCACATTCAACGGGGGGCGATTTTGAAGACGAAGGTATCGAAGTTGCACTCGCTCGTTGTCATGTGATAGGGAGGAGATAGACCTTTAAAGCCTGAATTTGTGGCATAACACAAATGCCGTATAAGGCCGGCAAAGCTAAATG
Source organism: Codonopsis lanceolata (assembly GCA_013146195.2). NCBI lineage: Eukaryota > Viridiplantae > Streptophyta > Magnoliopsida > Asterales > Campanulaceae > Codonopsis > Codonopsis lanceolata. Next base: position 164,417,893 of record CM028379.1, read on the forward strand.
TGTTAAGCGAAGCGTTAAAGTGCAAGGAAAACTAGGGCGAAGTCCAAGGCGGGCATCCTCTAAATAGTTTTTTATGTCGATAATTATCCGAATGCTCTGGGATTGGAAATAAAGACACAAGGATTACTTAAAGGTCTTGAAAAATCAACATAATCCATTTTTGTTGGTTATTCTTGAGCCGAAACTTGGTGGAGATAGAATTGTTAAAGTTGCTAAACAACTGAAATTTGCTCATTTTCAACATCATAATCCTGTTAATTCTCATATATGGTTTTTTTGGGTGGAAAATATTTCTGTTTCTGTTATTGAGGTTTCTTCTCAACATGTTACAGCTCGAGTTGGGCAAGGTGATAAAAATTTGCTGACCTCATTTGTGTATGCACAATGTACTCGATTTGGCCGGCAAGAGCTATGGCGGGATTTATGTGCTATAGCCTCTAAGTTCTCGGAACCTTGGTTGGTTGGAGGAGATTTTAATACTATAATGAGTTCGAATGAGAAATTAGGAGGTAGAGGCTGGGATTTTCCTAGTATGCATGATTTTGTGGATTTTTCCCATGTGACAGGTCTGGAAGATGCTGGTTATATTGGTAGTATTTTTACGTGGTGTAACGATCATCAGTCAGGTTCTAGAATATGGCAACGCCTGGACCGAGTATTTGTTAACGGAGATTATAAAGCTACTTTTCCGAATATCAGGGTCTCTCATTTAGCTCGATCTAGTTCGGATCATGCTCCTTTGTTGGTGGAGTTTCCGGATCTCAAACGGAAGAGAGGTGCCTTTCGTTTTCATCGTATGTGGTTGGATCACAAGGATTTTTTGAGTTTCGTTGCTGCTAAATGGCAGGTCCGAATTCATGGTACACCGATGGAAATTTTACATCGGAAATTACATAGTCTTCGGAAAGATTTAAAACATTGGAACTGGGATATATTTGGTAATATTCATCGGAAGATTTCTGCCTATCAAGACTCTATTTTACGGCTGGAAGTTGAGTTACAACAACATGGTTTGGAAGTGACTGAACAGGAGTTACATGATACTAAATTACATTTGGCTCAATGTATTAGATGGGAGAGTGAATTATTACAAAGAAAAGGCTCGTCAAAGTTGGTAATGAAAGATGGAGACCGCAATACAGATTCTTCCATGCGTGTATTCGGGACAGCTAAGCACGTTGTTCGCTTTAAAAATCCTGATGGGTCGTGGTGCGACGATGATTCCATCATAGGCTCGAAAGCGGTAGAGTTTTTTTCATCGATCTTTTCTCAGTCGGATCATACTCTAAGCGATGATTTATTTGTTAGACAGGATGACGGCGTTTTGGAGGAAGATAATAATATGTTATGTGCTATTCCCATGGAGGAGGAAATTATGGAAGCTATTTTTGCTCTCGATCCCGATAGTGCGCCGTGTAATGATGGTTTTACTGATGGTTTTACAGGTTGTTGGGAAATTATTAGTGCCGATGTTGTGGCAATGTTCAAGACTTTTTTCACTTTTTCACTAAGCGCATATTCATAGAGGTTTATCTACTACTACGTTGATTTTGTTACCAAAGATTAAGGACCCTTCTGGCTTTGGAGATTATAGACTGATTAGTCTTTGTAATTTTTCTAGTAAAATTTTATCGAAGATTATGGCATGTAGGTTGTAGGTTGGCGGCTTCTTCCTCGCTTGATTTCTACGAAAGCAAAGTGGGTTTTGTGGGAGAAATATTCAGAAAATGTGGTGTTAGCACATGAATTGGTCCATAAGATTAATCATATAAAATCGAGGCGTAATATCGTTTAAGTTCGATATGCCAAGGCCTATGATCGGTGGAATGTGATTTTCTTCTGCTCTTCAATGTATGGTTTTGATAATAGATGTTGCTCTCTCTATTTATCGCCTCGATTAGTAACATTTGGTATTCGATTCGGGTTGAATGGTGTCAGCCATGGATACTCTTAAAGCTTCGCTGGGAGTCCGCAAGCGTGACCCGTTATCTCTTTTATTTGTTCTGCTCAGAGATCCTATCCCGTAATATTACAAAGCTATTCAGTTGGGTATATTCAACCGTATGCTCATGGGCGAGGGGTTTGGTTGTTTCTCACTTACTTTATGCCGATGATATGTTGGTGTTTTGTAATGCGGGAAATCCTCTATTCAAGGGCTTCAGTTTGGTCTCCTGAGGTATGAACAAGCTTCGGTCACCGGTTAACAAGGCTAAGAGTGGATTTTATGTTTCAAATACTCGTGAATAGAAGTCGAGACGATCGAGCGATGGATCGGTTGCCAAACCGAAATTTTCCTATGCAATATCGGGTATCCCTTATTTCATGGGCGGTCCAAAATTCATTTTTTCGAGCATTTGGTGGAGCGTGTCATGGGTAAAATTCAAGGCCGGAAATCTCTCGCTATTATCATTGGGG
>CM028379.1:164420407-164464620 GCA_013146195.2 Codonopsis lanceolata
TTTTGAGATAACTCGAAAGCATAATTCCCGCTCACATTCAAAGAAGAATTACAAGGACATGACACATGGCTAACCAAATTCTAGAAAAATAAACGTAAATATTGTGATTGACACATGTTATGTTCCAAGAGTCGCTTCTACAAAAAATATTCAAAACTGTCGATAGACGAAATTTTTTTACTCTGATCAGAATGTCTACAATCTTAAAACATTTCAATTTTACTCCATTTCATATTAACATGTTGATTAAGCTAAGTCATTTTTCAAAGATGGATTTGGGTGGAACCAAAAGTATATAACAAACTATAGAGAATTTGTATATATATAATCATGAAAATATTGGACCACATCGTGGGTATCTAAAGTATGTTATTCTTCTTAATCTTAACTTACATTTTCAAAACAGGTCTTTCGAAAATAACTGGTTCAATGGTTCAATTCCTGAAGCATTAAGTAATCATTCATCTCTTATGTATATGTAAGTATTATTTACTTTGTTTCTTTTATCTCACCCTTAACCTATCAAAGTAAATTTTATTATTAGAGACAATTACTCATGATATTTTGAGTCGTATTTTTGCTAGATCATTTTATCAAAATAAATTGTCAGGGAAAATTCCATATCAATTGGGAAGCATCACCAACCTTACTAGTTTGTAAGGCCTCGACACAACTGTTGAACTCTAGTCATGCCATGGTTGTTACAATTTTTTATCCTTTATATTCATTTTGATATGTTGTTCTTTAATTTATGCTTATAGGTATCTTTCTAATAACCAACTCGGGTCCTATTCCGCCTCAGCTCGAGACCTTAAAAATCTTGAAATTTGTAAGTCTCTTTTTTTCCATAGTGTTTTTACTTACCCGTTGAGTATTATCTATATGATTTGTAGTACGAGATATTAAAAAGGTTTAATCAATTAAATTAACATAAACTTGAACCGGTGCAAAAAATAAAAAAGAGCCTACTTTTTGAATAATATAATTGTAGATTTTTAAAACATTAAATGATGTTCCTATATATAAAAATGTCGGTTGTCTCTTACAAAATAATTTATAGAAAAAAAATAATCGTATATTTAATTAACCATTCGAAATGAATTAAAGACGAACAAATAATTTGTTATGTGTTTATCAATTCCATGGATATATAGACCAAATTAACCATACGTACATCTAACAAATAACTTAACTTGAATTAAGTCAAACAAGTATTTTTTCGTATCCGCCCTTTATATGAAATAGTGTGTTGCCTCTTATAAAATAACGTATAGGCTAAAATAATACATGTAATTGCCACTAAAAATGAATTAAGACAAACAAGTAAATTTGTCATTGGTTAATCAAATCCATGTAATTACCACTAAAATGTATAAGACAAACAAGTAAATTTGTCACCCTGGTTATATCAAATCCGTGAGTATAGACCAAAATTAACCCTACATCTAACTAAACATCTCATACATGAATTAAAGATCAAAAACTAAAATTTTCATATCTCCCTATAATGTCCTATTTATAAAAAATGTGTGTTGTTTCTTACAAAATAATGTATAGACAAAAATAACCCCTCGTTCCACTGTTTGGGTCCATGTTTGAAAAATATAATAATTAAGGGATATATAACTGCACTAATTGGTTTACAATGTAAATATTCTTACCATCTTAGGCTGTTTTCTCTCATTCATTATAGCATAGTGCCACATTTGTTTAGACGATTGAACTCTTGGAGGTAAAATACTCTTAGGTTGAAACGATGAGGGCGGAACCTCTACATTTGATTGCTGATTGCTCCACAGTCCACACAAACAATCAGTTGTGATCTTAGGTTGACCCTTACTATTCACTCGGCCAACTATCAGTGATGAGGGTGTTGGAAGTACTTCTTTGTTCCACCAAAAATAGACCTTATTTTAGAATCAAGCATAACTACAATGATAATATGATAACTTCAATTTCCATTTTTTTTCATTTTCCTATTATTTAATTTATACAAATTATCCATGGGATAATTTTATGTTTTTTCCTACTAATCTATATTTATTAATCATTAATTAATAATATATTATTTATCTATTAACTATTATTAAAACATAAGTCACTACTGCCACATGTCGACTTTCTGTTGAATGCTTAAAGTTTTAAAGGATTTATATACTTTGACGTGACACATTCTTGTGAAGTTGTAAAAAACAAATTTCTATTTTGGTGCCGAAAATTAAAACCGAATAGATTTTAAAATTAGTACCTCCTTTATATAAGGTAAAAGTTTTTTTTTTTAAATTTTTTTCTGGCAAAATCACTTAGTAGGAGATAGATTTTATTATATTTTATTTAGACGCGTTTCACTTGATTACGACCCCAAATTTTCATTGTAAAAGTGTTTTTTTGCGGATAAATTTTATAAATTCATATATTTTAATATTTCAATTACATATTCATATGATCAATTTTGAATATTTACCTTATTTTTCATTACTTTCAAATCATTCTAATTAAAAAATAATATTTATTTATTACATGTTTAGAAAATCATCTCATTATAAACCATTTTTGCACACAAAAAAAAAACTATTAAAACCACATATACGCTACTATATATAAAAAAATTTCATGCAAAAAATTAAAGTCAGATAGATTTTTAAAATGGTGTCTCCTTTATGCATGGTAAAAGTTTGTTTTTACCAATTTTTGTTCTCAAAATCGGTTAATACAAGATATATTTTATCATATTTGATTTAAACGAGTTTCACCTGATTAGTACTTCAAATTTTCATGGTAAAAGTTTTTTTCTGTGTAGATTTTATCAATTCTTTTAGGTTTTAATCTTTAATTTCAATTACATATTCATATGATCAATTTTGAATATTTACCTTATTTTTCGTTTTTTTCAAATTATTTTAATTAAAAAATGTAATTATTCGTTACAAGTTTAGAAAATCATCTTATTATAAACAACTTTTGCAAAAAAAAAAAAAAAAACCTTATTAAAACTGTGCATTCGATACTCTATATATATATTCTTTTTTTTTTCCGGCCAAAAATTAAAACTTGATAGATTTTGAAACTGGTGTCTCCTTCATAGTTTATACATGGTAAAAGTTTTTGTTTTTTTTTAACCATTTTTTTATTTAGACAAGTTTTTGTTGGTAGAAGTTTTTTTTAATTTTTATTATTTTACCAAAACTCAGTCAATTTAAAATAGATGTTATCTAATTTGATTAAACATGTTCCACGAAATTACAAACAACCAATGCAAAATACTCTCCCTCCATCAAACACCGCCTTGATGAGTCTGTCTTTATGGTACTTCCTCTCCAGTCCTTAAGAATATTTGTTCTATTTTATGATTCACATAAATTTTCGGTTTGATGATTCGGTTTGATGATTCGGTCTAGTCTCACGATTTTTTTTTAAAAAAATTTATTAGTTATGTGAACATCTTATTATTGTCGAAGGATAATTAAAAATGTGAAATTATTAGGTACTTTCTCAACTTTGGAAATAATGAGGAGCGTTGGTGACTAATCCGGAACACAAGGCTGAGATCAAACTTGACTCGGTTTCGGTTGTGGTCCCTATTTTAGTTACTTTTTTCTTTTATTTCCTATTTTAAATTTGGCAAGGAAGTTATTAAAGAGCTGTGGCTTAAATTAATTAAGAATAATAATTCTCCTTATGTTCAAAATTATTTGTTTTTGCTTAAATTAATTAATAATTAAGAATAATTATAATATTTTCTTCGGCACAAAAAAGTTGATGAAGACGTCATTAAGTCTAAACGAGTATTTAATTAATTATATGTACATTCGATATTTACAAAATGTAAAATATATAATTTTCATATTATTCTGTCGAGGCCTGAAAAAATGAAAAACAAATATGCAAGTGTTGTGGAATTTAATGAGTTAGTGCTACGGAAAGGTGTTAGAATTACAATCTGTTTTCGGAAAAATCTGTTTTCTCTCATTTTATCTCTCATTATGATTGCAATCTCCCATTCTCCCATGTCAAATTATATATTCAAATGATGAAAGTAAAATGTTACTGAAATTTGTTATCTTAAATGACGTGTGTTCTTGTTACAGGATTATAGAGAACAATCAGTTGTCCGGTGAACTGCCCTCGAGTTTTAAGAAACTAACGAATCTCTCCATTGTGTATGTCCATTTAGATATTAGAGCTATCTTTCATAGTGGCATTAGGAAATATAGAGCCTCCTGTTTTTTATCATTAGAAGATATTTCTTATCTTAAATCAATTTCTACAGTAACCTTCGAGGTAATAACTTCACTGGAAAGGTGCCCGAATACATTGGCAACTGGAAATATCTACAAGTATTGTAAGCCTTTAAATTCTACTTAACTGAACAATATGTTGATTCTTTGAATGATAATTTTCACTTTGGTTTTTATATTGGTTTTTCTTTTAGATGGCTTATGGGGAACAAATTTGACGGGCCACTCCCCAGTTCAATATCATCATTGACAGATCTTACTTTACTGTAATTTCCAGAAACTTTTGTAGTTTAACATCATTTAACCAAGCTATCATCGTTGATTGATTGTTCTTTTGTAACTTGATTCAGACATGTTGGTGACTTGATTGATGGCTCTGGCGAAGAAAGAGGTTTTGGATTCCCAAATGTCTCTAGAATGATTAATTTGAGATTCCTGTGAGCCTTTAAATAGGAAGCATATGAACTATTCTAGTATACTCGGCTATCTTCTAACACAATCATAAATATTGACGCATAATATGATGTTTTTCTGTAGATCACTGAGGAACTGTACAATTACCGATGGCATTCCTGGATACATTGTTAATATGCAAAACCTGAAGTATCTGTAAGAGAATTTCCAACAATGTTACTTTATCGTATATAATTTTTTATTGTTATGTTTAGAAGTATGTTCAAGTAGGCTACATTTTGTTTTTGACTTATTTCCTTAATCTAAGGTATAGCTTCAGAAAATTAATTATAGGATACTTCTAACATCTTGTAGGGACTTGAGTTTTAACCGATTGACGGGAGAAATTCCAAATCTACCAAATTTAACTTACATGTAAGTTCGAGGAGTTTACATGTTGATTTTTTTAGGAACTGTCTCCCTCTCTCTCTCTCTCACACACAAACATATACACAGATTATGCATGCTTTGCTATCTAACTAAAAAAGTAGTTCTATGGTTCAATATTTTTTAATGTGACAAAAATACCCTTACTAAGTTAAAGGACTAAAACTTTATTTGGATCTAAAAAAAAATATGCTTTACTTTTAAAAATATGTTTGGGTATTAGAAGTATATGAAAATAAGAATAATAATAGATTTGTTGGTAAATATCGAGATATTTAGAAAATTGGTAGCGTGTTTGGGTAATAACCTTTGAACAACCTAAGAGAAATGAGTTCAAAATGTCCTATAATTTCAAGAAAAATGAAGAAAAATCGAGAAGTCAGTTAATGAATCTGTACGTTTGTTGGAGATGAAAGCTACAATATACATTTTGTTTGATCCTTTGAATTTTCGAACTACTACAAGCATTATTAAAGACTTTCATATTGGTCACTAATTTATAAATTTTAATAAAAAATCTCTAGTCAATTTTATCCTTTGAATTTTCAAACTAAGTAACTTTTGTTAATGTATAGAACTCTTATATTACGTAATAATGTTAAAGTAAATATATCGTCTTTCTTAGTGCATTGATATCACCAAAGGTTAACACATACAATCAATCTTTGATACCAATTGTGAGTCCCAAGGTTTCTAAAGTTATAAGTACAAGCCACAACAGTTAATGTATAGAACTCTTATATTACGTAATAATTATTGGGGAAGCTTTGATACCAATTGTGAGGGTCGATCTCAAACCTATAATAGTTATGAGAATCATACACTTAATAATAAATTCCTTTCGTAATACCAATTGAGACAATCAATATGATCCTTAATGATGAATACCAAAGCAACTATGATTTTTCTGATACCAAATGATAATCCTCATCTTAACACAAACAATCAATCTTTGATAATAACACTATAAACAATATAAACACACTTCTACATAATAATTGAGTTCATTTGTATCTTCAACTTGGTAAAATTGTTTGCAGAATGTAAGAACAGTTAAGTTTGAGCAAAATAGTTAAAATTGTTATTTTGAAACTTGTGCAACAGAATTCTATTGAAATAGTGATTTGAAGACAAGTTACGATCTTATCTTTTGTGTGTGAGTTACTGTTATGATTAATACCAGCAATTAGCAATTTGTTATTGGATTAATTCAATAAAACATTAAGTAAAGTGAGAGCAATGAAATTAATTAGTTTAAGGTAGAGAAACTTGAACAATGATTTATGTGTGGGGGGGGGGGAGGGGTGTTGACTACTTTAATTGGATTTAGGTAGGATGTGGGTTTAGGGATAGGTTTGAGGATGCTGAGTGGGACGAATTTGGAATTAATTATAATAGGGTACTTATTGACTATGATCTTTCCAATATTGCTATGAAAAGCTTGTTGTGCACAATGGGAGCAAATTGCAACAAAATCACAGAGTATAACTATGTCAATCAAAGAGAAGAAAGAGAGAGAGAGAGATTGAAGTCAACAGACTATTATAATTTTGTTAATACCAACCTTGTACACGTTATAGGGTTATAATTATATATAGAGATACAATACCAAACTATGAACTGACTTAAACAAGGAAAGAAAAAATATGTTATGCCGCACGAACGCGGTCGCTTTACTCCATGTAACGCAACGGCCTTGTCACAACGTGGTCGCCTTCCCTTCTTGAAGGCGACCCCGTCATCTTCTGAGACTTCTTGCCAAAGAAACGCCATTGTGTCACACGAATTCTTAGAGGACTAGAGTCCTCCGAAAACTAACATGGTCGCCTTTACAAACAAGACGCGACCGCCTTCGTGCGATAAACCCAAAAATTCCTACACATATGGCTAGCTTATTCCTCGGAGGGGGTTTGGGGTAATTGTGTAGGTAATCGAGTCATACCGTTTTGAAGAAAGCTAGATTCATCCCCTCGTTGTTTTCTTTTTCTGGATGGACAGTTGATCTTGATGTTGAGAATGAGATGGGCTCGATTACGTAGGCAACAGGGCGAAAGAAATTGGCCAGGGCAGGTTGTAGGACTTGATTGGACCTCGAAGGGGGGTGCGGGGGGCTACGCTCCCCGCGGTATAGATTGTCAAGTTTTGGACAAGGTGGTCGCTTAGTATAGGTGTTAGGCGATTGCCTGCTCGTGATTACTTGGAACCGAGCTACTGGAAACAAGGCGGTCGTTTAGTGTCAAGGATTAGGTGCCCGCCTACTCATTGTTGTTTTTGGAGAGCTACTAGAATTTACGTAGTCGCCTAGTGTCGAGGACTAGGAGACCGCCTAGTCCGATTTTGCTGCTAGTCCGGTTTTTCTTAATTAAGGGTTTTAGGGTTTCTATTGTATACATATAAATAGTTGTATCCCTAAAACATTTTCAAGTTTGACTCTAATAAATTTTCGAGAGTCCGTTGGCTCCAATATTTCTCTCTCTTCTTTACTATTGATCTCGTTATACTCTGTTAAATTATTTACAAAGTCTTCCTCTGTGCACAACACTTGATCTTGACCATATCTGATCTCTTCATCACTTATATATTGATAGATAAGAATAGAAGTAGTTCTAAAAAATGGATCAAGCGGAGGTTGCGAATTTGAAATCTGTCCGTCAAGCCCAATCAAAAATGATAGAGAAAAAAATAGGCTTAGTGATACTTTTAATAAATCCTTAAAATTTAATGTGTGCAACATGTGTCATAGATAAGAGGCATTTTCGTCTTTTTGAACATTTCTGGACAGAAATGACTTAAGTTCCCTTATCGAATCTACAAATTGAGAATTAGCAGAGTGAACTCAACGGACTTTTGGTATTAGTAGGGTGACTAAATTGAGAATTAAGCCTAAAAAAAACTATATTACTCAATAACTTATATCAATACTAGCTTAGAATTGGATGTCTCGATTACCCAGGCAACAGGCGAGTGTCGAGGATTAGGCGACCGCCAATTCATTGTTGGTTTTCAGTGCGCTACTAGAATTTAAGCGATCACCTAGTGTCGAGGCCTAGGCGACCGCCTAGTCCTGTTTTGCTGCTTTGTCCGGTTTTACTTATTTTAAGGGTTTTAGGGTTTCTATTATATCCATACAAATAGTTATATCCCTATAACGTTTTCAAGGTTGGCTCTAATAAAATTTTGACTATACGTTTGCCCCAATCTCTCTCTTTTCTTTACTATTGATCTTGTTATACTCTATTAATTTGTTAGCAAAGTCTTCCGCTGTGCACAACAACTGGTATCAGAGCATAGGTCAATATGTCTGTTTCAGGAATAGGTACCTCTCATTCCAATCACAAGGTTCAGAAGTTCGATGGAATGGGGAATTTCACATTGTGGCAAAGACGGATTAAGGATGCCCTGGTACAAACAGGTTTAGGTAGGTTTAGCGAAGGTTCTTCGGAACAAAACTAAACCTGATGATGTGAAGGAAGATGATTGGAATGAATTACAATCTAGGGTTGTCTCTACAATTTTTTCATGCCTTGTAGATGAATTGGTATATCCTATTATTGATGAGAAATCAGCCACAACGGTGTGGGAAATTTTGGAGGCGAAATACATGTCAAAATCCTTGTCAAATAAGCATTATCTCAAGCAAAGGTTGTATGAGCTTAAGATGGCAGAAGGGGCTGATCTCAATGCTCACATAAACGTGTTTATGCAAATCATTAATGATTTGCTACGGGTGGAGGTGGCGTTTGAGGAAGAAGACAAGGCATTGATGCTGCTAAACTCGTTGTCGTCTTCCACAACATATGAAAATCTTGTGACTACGTTGACGTGGGGGAAAGATACTCTTGAGTTGGGACCTATTACAGAGGCTCTCTTGGCATTTCATCAACGTAAGAAAACTTTTGATGAATGTATAGGAGAAGGACTGTATATGAAGGAGAACAAGGAACATGGGAGATCACAATCTAGAGACAACTTAAAGAATAATCAGAATTTTGGTCGTAGTCAAGGAAGAACTACAAGGGGAATTGCTACAAGTGTGGGAAGAAGGGGCACAAGATTCAGGATTGTCCGGAGAAAGGAAATAATGGTGCTAGTTCGTCGAAGTCACCTGATGTGGTTATGGATGATTCAGATGAAGATGGTGATATGCTCTCAATTTCATCAACAGTAGATCATTCTACAGATTTCAGGATTTTGGATTCAACGTGTTTGTTTCACGTAACGTCCATCGTGATTGGTTTGACACATACATGTCGATTAATTCTAGTGTAGTTACTATGAGTAATGGTGCATCTTGTAAAATTGTCGGCATAGGCACTATTAGAATTAAAATGTTTGATGGTATGGTACGAACATTATGTGATGTTAGACATGTACCAGAAGTCTCCAAAAATCTAATCTCATTGGGTGCTTTAGACTGTAATGGTTATAGTTATAGATCTAAAGATGGTATGATAAGAGTTTGTAAGGGTGCATTGGTGGTGATGAAGGGGGAGAAGGAATCTAAAAACATCTATAGATTGCTTGGTAGCACTGTTGTAAGTGGAGCTAGTTCTGTAGAGTCTGAACCTGAAGTAGATGAGGCTACTACTCTTTGGCACATGAGATTAGGTCATTTGGGGAAAGGGGTATGAAGGAGCTTCATAAGATGAAACTGTTTAAAGTTGTTAAAACTTGTTAACTTGATTTGTGTAAGTATTGTGTTCTTGGAAAGCAAAATAAAGTGCAATTTAAGATGGCTAAACACATAACAGAGGGAATCCTTAGCTTTTCGATGTTTGGGGGCCAATGAGAACGTCATCAAGGTATGGACATTTATACTTCATGACATTTATTGATGACTTTTCGAAGAAGGTTTGGGTTTACTTCATGAAGCACAAGAACGAAACTTTTGAGAAGTTCAAATTTTGGAAAGCTGAAGTGGAAAATCAAATGGGCAGAAAAGTTAAATGTTTGAGAAGTGATAACGGTATAGAGTACATGTATAAGGGGTTCAGGAAGTTTTGTGCGGAACATGGAGTCAAAAGGAACCATACAGTACGCAGGACACCACATCAAAATGGTGTGGTAGAAAGGTTGAACTGATCAATTGCGGAAAGGCCATGGTTTCTACGATTAAATGCAGGGTTAGCAAAGAATTTTTGGCCAGATGCAGTGAGTATCGCTTGTTTCTTAATAAATAGATCACCAAGGGCGTCACTAGATTGCAAGGTCCCAGAAGAGGCATGGACGGGTTCTGAGGTAGACTACTCTGATATTCGGGTGTTTGAGTGTCTATCCTATAAGCATATACCTAGTGAAGATAGGTCGAAGCTTGATCCAAAGTCCAAACAGTGTATCTTTCTCAGTTTCGCGAAAGGGGTAAAGGGTTACAAACTCTGGGACCCCAAGACAAATAAGGTGGTGATCTGTAGGGATGTGGTTTTCAATGAGAAAGCTATGTTAAAGTGTACTCATGAAAAAAAGGAGAAACATGTGCTAGAAAATGAAAGGGGTAATGAGCATGTCATTGAGGTGGAGCTACCGAGGGTGGATTTGGATCACACTCTTCCCAATCCCGAGCTAACTACATAAGAAGTTGAAGAAGAAAATCCTTCATGTGGAACACCCAAGAGAACAATCAGACCACTAGTCAGGTATGGGTTTGAAGATTTGGTTTCATATGCTCATGTTCTTAGTGGTGGAGATCCAAATACTTATTATGAGGCGATAAAAAGTCCAGAAAAAGATAAGTGGGTGACTGCTATGGCGGAAGAGATGGAATCACTTCATAAGAATAACACATAGAACTTCCCAAGGGGAAGCGATCAATTGGTTGTGAATGGGTATTTAAGCGAAAGGAAGCAGTATCAGAAAAAGAGGGGGAAAAATTCAAGGCACGGTTAGTGGCAAAGGGGTACTCACAGCAACAAGGGATATATTATAATGAGATCTTTTCACCTGTTGTGAGACACATTTCGATTAGAATTATGTAGGGTATTGTAGAACACTATGATATGGTGTTGGAGCAAATGGATGTAAAGACTGCTTTTCCACACGGTGAGTTAGAAGAACATATCTTCATGGAGCAACCACGTGGGTTCAGTCATCCTGGACGGAGCATTTAGTTTATAAACTGAAGAAGTCAATTTATGGGCTAAAGCAGTCTCTGCGAGAGTGGTACACCAGGTTCGACACTTATATGGTTAGTATTGGCTATAAGATTTATGAGTATGATTGCTGCATGTATTTGAGAAGCCTTGATGATTGCTCTATTATTTCTCTGTTATTGTATGTGGATGATGTGCTTATTTTGAGTAGGAGTGTTAGCGAGGTCAAGAAATTAAAGACCTTCTTAAGTAAGGAATTTGACATGAAGGATTTGGGGGCGCCAAGAAGATTCTTGGTATGGAGATTCGTTGAGACAAAAAATCTAAAAGATTGTGGTTGTCTCAAGCTAGCTATGTTGAGAAGGTGTTAGAGAGGTTCAACATGGAAGATACAAAACAAGTGAAAACACCGTTGGTGAATCACTTCAGTTTATCTACATCAGATTCCCCAACTACAGTTGAAGGAATTCAACACATGTCAAAGGTTCCCTATGCAAGCGCAGTGTGACGTCTCATGTATGCCATGGTATGTACTAGACCAGATTTGGTACATGCAATCAGTGTGGTAAGCAAGTATATTGCTAATCCAGGCAGACACAATTAGGAGGCAGTCAATTGGATTTTTAGATATTTGAAGGGCACTATGGACTATGGTGTTATGTTTGAGAAGCAGAGTGTGGGACTTTCAGTCGTAGGGTATGTTGATTTAGATTATGCAGGCGATAATGAATGTAGGAGATCGACCACAGGCTATGTGTTTACCCTAGCATGTGGACCTATATGTTGGAGAGCTATGCTTCAAGCCATTATTGCATTGTCTACGACCGAGGCAGAATACATGGCAGCTGTTGAAGCTACAAAGGAAGCCCTAGAATCATATTTATCACTCAAGGACGAAACACATCGATGTGAGGTTTCACTAGATTTGCGAGTTGATTGATAATTGAGATATTTTGCTAAAGAAGATTCACACCACGGAAAATGCTATAGTCATGTTGACAAAGCCAGTTGCAACCGACAATTAAGTTCGAGCATTACTTGGATTTGGTGCCCATCACTAGCTGTTAGAGATGTGGGAGGTCAAGTTCTACAAGGTGCCCAATATGGTTTGGAGTTTGTGTTCTATGTCTTCTATGGGGTTGGGTGAATACTCGCCAAGGTGGAGATTGTTGAGAATGGGATGGCTCGCTTAGTGTTAAGGACTAGGCGACCGCTTAGTCATGATTACTTCGGACCGAGCTACTGGAAACAAGGTCGTCGCTTAGTGTCATGGATTAGGTGACCACTTACTCGTTATTGGTTTTCATTGCGTTACTGGAATTTAAGCGGTCACCTAGTGTTGAGGCCTAGCATGAGTCGAAGAAAGTCAAATAAATTGGGCAATGAGTTAGACGTGGACATCCAATCTAAAGTGATATCTTGGCAGTCTTGATTATCGAGTACCAAACCATGATGGGCAGGGAACAATAACAACATCAAATTACTGAACAGAGAGAAATGCTTAGATTCTTCCAAAGTCAAGGCAGATTACTACATAGCTATCAATCTAAAAAAACTCATAATTTGAATCTACAAGTGGATCATTCATTTAGTAAAATGAAAAATTATCACTATAAGGCCTCTTGGAAACATATAGAAAATTAGCATATAAAACACAAAGGAGAAAATTTGCTTTGATAATTGACATTGTGTTTGGCTGTTTGTTTCAGATTCCTACGAGGAAATAAGCTCAATGGAGCATTGCCGGGATGGCTAATGAAATCAGTTAGTACTGGTGCTTATGTGTAAGTGTTTACTATATGAATATTCATCATAACTTCTATTATCTATACAAACAAAATAGAGTATATGTTTTAATCTCAGTTTATATTAAATTGAAAGAGTATTGGGTTGATTAACGGGCTCCTATCTTTTAGGAAAATCTTCCGGATAACATAGCATTTAAATTTATAAACGTTTTTACCACCGGAATTACCATCCAGGTGACAACTTTACCTTAAAGATTAAGTGCATGTATGTGAGTTGCATGTGCATCTACAAGGCATAGTTGCCACTAGAGTAGTAACCATAGTGGTAATCCTAGCAATTTTGGCTAGAGTTACCACATGGGTAACAACTTTGCTTTGAAGGCAAAATGCATGTGCATCTCAAGACATAGTTGTTACTAGAGTGGTAACTATGGTGGTATTCTTAGTATTGTTGGCTAGAGTTACCACCTAGATGACAACTTTACCTTGAAGATAAAGTGCATGTGAGGTGCATGTTCATCTTCATGGAATAGTTGTCATTAGAGTGGTAACCATGGTGAAAATCTTAGCGATGTTGGCTAGAGTTACCACTCGGATGACAACTTTGCCTTGAAGATAAAGTGTATGTGAGGTGCATGATCATCTTCAAGACATAGTTGTCACTAGAGTGGTAACCATGCTGGTAATCTTAGTAATGTTGGCTAGAGTTACCACTCCGTTGACAACTTTGCCTTGAAGGAAAAGTGTATGTGTATCTTCAAGGCACAATTGTCACTAGAATGTTAACCATTGTTGTAATCCTAACAATGGTGTTTTGACAATCAGACTTTCTTTTACTGGGATATATTGGCTTACAACATAATGAATTTTAAGTATATTAAAAGCATGACCACTTAAAGTGCCTTTAGGCTACACCGAGGGAGAAACAAATTTTATCCGAACAAAGGAAAAAACTATTACATTAAACAATATAAAAACTGAAGGATATATCTATACATATATCACACAAGTTCGTTATCTAAAAATAATCATGAGTTACCTCGTGCGAACTTGAACTTTGAGCGAAGCGGAAGACTTTCTGCTTGAGCTACGAACTTCGTGTGTCACGATCAAGAATCTGCAAGTCTCTCTCGTCGGATTGATATCACGTAGCACGAATATCAATACTGGTTCACACCGCAAATCCAAGCCTCTTGATGGTTAGGCTAGAGGGAGTATTTGGTGAGATAGAATTAAAAGAGAGAGAGAGGGGGCAGCCAATCTATAGAAGACGTGTTCTTCTGATTTGTTGTTAGGGTTTTACCCTTTAGTTGCCCTATTTATATTATTACCAAGAAACCCTATTTCTTGTAGGTTAAGTTAAGTTAATCCCAAAACCCTTCGGATTAGGAAACTAATTAACCAATAATAATATAAATATATATTCCATGTGGGGGGAAGTAAATAATAGGGCCACAAGCCCAATTACTAACATCTCCCACTCGCACACATGGACTCACCTCTCTAACCACATCGTATCATCGAAACCCGTTAAACATTGCCTCTTCATACTGGAAGTGAAGCGTGCGACATGACGAGAAAGATAAAGGGTGGAGCGTTATACCAAATCACCATCTGACCAGCATAGAACGTCCTCGTTAGAAAATAAAACTCGTCTATACCCCAGACCGTATATATACATCAATTTAAGCATCCTTAATCCCTCAAGAGCGGTGCTTAAACCTCAACATGTTTGTGTATCAAGATCAATCTCTTGAACCGTATGTTCAATATGATCGCCATGGCATTGAAACACAAAAATAGAGATGCATATCATACTATCTTCCTTAGACACTCATATCAATCACTCTTGATTAACTGCTTTCCCAACAATGCTCCGTAGGACTGTATGTGCATAGCCCGTTGGTCGGCATCAACGTCCAAGTTCATGATATAGTTCTAAGTCACATAGGGTATAATCATGACCTGGATTTGATCACTAGAACTCACACAGTGATGAAGCAGGGATCATTCAATCACCTTCTTAAGTCGCATTATAGTCACATACAGTGTGAAGTGTATGCTATGACGGAACTCCCACACGAAGTAGGCATGTCATGCTCAAACGTCATACGAACCTTAGTCTAGCCGCCCTTCTGGCGTCTAACCTGAGTACTTAAAAGCAGTCACTCTTCTAGTGTCTCTCTTTTAAGATCTCACATTCGGACTTTTTGTTGGGATATAAAGTCGATCTTCATAAAAGGTCTCATCTTGGCCGTATGCCAAGGCGATAAATTTAATGTCATTGGCGTACCCCCCTTCGTAGGTGCCAAAGACTTTTACTATATCAACTTGCTCGTCCATCTAGTAACAAGGTGAATTACTCGTGTGAGAGGACCAATTCAATATCCACGACATCTTTTTAATCAAAATATATATGCTACGCAATTTCATATTAAAATATCCAATTAACATATAAAAGGAATAAAATGAAACTGCAATTTATTCAAACGATAATGAAAAATAATAATCAAATGTCAACAAAAGTGTTCTCAGAATAAATGTCAAATCCTACGAAGCCCTAGACCCAACATATGATCCTGAAAGATCTCTCTAGCTAGAGGTTTAGTCATAGGGTCAGCCAACATGCTTCTAGTAGGAATATATTCTAGAACAACTTTGTTTTCTGCAACCATGTCTCTAGTGAAATGATACTTGATATTAATGTGTTTCGTCTTCCCATGATACTTGGGATCTTTAGTATAACCTAAAGCAACCATGCTATCACAAGCAATGACTACAGGACGATCCACATGCGTCGTAACATCAAGATGTTGAAGAAAACTCCTCAACCACACAGCTTCTTGAACCGCTGCTGAGCAAGCCATGTACTCTGACTCCATCGTAGATAAGGCGGTGCTAGTCTGTCGCTTGCTACTCCAAGAGATAGCTCCACCACTAAGGAGAAAGCGTAGCCTGAAGTAGATTTATAACCATCTACATCTCTAGCCCAATCCGCGTCAGTGAAACCTTTCAAGCTCAAATCCCCACCTTGGTAACATAGGGTTAAATTTGTGGTTCCCACCAAGTAACGCAGAACCCTCTTCATTGCCATCCAGTGTTGAGGTCCAGGATTACTTTGGAATCGACTCAACATCCCAACTGCAAAGCATAGGTCAGGCCGAGTACACACCATAGCATACATCAAGCTTCCTACCACATTCGCATATGGAGTCGTAGACATTCTCTTCTTCTCTTCTTCTCTTCTTCATTCTTAGGGCATTGGTTTATACTAAGGGCACATCCTTTTTCCATTGGAGTGACAACGGGTTTTGAGTTAGTCATGCCAAATCGTTCGATAACTTTCTTAATGTAAGTCTCTTGAGACAAACCGAGAAATCTTTTCGAACGATCCCTAATGACTTTTACTCCAAGCACATAGCTTGCTTCACCCAAGTCTGTCATATCGAAAAGCGCAAACAGCCACTCTTTAGTGGCATTTATCATCTGCATATCATTCCCAGCTAGTAGGATGTCATCAACATATAATGATAAAATGAAGATCTTTTTCTTGGATCGTTTAACATACACAGTGTTCTTCCTCAATCATCACAAAGCCAATTGATGTTATCACTTGATGAAAGCAAATGTACCACTGTCTAGATGATTATTTGAGACCATAGATGGAACGTTTGAGTCGGCACACTTTGCGCTCTTGTCCCTTAACTTCAAAACCCTCTGGTTGAGTCATATGGATCTCTTCATCTAGTTCTCCATTGAGAAAAGCAGTTTTAACATCATTTGATAAAGTTCTAGATCCATGTGTGCTACTATCGCTAGGATTAGGCGAACAGAGGAAAATCTCACCACAGGGTAGAATGTCTCCTCATAGTCTAAACTCTCTCTTTAGGTAAAGCCTTTCGCCACAAGACGTGCCTTATATTTATCAATTGATCCATTTGTCTTTCGCTTGACTTTGAAAACCCATTTATTTCCAATAGTCTTGCGACCTTGCGGAAGATCAACTAACTCCCAAACCTGATTCTTTTTCATAGAGGAAATTTCATCTTCCATTGCAGTCATCCATTCATTATTTGTAGGTAAAGAAAGAGCTTCTTTGAACGATGTATGCTCACTAGAATTGTAAGAAATAGTTAAGAAAGATTCCTCTTCGATCGCGAATCGACGACGAGGTATATTTCCACGTTTACTTCTACGTTCTAGTATCGGACTCCCACTAGAATCCGTACTCCCACTCGGATGAAGATCACCTTGACTCTCATTGGCGACTTCCATAGGCTCAACCTCATATTGTACCGTAGGATTAAGTTGAGGCAATTCCCCACCTTCGCCAAAAGATGTCATATGTTCTTCTTCCATCTCAAAAAGTTCAAAGTCTTTCCTAACTTCACCTATCTGTGGGAAATCATTCTCAATGAAATCAACATTGCGCGACTCTGTTTCAGTCATTCCTACGTCAGGTTTTCCACCGTACATAACATAACCCTTTGAGGTATCTGAATACCTTATGAAAACACACTTGTTTCCTTTAGGGCCTAGTTTTCCAAACTTATTGGAGGTACTATGGACATAACCTGCACAACCCCAAGGATGAAAATGCCCCAATTTAGGCTTCTCACCTTTCCAAAGTTTATAAGGGGTTGTGGGAACTGACTTAGAAGGAACTCGGTTAAGTATGTAGGCGGCAGTCATTAGCGCATCCCCCCAAAACGAAATTGGGAGGTTGGCCTGTGCCATCATCGACCTAACCATTTCCAACAATGTTCGATTCCTTCGTTCTGCAACACCATTTGGTTGCGGAGTTCTTGGAATTGTCAACTCTAGGCGTATTCCCTTTTTCTCACACAATTCTTTAAATTGATCAGATAAATATTCACGGCCCCGGTCAGTTCTAAAAGTTTTTAAGCTTTTATCCTTTTGATTTTCAACCTATGCGAGAAAGCGCTCAAAACACTTGAGAGCTTCATCGCGGTAAGAAATAAGGTAAAAATAACCATAGCGTGTGTAGTCATCGATAAAAGTGAGAGAAAATATGAAGCTCCATGACGTGCCTTAACATTCATTGGTCCGCAAATGTCTGAATGGACTAACTCTAATGGATGTGTGGCTCTTTTTGCCTTACCAAAAGGCTTTCGGCAAGCTTTTCCTGCCAAACAAGATTTACACAAGGGTAGGTTGACTTTGCTGAAAGACCCCAATAGGCCTTCTCTAGCCAATCTAGTCATCGTATCTTTTCCTATATGTCCAAGTCTAGCATGCCATAACTCAGAATTAGAATCATCATTTACCATACAAAAAGAAGAATTAATAGAAGAATTATGGGAATCCAACAAATCTAATTTAAAGAAATTATCTGACAAAAAACCATGTCCCAAAATCTCATCACCAAAACAAATATCCAAGTGATCATCACTAAAATTAAAAGAATATCCATGTCCTAGTAATTGTACTACTGATAATAGATTATGTCGAATTCCAGGTGCATAAAGAACTTCATGAAGAGTCAATGTTCGTCCACTCCGCAATTGAAGTTGGTATGAGCCAACTCCTTTGACTTTAACAGACGAACTGTTTCTCATGAAAATTCTTCTTGTACCCACATGAACTTTTCGATAATCTACGAATCCTCCTCGATCCCTAGTCACATGTTTTGTGGAGCCCGAGTCTACAATCACACGGGGAGAGATTCGGCTAATAAAACATGAGTGCAAACACAACTTTATAAGGAGATAGGATTAAGGGATACCTTCTTGGGCACCAGATCACAAGTCCGAGCTAAATGACCCAAGGTACCACAGTTGTAGCACTTCTTCTTAGCAATATTCTTTTTACCTCTAGGGCGTTTAGTGATCTTACTTAGTTTTGGTAGATTCTGGGCTTGCATTCCTTTAACTTGTTTCTTACGTTGCCCATATGGCTTGCGTGGACCCTCAAGGGAAACAAGAGAAAGGCCACAAGTTGCAACACTCATTGTGCGACTCGTATCATAGCACTTAGCCACAAGCTCATCTTTACGATTTTGAGCTAGGGTAGAATTACCAAACTCTGGTTTAGTCATCACGGTATCTAAGTTCTCAAGAACCTCTTGCTCGTGTCGCAAGCTCGTGATTTTTCTTTGTCAAACACTATAGTTTGAGCAACACAATTTCTTATCCTTGTTAAAGTCAACGGTTACATTCTTAGAAGTCATTTCACTACAATTTATTGCAAGAAAAATAAGACATAAGCATCTATATATTTTGATTCACTTTCATTCTAAAAAATCAATTACTAAACATAATTACATCATACACGTAAGGAGTAAAAATCCGCGATGCTCGTAATCACAACCAAAGTATGCATAAGGTAAAAATATTCATAAATTGATAATTTAAACAAAAGAAATAAGATAGAACAAATCCATCAAGCACATATAACGTACATAATTATTTTCACTACTGAAAATAAAGTTATTGGGTCTCGTATAGTCCCAATCGCAATTTTAGAGCCCAAAACGATAATTATTTATGCTAAAAATGACTTAAAAATAGTTTAAAATTCAAAAAGAATTTTAAAATTTTTCAAAATAGTCTCAAATAGCCCTAAACAGTCACAGAATGACAAAACAACCCCTGGATATTATTTTTGAATTTTTAAAAAATCAAAAAACAAGTTTTTATGCACTGAAAAAACCAAAATAAATACTTCCATGCGGAATTGACCAAAAATAGAGGCCACCATTGGACTCAGAAGGCCAAAATTAGTCCAAACGCGCCGACCGTTTCAAAAACGGAGCACCACACACGCCGCACGCGCCTACACGCGCCACCTATGCGTGTGGGCTTCTGGGAACAGGCCGATCGGGCGAGCGACGTCACCGATGATGTGGCAACCGATCGGGTCGCGATGATGTGGCGTGTCGTAGGTCGACGTCACTGATGACATCATCAAATAGGGTGTCACTGGAGTGGGTCCCATTTGTTGACGTGGCAGACACATCATCAGTCAACAATTTGACCATTGACCAGTCAATTGTTGATTGGTCTTCCACGCTGCGGTTCACGTGCCTTGCCGGAGCTTGTCATCCACGCGCTGCCTTCCCGTTCTCCGATAAGGTCGTGGAGGGTGGCGTTGGACTCGTCTCGCCGAGTACTTTCCCGTCATGTACTTTTTACATCGAAAGGAGTGCCAAAAAAGGCACGTACATCGAGGCCGAGAGTGGGGGTCGTAGGACGCCTATTTTTCAACCCTAAAAATCGATTCGCGAACGTGATCCGCGAGCCAACTTCGCGAGGCCGTAAAACGTTCATTTTATGTCCAAATTAAGCATATAATATGTCGTTGGAAAGCCCTCGCGGAGTAATACAAGTACAGTCCATAAAACCACGGTTTTACATAATACAAACAGGTCATAACAGCATGCAAAGTTTTGGAAAAAAACCATTTTCAACAAAACTAGGGTTTGCGATATTTTGAAAAATACTCAACGGATTTCAACGAGAATTTAGTATGTTGTTCACCTCGTCATAGGGAACTCAGAAATATAATTTTTTCTCGAAAATAAAAAAATTTACACATAAAATAATAAAACCTATTTGGTTCGTTATCGGGTAAAACTTTTAAACAAACCCAAAAACAAAAGCATGCAATTCATGGCATAACGAAACGAGCAATCAAGCATACATGCTCTGATACCAATGAAGGATATATCTATACATATATCACACAAGTTCGTTATATAAAAGTAATCATGAGTTACCTCGTGCGATCTTGAACTTTGAGCGAAGCGGAAGACTTTCTACTTGAGCTACGATCTTCGTGTGTCATGATCAAGAATCTTGCAAGTCTCTCTCGTCGGATTGATATCACGTAGCACGAATATCAATACTGGTTCACACCGCAAATCCAAGCCTCTTGATGCATGGTTAGGCTAGAGGGAGTATTTGGTGAGATAGAATTAGGAAAGAGAGAAGGGGCGGCCAATCTATATAAGACGTGTTCTTCTGATTTGTTGTTAGGGTTTTACCGCTTTAGTTGTCCTATTTATATTATTACCAAGAAACCCTATTTCTTGTAGGTTAAGTTAAGTTAATCTCAAACCCCTTCGGATTAGGAAACTAATTAACCAATAATAATATAAATATATATTCTATGTGGGCGGAAGTAAATAATCGGGCCACAAGCCTAATTACTAACAAAAACGTTAATAATGAGGCGAGAGACACGTTTTTTTTTTCGCCATTACCTTGGCAAAAAGGAATAGGACTATAACAAAAACTTGTGTAAAAGTGTCTTATGGATATTTTTTGTAAGATTAATGATCTTTACCCGACCCACCGTATATTGATGGATTAAGTTATGAGGGAGTATAGCTTCATTTTACGAATTAAGATCCGTAAGACGGTTTTACATTAGATCTACTCTAAAACTGTCAACATTAATTTAGACTTTCAGAAATCTCCTCGTACTTGTCAAAGTCATACATAGTTTTTTAATTAGAATATAAGTTTGGGAAACTAGTTTCTTTTTCCTTAGGGATGAAAGCTGGGTACCATTTGAATACATACTAGATCTTCATGTTCGTGCCTATAGCACGGTGTCAGTATATCTAATTTTATTAATTGATATGACAGTGACTAAATAGAAGGTGCGATTTCAAAAAAATGTTACAGTTGAGAGGTACATTGCTTCAAGTGATACTTGAGGGATTGATGTTTTATAAGGGTACTGTTCAGAAAATTAATCGTAGGGCGTGACTTTGTAATATGAAGATAAAACATAGGGAGAAGAAAAATGGGTGATTGCTCATAATATTAATTGTAGGGGGTGACTTGTAATAGGGAAATAAAAAATAGGGAGTTAAATATTGATAACTACTCACACATGTGAATGTGAGGGTGAATCTCAACCGTTAAAGTTTTTAAGATAATTTAATCTCAACCTTTGAATAGTCATAGTCAATTACCTAGTTGTTTTATAATATAGATATTTATTTTCACCATTTTAAGGCATCTTTAAAAAAAAATGATTCTCACGAAAGTAAATACTGCCTCTGTTTCGGGCAAAAAGGTCATTATTATATTTTTGAATGTTTTACTTAAAAAGTCAACTTGAAAAATTAAGGCACAAAAATGTCATTTTATTACTAATACTACTACTAAAAATGTTATTTTTTAAAAAAGTTTAACTTTCAAACGGAGATTGTTTGTCTAGAGCGGATGGAGTATATGTCTGTCTCCCAGGATACAACGGAGAGACCTTTGTGTCTGACTAGATGTTAGCAAATGCGAAATAGAGAGTCACATGAAAATTTTAATCATCAATGGGCAAATTTGGTCCGATAATCGTATCTGATTTGCACCCCTACACAAGCGTGCGCGAGAGAGAGCCTCAATTCTATACAAGCTTGCTCTTACCATACGACACTTGTATATAAACCACTCAAATTTTTGTTAATTTCTCAATGTGGGATAAACTCACTTCCAACAACCACATTTTAATCAATCATAACTTATTCATCCAAATACCAAATTGGACAAATAAATATATGATTTTGATGTTCTCACGGGTAGAATATGATTCCACAATTATCCTTGTCATTACACAAATGACTTGTGAAGAAATCCATGCCACAATATTACACAATTTCATTCTTTAAACAAAATTTTTCCAACAATCACCAATATAATTGCATTGAGCACGATATTTAGATTTTCAAGCATAATAGGTGCTTTTGACATCGAAATGTATTTGATCTCTTGAAATATATGTGATATAGATTTGTGAATCTATGGGATGTGTAACCTTCAAGTAAGAGCCATCTCCTCTTTATATAGACTTCTAGGAAACCAAGCTACATGACTTGGACACAGAGCTAAATTCTTCTAAATGATATATATTACATATTAATAAATCAATTTGAAACCAATCTATATTACAATAGAGCTCATTCTTACACATATTCAATTGATTAAAGCTATTTAGAGATTGAAATTAAATCATCTTTAAAAATTTAACAGTTGGGATTTACTTTCACATTCATAAGTGTGAGAGTAGATATCCACTTTTAACTCTTTATTTTCTCTCATCATGTTATAAAGCCACCCCTACAATTAATATTATGAGCAGTCACAGCCTGAAATTAATATTCTGAACAATTACCTATTATAAAACATCAATCCCTCAACTATCACTTGAAGTAATGTATCCTTCAACTGTAACATTTTTTTAAAAAATCACACCTTCTATTTAGGCAATGTCATTTCAATTAACGAAATCAGATATACTAGTACCGTGCCATAGGCACGAACATGAAGATCTAGTCACAAACATTTTATATCATTATCAATCCGGATCCTACAATATAGGACACGGCTTCAAAACTTTCTTAGCTAATAAACCTTCCAAATCAAACCTTCCATAATATAAATTAATCAAAGTCAATCAATTTAAATAAGGAAAATACCAAGAAAGACAAAACCTAAATTAAATTTATTTTTTAAAATACTAAAACCAATTATGGGAGTTCCAATATCCAGCAAGTATTTTCCACTACCACAAGGGTTCCTTATCGATCAATAATACACATGAAAGCAAAAGTCTTTCAATTGGCATCTTTATCCCAAAATTGACAAATGTAGTCGATTCCTAATGAGTAGATCTCCTGTAAGACGGTCTTACGGATTTTCATTCGTAAGACGAAGCCCCACTCCCTCACAGCTCAACCCATCAACACACGGTGAGTCGAGTAAGGAAGGTCAATCTTACAAAAAATATCCGTAAAACTGTCATACCTATGTTTTTTCCTTCCCTAATTTAGTTTCATCGATATACACTTTTTCGCAAGTCTTACGGGTATTTTTCGTAAGAGGGATCCCCTTACCCGACCCACCATGTGTTGGTGGGATGAATTGAGATGTTAGACAATTGGACTCCGTCTTATGGATTAGAATCCGTAAGACGGTTTAACAGGAGACCGAACCTTTCACAAATTAGATTATTTTGTTGGAGGTTCCCAATTAATTTCATTACTTAGGAAAAATCTTATTAAGCTGTTTTGTATATATTTCTTAACAAGTATGACCAAATAATGCGTTGCATGAGTGCATTGTTGAATAATGTTTTTTAAATGCGATGCATAATGGGTTTCAGACAATGATACCGTGATGATATCCCATAAGTAACAGTTAGACATGCATATTTGTAAGCACAATCAGATGAAGAGACCACTACTACTAGGATCCAATTAAAACAAGATTGAAATGTTACAGGGATCGATGCATTTTATTAGAACTTTTCTATAATCATTTTCAGCAACGACATTTGAAATTTGAGCTGACAACATTAGTTACATAGTCTTATATATTGTTATAAAAACAACGATATTTTTCGATTAATGATTAAAGTTTCTATTTTAATGCGAAAGCGGATCGATCAAAAATAATAGTTTGAAGTATATATTTGGAAGAATTTTGGGAAGAAAATAGAAAATATTACGGAATAAAGCAAAAGGGAACACTGAATTTATGTGATTTAATCAACTCGAAGTCAAGTAACAACTTCACTATAAACAATGATGAATTACAATAGAGAGTTTTACGCACCCTACGTAGAAAAAAAAGGGCTAGAAGAATTGAGACTATCCTACAAAGTACCACAACTCTCACAGCCCAAAATAGTCACATTGTTTTGTCTAACATTGCCAAGACTTTGTGACCCTCGATCGACAATTGTGTCCGTCGTCTGTCTCTCACTATTTGTGTGTGTCTCTCTCTCGGCTTGTTTCTAATTGATGAATCAACTTACTTGACCTTCTTCAATTAATCTTTAGATTTGAGACATATTTTAACATTTATCTTATATTAAACTAACTGCAGGGATGTATCTGAAAACAACTTCACAAGCCTAACCCCAGTACCTGTATCTAAAAATTTGTAAGGATAGCGTAACACAACCATCCCGTTTTTCTGGTAAATATGTTCCTTTGTACTATATTATGTATCTCATTGACCCGCAATTTGTTATCAGCAACACGTTTGAATGCTGCTTCAATACACCCAATTTGTAAGCTTTGTCTTTGCTTTTTTTTCTGTTTGCTTGATTCCTAATAACTTTTCAAGGATCTTGACATTACATTTCTCTTTGATAGGACTGAGAAATGGCAAGCAAATGATTACGCTTGCCAAAATAATACGAAATGTAAGTGAATTACTTTTGAAAAAAAGTGATACTCTTCTTTGGATTGCTCATAATGCGAGTCATTTACGCTTCTCTTTTTCGAATGAAGTGTTCACAAACATAAGTTTCAATTTATATTTTCATTTTCATTCCTTTTTCGGTTTGAATAAGGGTGAATGACAATTTTCTCAAATAAAATACTTATTGCAGATAGGGAGTTGAACATAAATTGTGGTGGTGAGAAAACAGAAACAAATGGATCTTCTTATGAAGCTGATATGCAACCTAATGGGGCATCAACGTTCATTCTGAGTGATGATGGAAGATGGGGTTACAGTAGTATGGGCATATTCCTTAGCACTGATGAAGACTTGTTTCTAGCTAACCGAACATGCAATATGTCTATGGTTGACGCTTCTTTGTATCAGACAGCACGTTTAGCCCCAATATCCTTGAAGTACTTTGGATTTTGTTTAGAAAATGGCAACTATATTGTAAAACTTCACTTTGCTGAAATAGTGTGGGATCCTGATAGCAAGGCAAGGCGAGTTTTTGACGTTGAAATCCAGGTACATAACATTTCTATACATATAAGGTTGTTCTCATGTTCTGTAATAGTACTCACTATGTCCCTAAAATTAGTCTTATTTCCTTCTTGAAAAGTCATTAGGAAAAATACTACAAACCATGTGTTTTGTCATTTTAAAAAAAATGCTTCCTCTCCGTTTAAGGCACACAAATTAAGAAAAAATAATTCACTCTATTATAAATAAAAAAGTCTCCGTTTGAAAGTCAAACTTTTTAAGTGATACTTTTAGTAGCTCATTAGTAATAAAGTGACACTTTTATGCTTTTATTTTTGAAAGTGGTTTTAAGTGAAACATCCCAAAATGAAATAATGAACTCTTTGCCGGGAACGGAGGGAGTAATATAATATTTGGTGTCCAATAAAGCTAATGTGTATGTGGCATGTTATTAAAGTATGAAAAAAAAGATAAAATGGTAAAAATGTTAACTAAAACTAAAAGTTTAGAAATATGATAATTTTTTTGAAACGGACGAAAAAGGAAAGTAAGAAAATTATTTAGAAACGGATAGAGTAGACGTCAGATTTTCATTAAGAACAAGGGAGTATGTTTTTGGTAAGGAATTTCAATCATGATGCAATGGCAGCAATGCTTCGAATACTATTGACCTATCCAACTAGATGATCTCTACAGGGCAAGAACGTGCTAAGCAATTTCAACATAGAAGAACAAGCAGGGGGTGTGAATGAGGATATAACCAAGGTGTTTCCGAATACTATTGTTAATAATTCTCGGCTTGAGATTCACTTATATTGGACGGGGATGGGTTCAACGTCTGCACGAAATGTGTACTATGGTCCTCTTATATCTGCTATTTCTGCAAAACGTGGTATGTCTTTTTCTCCTCATTTTGTTTCAACCCTTTCTGTTGCCATATAATTCAGTAGTACCAATGTTTCGAGGTATTAAAGTTGTTTCATGGTTAATTATCTTAAATCAGTTGAGAAGAAACATAACAGGCTATCTCCTTTGGCTATTTCTGGGATCGTCGGAGCTTCTTTAATTTTCCCTCTATTAGTCTTATTTCTGTTATGGAAATGGGGCTTCTTTGGTGTCAAAGATCGAGAGTATGAACGTAAGAACTAATGTGTATATATATGACGAATAATGTTACATCAACAAAAAATATCTACATAATTCATCAACATCATGGTCAGTACACAACCTTAAAGCATGATGTAGATAGAATTTGTGAACATTTTTTGTTGATGTACTTGTTTCCATTTAAGTTAGTGTCGTATATCAATTCAGATTACGACTTAACGTCAAGATTGGCACATTAACTGAACTATTTTTGTTCGTTTGTTTGCTATGTTTGGTTCCTTGAACAGAGCTAAAAGCAGAATTACCTGGTAATTTTTTTAACTTCCAACAAATAAAAGTTGCAACACATAATTTCAACATCGACAACAAGCTCGGCGAAGGAGGATTTGGATCAGTTTACAAGGTGCTTCTCTTTCTCCTATAGCTTTCGCTTGTGCTTGGGCACTAATTTATCTGGTTTTTGGTTCATAACATCTGTTCACCGTATTAATTTATTGGAAAGAGCAATTTTCCCAATTCCACCACTTCATGCACTTTGGGATTACCTTCATCCCTAGCTTCAGGAGGTCTTAGTGTTGTAACTTTTCACATAATTACAAATAAAATTATTTTTTGCCGATAAAAAATACAAAAACTAAAAGCATACTCAATAAACATTTTCACTTGAATGCAGGGCATACTATCAAATGGCAAAGCAATAGCTGTTAAACAGTTTTCAGGAAAATCAAGGCAAGGAATTCGCGAGTTTGTGAATGAAATTGGTACTGTTTCTGCCTTGCAACACCCAAATCTTGTAAAGCTATTGGGATGTTGTCCAGAAGATGGTCAACGCCTACTTATCTATGAGTACATGGAAAATAATTCCCTTGAACATGCTTTATTTGGTAAATCCGATAAGCTTTTCGTTGTGAATCCTTTATCATGTTTTTTGTGCGTAGTACGTTGAAATTCCATAAATTGGGTGGTGTAGGTTCAGAAGAACTCAAGTCGAGGCTAAATTGGGTAACCAGGGTACAAATTTGTCATGGTATTGCAAAAGGTCTGGCTTTTCTCCATGAAGAATCTGAGTTGAAAGTTGTTCATAGAGATATTAAGCCGACAAACATTCTTCTAGACAAGGATCTCACAGCAAAAATATCTGATTTTGGATTCGCTAAGCTTTATGAAGGAGAGGGCTCTCATATCGTCACTCGGATTGCTGGAACAACGTAATGAATGAAACAAGGATCTCTATCTCTCTCCCCGTTTTTCCCAAAATCCCTAAGTTGGGAAAAATACTAAAAAGTTCTAAAAAAGAATTCATATCTAAAAAGCCTCAAAAATATTTATTCTATCCAAAAAGTCTCAAATTACACTTTTAGTGTCAAAAAGTCTAAAAGTTAACGCTTCTAAACTTTTTCTTTAAGTACCGATTTTCGTTGAATTATCCACCTCTCATCCTTGAGATCTTGTGCAGGGGGTATATGGCACCGGAGTACGCAATGCGAGGTCACTTAACCTACAAAGCAGATGTTTACAGCTTTGGAGTCGTCCTGCTCGAAATTGTTAGCGGGAAGAACAGTGCTAGTTATCTACCAAATGATCAGAGTGTCTATCTCTTAGATTTGGTGAGCCATTTCTATAAACTCTACTCCATGTGCTGAAATCCAAGTACTTATGCCTGCCCCATGTGTGTCGGTTTCATAAGTTCATGAATACTACCAAGGTTGGGCACTTCTTACTCCCTTCATCTCTAAATAAGTGTCTATTTTTAAACATATTTCTCTAAATGAATGTCCATTTTTGTGAAAATTAATTTATTAATTCACATTTGGAACATATCATGTTTTTGTGAACTTTTAATGTTGTATGTGGACATTAAAATGATCGAAAAATCAAATTCATTAATTTATTAAAAAATAATAAATTGACACTCGTTTAGGTACAAAGGAAGTAGTGTTTATTTGAACAATATGAAATTTATATTGGTTTTATTTCTTTCATAACAAATTCAAACTTGCAGGCATGCGTGTTACAAAGGGAAGGAAATCTCATAGAGCTAATAGATCCAGCCTTGGAAGGTGACTACTCATGGGATGAAGCGAACACAATATTGAATTTAGCATTATTATGTACTGATCGATCATACACACTCAGACCAAACATGTCTGAAGTGGTGAAAATTCTAGAGGGAAAGGTTAAGATAGATAACTACACTATCGGGGAGCATTATTCGATGGATGATTCTGCAATGGCAAAAGTGATAGTTGGTCTCTCTCAATCAACTCAATCTGGGAGAACTTCACGTGCAGGGATCTCGGACAACACACAAACTCGTCCTGCCACTAAAGAAACTGAAGGATCTAATGTCTCCGCTGATAATGCCTCAGAAGTTGTTAGTGGAAGTGGCCATGCATCAGGAAATTAAAGATACATCTTCTTCTACTTAGAAACTTTCAGCTACTTGAACCAAATTAGTAGTTATTGTTGCCTTTTGGGTATTCGTTTGAGTGTCGTTCTATGCTAAGCTAATTGATAAACTTATTAATGTTCGTGAGCACACATTAAGTAGCTCTTGTGGTTGATTTAAGCGAGTTTGTATTTTTATAAATTAAACCAAACATTTCTTGTTGTAATTTGATTCCAATCATTGCATACAAAATATGTTAGGGTCGAGACTCCTGGCATCTACAGACTACTTTCATTCACCGCCTATCCTTTCGTAAGGGCGGTAGGGGTGAACAAATTATTTTTTAAATCGGACCGGACAAATGAAAATTGGACCAAACCAATTATTTTGTTTGGTCTTGGTCCTGAATATTTATAGAATCGAATAATTGGTCTAATTCCGGTTTTGAGTTTTATAATTTCGTTATGGCACCGGACCATACCAATATATATATATATATATATATATATATATATATATATATATATATATATATATATATATATATATATATATATATATATTATTCCTAGCTAGCACCAACAATACATTTTAGTTACTATTTAGTTTATTTTTTTCTTTGTTCTACTTTTTAATGTTTAATCTTTTGATTTTTTTTCAATGGATCGTTATGCTATGAGCCTAGATTTCAACAATTTTAATTGATGAATGTACTATTATTGATTTTTTAAAAATCCTTTTATGAAGTTAAAGATTTCATTATTTCTTTGTATTAAATAGTTAAAAACGATAGTATTGGTCCGGTCCTGGTTCTCGTACATCTTTGATTGGTTTTGGACTGGATCAAAGTGTTGGTTCTCATACATATTGGGTTGGTTCCGGTTCTAATTTTTTTGAGAATTGGACTATTGGTCTAATTCCAGTTTTCACTTTTTTTCTAAAAAAATGTACTAAACCGGACCAAGCTCACCCCTTAAGGGCGGCGTCCGGAGCTCGTATGGATATCCTCGGAGGGCAACATCCTTGTAAGCCTTCTGGATAGGAAAATGATAGATACGATGATATATAGAAGAATTGGTCAAGTATAGCTACATAACTCATGATTTTATCTTTTATAGCCTTTGACCAATTCATCTTATAAACTTCCCAAAATACCCCCATAATCCTACGTAACTCTCTTTCTCTCCCTCACAGACTTACTCTCCGCTTCCACTCTTAGTCTCACTCATATCTGCATTGTCAACAATCGAGCTCCATCTCTAACTACTATCACTTTCTCTATTGCAGCCCCACGAGCTCCATTTTTAGTCAAAGCCCTAAACCCTAACATTGCTCATTCTTCTCTCTTTTCTACCAAGTGATAATCGACTCATGAGTCGATTAATCAACTCATGATCGACCCTTGAGTCGATTAATCAACTCATGATCGACCCTTTAGTCGATTAATCAACCCATACTAATGAGTTGATTTAATCCAACTCATGATCGACCTTGTGTTGATTAATCGACCCATAAGTCTATTAATCGACCATTCAGTCGATCATGAGTCGATTATAAGTCGATTAATCGACCATTGAGTCGTTTAATTAACTGAGTAACGGTATTTTAGGATTTTCAATTCAAATCTGATCATATAAGATATTTTTCCATGAGCTAGGTCATTGGTGTAAACACCATGTTTGACCTGGCCATTTATGAAAAAACCCCAAATTGTTATCATATGACATAATTTACATTTTCACCTTATGTTTTCAATTATTATCAGATTACATATATTCAACCGTCAGCTTTTGACAAAAACTGAATGGAAGGTATGTAATTTGATGATAATGAAGTCGATACAAAGGGTACTAAAAGAAAAGAAAAAAAGTATAGTTAGGGTACCAAAACTGATATTAACTCAAAATTGAGAGACCAAATTATATATGGGTAGGTCTCATGTGAGACCGTCTTACGGATCCTAATTCGTTAAACGAAACTTCCCTTTTTCACAACTCAACCTACGAACACACGGTATGTAGGGTCAAAATAATTCGTCTTACGTAAAATACTTACAAAATCGTTTTAACAAAACTTTTACCGATATAAATTAATTCTTAGATTTATAAGTTGAAATGAGAGATTTAAGGTTTGTAAAGAGTTGTATTGTAATTCGGATCCCCATATTTAATTTATTTTAATTTTTACAAATAAACAAACGTGATACTATTTTTGGCACATTTAACGAATAATATTTTGTTGACTTTTCTTCATTTACATTACTTTAGATAACAAACATGCTAATATTAAATTTATTTAAGGAAGTATTAGGTTGACATTGTTTTAAATATATCATATATTATTCTATAAACTAGACATAATACTATATTTGAGAAATTATGCATGCATTGCATGGATATATATATTATGACACGGTAGGTCATATAATCTATAATACAATACAGTTCATAGTCATAAATGTGCAATTGACTAAAGCTATTTAGGGGCTGAGATTGATTTCTTTACCGAGATCATACAGTCATTATCACTCGTCGAGTTCACATGTGTGAACAGCGGTTAAGCAACTACCCCTTCTCTTTCTCCAACTCCTCCCACTATTCACGGTTGGTGACCGCTAATCCTTCCTTCACCAAACTCAGGTCCCTTTACTTTTCGATATTTTAATTAATTAATCACTTTTATGCATAAAATATAATTAAATTAATAATTTAATATGTCTGAATCTTTCCTCGACCATCTCATACTGACATCATCTCATACTGACGCCGTGTCATAGGCACAGACACATAATCTAGTTTATACTAATATAAATGGGTCTTAATAATTTGGACATTGATTGATATTTTGTCTAATTGTGTATCTTAAAATGTGGTCGTTATCATTGAGTTGTACTTTTGTAGCTGATTCATGTTTTTAGTTTCAGTTGGAGCATGTGAGTTTAATTTGTATTTCTTCTTTCCCATAGGCTTGGCCGTGAACTAGAGAGGAGAAATAGTGCCGCATAGCGAGCATGCAGCCATGAGGTGCGTTGAGTGTTTGACTCGAGGATTGTAATTAAAAGATTTTAACATGTTTTTATCAGTTCATATCATCATATTTTGAGGTAAGTGAGTATACAGTACTGATTTTATATCAGTTTGATCACATGATCGTCCTTAAAATATTTTTGTTTGATTCGTGCTATTATTTTTTAAATATGTTTGTTGTTATTGGTAAACTTTCGGTATTTATTTGATTTTGAAATTGTTCCATGTTAATAATCGGTGTATATTTTTTTAAAAGTTGTTGTTTTAAACTATCTGATTGAGTGATTGCTTATATAAAATAATTTATTGATACTAATCAATGGAACCCATGTGGAACAGTGCTTACAGTTGTTGGGTTGGTATGCTCAAATATTGAGCACCAACTAGTGATTTGGTTACATTTGAGATCTTATTTGACCTAAAATTGATTAGTATCATGAATTATACTTGTGTTCAGCTGTTTGTTGAGCTTAATTAATAATCTATTAAAGTATGGTGACCAAATTATGATTTAAGCCAAAGATTAACAAAGAAACTAGTTTGATGGAGGTGGAAGATAAATGAAGAAACTAACTTCATGGTTGGGCATTTTTGAAACAATTTTATGAAAGTATTTTTCAAAGGTTAAAAAAAACATATAATACTTAACAGTTTGAAAACTTAATTATTAAATAGGATCGCCCTCCAATATTAATTGTATAATCTGCAGTTGACTAAAAGAAGACTCTACAAGTAATAGGTACGGTTCGAGTCTTTCAAGTGAAAGCATTTGAGAGAGGCTCCAGCTTGAAACGTCTAAAAATATCTTCAAAAACCAAATAAATAAATAAGGTTTTATTACGGTCATCACTTGGCCACTTTGCCCAATTAGGGGCCTCAGACTTGGGGGCAAGTGTCCTGTTGAAATAATTTTATTTATTTTTTTACACTATAAAACAACACCGTTTTAATTTTTTTTTAATTATGTAATAATCATAATTTGTGACACCTCAAAAATTTATCTCTGGATCCGCCAATAAGTACAATCCGCTAATTTAAGGATAAGTTTGTCAAGAACTTATTCTGCATTGTGTCTCACATCTCTCTTCCTAAGTGCCAGCATAATGTGGGAATAATTTTAACACAAGTAAGAGAAGTCAGTCAGACAGAATGTACACTTTTTCGTTTCACCTTCGTCACCAACCAAAAACCAAAAAATAATTAACTTAATAAATCAAACATCTAAAAGAATAAAGAAGAACATGAACAAGAGGTAGGAAGAAGATCTTCCACTTGGATGAATATAAATGCCGATACGTTCCCCAATAATTGTTCTCTTTTTCATTTTTATCCGTTCAAAAATAATTGTATTTTTTTAAAATTTTCATTTAAAAAAACACTTTTACTACTTTACCCTTACTTTTTTTACTTAATTTAATTACGGCAACATGGACAAAGACATTAAAAGAACCCACCCACATGTTTCTTATGGTGGTTAGTTCCGTTACTTTGTCACTTTTTACGCTTGTGGTTTGCTGCAGTTATGGAGTCCATGCCACCTCTACTTCTTTAGTCCCAAAGAAGATTGTCACAATTGAAGGTTAAAGATATTAAGCTCATAATTTTATTTGAATAAATATCCTTTAAATTTACCCAAAAGTTTATGAATATTTCTTCTGTGAGATCATCTTACCAATCCTAGATCGTAAAATTGAGCATCACTCTCTCACAACTTAGCCCACCATCACACGATAGATCAGGTTAGAAAGATTCGTCTTATAGAAAATATCCATAAGATAGTCTTCTAATTTTTTGTCAATGTTTATGTTGTGAACAGTTTGAATCGATTACCCAGGAAATGGGCCAAGTCCTTTTAGGACATTTGGATTTATCGCATAAAGGCGATCGCATCATATTTGAACAAGGTAACCGCATCAGACAAGGCTACCGCATCACTAGGAACAAGGCCACCGTGTAGGTTTTCGAAGGACTCCCAGTACTTTAAGCGATTGTGTCACGCGATCGCATTATTTTCGCAGGAAGTCTTAGAAGATTGTGCGGTCGCGTTCAAGAAGTGAAAGCGAATGCATTGTGACAAGGCGGTCGCATTACATGGAGTAATGCGACCACATTCGTGCGGAAAAAAAATGATTTTTTGTTTCCTTGTTTAAGTCGGTTTAGGGTTTAGTATTATATCCCAATATATAATTGTAACCATAGAAGGTGCACAAGGTTGAAAATAATAAGTTAAAATGTTCATTGACCTCAATCTCTCTATTCTTATCGATTGATCTAGCTATACTATGTGATTGTTTGAATTTGTTTCCGTTGTGCACAACAACTAGTATCAGAGCATATGTTAAGATGTATGCTTCAGGAGTAGGTACTTCTTCTTCCAAATATGATGTTCAAAAGTTCGATGGAACAGGAAACTTCACGTTGTGGCATAGGCGGGTTAAGGATATTTTGGTACAAGCTGTTTTGGGTAAGGTTCTTTGGAACAGGACGAAACCAACAGAAGAGAAGGATGAAGATTTGAAGGAGCTTTAAGAAAGGGATGTTTCTACAATTCGTTTATACATGTCTAGTAGACGAATTGGTGTATCATGTTAATGATGAAGAATCAACTACAAAGGCGTGACAAATTTTGGAGGCGAAATATTTTTCAAAATTCTTGTCAAATAAACTGCATCTAAAACAAAGGTTGTAAGGGTTTAAGATGACAGAAGGTGATTATCTCAATGATCACATCAACATATTTACTCAAATCATCAATGATTTCCTAAGGGTGGATGTGAAGCTCGAGGAAGTAGACAAGGCCTTGATGTTGTTAAACTTGTTGCCTTCTTCTTCAACATATGAAAATCGATTGAATTATCCATCTCTCATCCTTGAGATCTTGTGCAGGGGGTATATGGCACCGGAGTATGCAATGCGAGGTCTTTTAACCTACAAAGCAGATGTTTACAACTTTGGAGTTGTCCTACTCGAAATTATTAGCGGGAAGAACAGCGCTAGGGGCGAACAAATTTTTTTTAAATCGGACCGGACAAATGAAAACTGGACCAAACCAATTATTTTGTTTGGTCTTGGTCCTGAATATTTGTAGAATCGAATAATTGGTCTAATCCCGGTTTTGAGTTTTATAATTTGGTTATAGAATCGGACCTGCCCAATATATATATTATTCCTAGCTAGCACAAAAAATAAATTTTAGTTACTATTTAGTCTATTTTGTTCTTTGTTCTACTTTTTAATTTTTAATCTTTTGATTTTTTTTTCACTGGATCGTTATGCTATTAGCCTAGATTTCGACAATTTTAATTGATGAATGTACTATTACTGAATGTTTTTTTAATCTTTTTATGAAGTTAAAGATTTCATTATTTCTTTGTATTAAATAGTTAAAAACCATAGTATTGGTTCGGTCCTAGTTCTCGTACATCTTCGATTGGTTTTAGACTGGACCAAAGTTTTGGTTCTCATACATATTGGGTTGGTTCCGGTTCTAAATTTTTTGAGAATCAAACTATTAGTCTAATTCTAGTTTTTACTTTTTTTCCAAAAAAAATGTACAAAACCAGACCAAGCTCACCCCTAAAGGACGGCGTCCGGAGCTCGTATGGATATCATCGGAGGGCAACATCCTTGTAAGACTTCTAGATAGGAAAATGATAGAGGAATTGGTCAACTCTAGCTAGATAACCCATGGTTTTATCTTTTATAGCCTTTGACCAATTCATCTTATAAACTTCCCAAAATA
Source organism: Codonopsis lanceolata (assembly GCA_013146195.2). Taxonomy (NCBI): domain Eukaryota; kingdom Viridiplantae; phylum Streptophyta; class Magnoliopsida; order Asterales; family Campanulaceae; genus Codonopsis; species Codonopsis lanceolata. The sequence goes on from CM028379.1 coordinate 164,456,264, forward strand.
CCCCCCACAATCCTACGTAACTCTCTCTCTCTCTCCCTCACAGACTTACTCTCCACCTCCACTCTTAGTCTCACTTATCCCTGCTATTTCCCTCGTCCCTTTCTCTCTCTCTCTCTCTCTCGTCCGCCACCCTCACAACTTCAACATATGCGTCCTCTCCATTGTCAAAAGTCGAGCTTCATCTCCAACTACTATCAATCTCTCCGTTGCAGCGCCGCGAGCTTCATTTTCAATCAGTGCCCTAAAGCCTAACATTGCTCGTCCTTCTCTCTTTTCTACCTAGTGATAATCGACGTACTCATGAGTCGATTAATCAACTCATGATCGTCCCTTGAGTTGATTAATCAACTCATGATCGACCCTTGAGCTGATTAATCGACCCATGCTATAATGAGATGATTTAATCCAACTCATGATCGATTTTGAGTTGATTAATCGACCCATGAGTTGATTAATCAACCCTTCAATCGATCATGAGTCGATTGTGAGTCGACTAATCGACCATTGAGTCGTTTAATTAACTCAGTAAGGGTATTTCTTTTCAATTCAAATCTAGTCATATAAGATATTTTTCCATGAGCCATGTTATTTGCGTAAACATCATGTTTGATCTGACCATTTATGAAGAAACCCTCAAAAAAAAAAAAAAAAGATGAGGAAACTTCCTCACAAGCTTAGCTGACCTACACTCACCAGTCCAACAATTATTTTTATTAACTATTTATAATGTTTATCATCATTATTATACTATTTATCAAAAGTCTAGAAAAATTCATGTCCAAAAAGATCAAAAAGAATATGATATTCATAAAATCTAAATTTAATATTTTAAATGTAAAAATTCAAAGAAATTTATTTTTTAATTGGTTTATCTCTCTATATATATATATATACATATATATAATTATCTTTAAAAAATTACATTTATAAAATTTAGCAAAAGAATTTGTTTACATCATCCATTAAAGTGCAGATGTTTTCGGAGCAAGATTCAGTCAAAAAGTCGCAACTAATGCAAATTAAAGCGAGGAAAGAGTGGTTATGCAACATGTGATCGACATGTGGCATCTCAACTAATCCAAAGTAAAGTGCAGAATTTGTGATTTTCTGTCTTTCTCGTCGTTGTCATATATATATATATATATATATATATATATATGTGTGTGTGTGTGTGTGTGTGTGTGTGTGTGTGTGTGTGTGTGTGTCTGTGTCTATGTATATCCCCATAACACCCTTGCACTAGTATTGATATCTATAGGATAATTAATGGGTGAAATTCCGACAGTCCACTATCTTACGTTTCTAACCGATTTACTTCTTACCTTTTTCATTGAAAAAAGGTATTTTTATGGCGAAAGTACGACCACATTTATAATGAAATGAAATTTCGAGTTTTGTTTTTTAACGAGTACGTTTTATACTGATCGAATGGTGATTTGATATAACGTTCAATCCTTTACATCTATCTCTATATATATATAATAACAAGCGTGTTTTTTCCGCCTAAATGTTTTTCATAAATGAAAACACAAATATGTATCGGAAGTTGAAACACTTTGTTTTATTACATTTTTCTTAGTTTTATACTAAACATTTAATTAACAATGCATTGGAAATTGGAACACTTTGTTTTGTTACATTTTCTTTATATATATAATGACAAATGTGATTAGCACATCCAAATATAGCAAGATCACTTTAAAATGCACTTGCCAAAAATAGGAAGATATATATAATGACAAATGTAATTTGTTTATCTCAAGATTGCTAGATAACCACTGTAATTACTTACAAAATAAGGATACTATAAAAAAAACATAAGAAGTTGTTAATAAATTAAATACTATCAATCTAAGAAGGAATGTCTTTTCTCTTTTTACCAATATGCAAGGGAAACAAGACTAGCAATCTAAAAACTTAACAAACATTGTTTACTCAGCCATAAATGTGCTTCCTCTTTGAATATTAATTTACTTGTGAGTTTTGTCAAGACAAATTCTATCAATAGGAGCTAAAGAACAAGTACATAGTAAAATATAATTTGATGAACAACTATGGATCCTTAAAGTTTGTCATGCCTAATTTGATACTCAACAAACATTGTTTACTCAGCTATAAATGTGTTTTCTCCTTGAATACAAATGCTCTGTGACCGCTTTTGTTATCTATAACCACGTAATTTCACTGGCAATAGTAGTAGCATCAGTTATGACATACTAGATGAGTGGACTTTTAAAGATTAACAAGGTTCTGGTGAGAGGTGACAACACCAACATTGCTGGATTCCATTTTCGCTCCTTGACATTGGAAGATGACTATGGATAACTAAATCGTAGTTTAATTGCTTTGGGAACATGTACGATGACTGTAGAAGGGTGTGATTATGTATATAGGCGAGTAGCCGAGTATATCATACTCTGTGAGATGTACAATGAATTGAGAGTAATCATAGTCTAAATGTCTATTTTATTGTCTATTGAATTGAGCTTAAATATTTGTAGATATAGTTGTAATAATTAAGTAAATATATTGTCAGTGTCACATCATTTGGGTGACACTATTAATGAAAGGGTTTTTGAGTTAGAGACATTTAGGTCATTTCAGGGGACGGATGACCGTATGCAGTATGTAATTTGAGTTGCTTTTCTTTGGTTTATCATCATTTTAATTTGTTATACATTGATTAATATAGATTATATGAGTTTTGTTATGTGATAGTGATAGTAGTAGTAATTGTACATATTTAATCATAGTGATAGTAGTAGTAATCGCACATATTTAAAGACAAATGTTGTATTTAAAAAATATTCTAAATTTTATAAAAGATTTTATTTATTTATTGTATTCTCTATTAATAATTTTACTTTTTTTTAATCATTGCGTTATAATAATTTGTCCAGTTTATGTACATATCGAACTCACAATCTTAATGGTTAATTTTATTTTTTTCACTTCATGTTGCTTATGTATAATTTGATAGAAAAAGATATATGGCGTGCATTTAACGCATGGGTGTAAAACTAGTTTCTTATTATGTCGTACGCTCACATGGAATATATTTATATTATTAAAGGTTAATTAGCTTCCTAATCCAAAGGGGTTCGGGATTGACTTAAGTTAACCTACAAGAAATAGGATTTATTATACAAAAATATAAATAAAGCAACTAAAGGGATAAAACTCTAACCTATTAGAACACGCCTAAGGAGAACACGTCTCCTCTTGGTCGCCCCTTCTCTCTCTCTCTCTCCTATATTCTATCTCACCAAATACTCCCTCTAGCCTAACCATCAAGAGGTTTGGATTTGCGGTATGAACCATAATTGATATTCGTGCTACGTGATATCAATCCAACGAGAGAGACTTGTATGATCTTCGATCGTCAAATACGAAGATCGTAGCTCAAATAGAAAGTCTTCCGCTATATATATATATATATATATATATATATATATATATATATATATATATATATATATATAACCTTCAGTTCCATTAATTTGTGGCTTTTTAGCGCTTGTGGTGGAGTCCATGCGACCTCTATTATATTGCTTTAGTCCCAAAGTAGATTGTCACATTTGAATGTCAAACATATTAAGAACGTAATTATTTTAAGGATTAATATATTGTTTGGTCCCTAAACATATCGAAAAAGAATATTTTGGTCCTTGGATTTTAAAACAAACTAATGTGGTCCCTCAACTCATTTTTTTGGATCAATTTACCCCCTTCCACTATTACTGTTAGTTTTACCATCTAATTTTATACAATATGACTAAATTACCCTTAATAAAGAGTTTCTTATGGCTGACTTTTTAAGAAGAGCAAAATATAAGAGGTTAGTTGTCAATTTTTAAATTTAACCATCTTCAACCTTTACAACCTCTCCTCACCAGATCCAGCTTTGAGTCCGACCTAAAACAATCGACAAGACTCCGTTATGGAACATCTCGACCATCCACTATAATCGTCGCCTTCGTTTTTGTCTTCCCCAGATGCGTACAGCCACCCCATCGCTGGCCTCCTGCAAATCCACAAACTGTGTCTGCTCAATCGGTTATGTATTCTAAAACGCCTGCAACCTCAGTCGACTCATTCACCAACTCCATTCAAGCCGCTGAATGTCCTCATGTGCCATCTCCGGCAAAGCAAACCCCTCTCAATCTATCTCCTCAGTTCGTTCCGGCTTCGCCATCTCCTTCTTTATAGTCGTCAGCCTGCTTCCCGCTTAAACCCAAGTCTAGATTTGGCGTCAACAGCAGATCTGGCATCAACAGGTCTTTATCGCCAACTTCTTCTTTATAGCGGCCGGCCTTCTTCCCACTTGCACCACGAAGTTACTAGTCTCTCTGCCCACTTGCCTAAGCACATCTCTTTACCCTAATGCGAAGCAACACCTTCCTTCTCGTAGGATAAAACAAAAGGGTTGAGGTCTGACGAAGGCATAAGTACTACGTAGACATACACTCCTAGGAGCTCGACCAACAATTCCTTCCCCCCTCATCCTCCTCCTTTTAATTAGCACATATTGAGAGTGCAAGGGCCGTTTGGGAGGTAGGGAGGGAGAGATAAGGGCCAGAGAGTCAAAAACTACTTTTAGTTTTGGGTTCTTTCTATCATCGAAAAATCTCCTGGTACTACCCACCAACATCCTCCCTTCGTATATTCCCCTCATTTTTAATTATATTAATATTATCCCACTGTCAGTCACCTTTATCGGATTTGGTAATCATTTATTTCGTAAAAAAAATTCAATTTTTAGCCATTTCTCTCCACTAATTTGCTTATGGACAATACTTAATACAATACCTATAAAATATTTAATACAACACTTTTTGTTATAAAAATACTATATTACCCTTAACAAGAAAAAAATGAACACCGCCACCGGACAACCACCGACGCCCAACGACCCCTTAGCCCACCACCGCCCTAGCCCCCCCTTGCTGGGCCAAGCCCGTCTCTACCACAACCCCATCCCACCCGCCTCCCCCTCCCCCAGCCCTCCCACACCGTCTGGGCCATGCCCAGTCCCTCCTTCAACCCCAACCCGCGTGCCTGCCCCTCACCCAGTCCACACCCTAACCCAATCACTTGCCGCTCCCCCAGCCCGCCCAGCCTCCACCACCTCCCGCCACTACAACAAAAAAGGCCTTTAACAACGTTTTTAAAACGTTGTAATAGAGCTTTTACAACGTTTTATAAAACATTGTGTTAGGCATCGTTGTAATAGGCCCCAATTTTTTACAACGTTGCAAAATTCTATTACAACGTTTAAAAACGTTGCAAAAGTCTATTACAACGTTTAAAAAACGTTGCAAAAATTTATTACAACGTTTAAAAAAAGTTGCAAAAAGTCTATTACAACGTTTAAAAAACGTTGTAAAATCTCTATTATAACGTTTAAAAAACGTTGCAAAATTCTATTACAACGTTAAAAAACGTTACAACGCTTAAAAAACGTTGCAAAAGTCTATTACAACGCTTAAAAAACGTAAATTCTCTATTTCGCTTACAAAAAAAAGTCTATTACAACGTTTAAAAAACGTTGTAAAATCTATTTTTAAAAAAAAAAATTAAATAGCAATATGAGAATCTAGTGGCAGGTTCTCCCATTCAAGAATTAAACAACGATCTTGACAAGAAAGTCTGCAGCACCTCTTAACATGAATTTGTAAAGTGTGTCAACAGAATCATGTGTATCTGAGGAATAGGCCACCTTATATCACTACTTGGCCTTGGAACATCAAATTAACTAAGCTTACTCTAGACATTAACCACCAGGACTCTGCAAAGGGCAAACAGACGAAATCTAGGTGGGCAACAAAATTTCCAAACTGTGAAGGACGCATAACCAGCAAGAGTAATGCTAGGATCGCAACAATATCCGGACGTTGAGACTCAAATGATGTGCCAAGCATGTGTTGATTGACTTGTCCCCATGTGAAAGTGAACTGCTCATAGAAGACAAATTCACCCCCCTTGTGTTGGATTGGAATCTTTGAATCATTTCTGCCATTGAGACGAATGGAGCTGCTTGTTCCCGAACATACATCTTTTAGTTGGAAGAGAGATAAAGGAGTCAGCTTCAAACATAATTAAAGAACTCATACAAGTGCTAGGAAATAATCTTTCCAAAGCTTGTACAAACCTTTCGGTCTTCTATACGAGATTTAACACACGAAGGAGTTGTTAAGTTGGAGTTGCAACTGACTGCACCAGGCCATGCTTTGTGGAGCAAGGTTTGTGTTTTAATACTTAAGATCTAGAAGTTAAAGTCAAGAAACAAGAATTAAATGGCATGTATCATTGGACTGTGAGTAAACTGAGGTAAACCATCCTAACACCCACCTGTCTAGATTTTCATCCTTCCAGTTTTTGCCTCTTTATGGCTTGGTTTTCTTGAACATTTGGAGTTCCAATCTTACTTTCCAAATTTGCATCCCTGTATATTATATATTTTAGCAATGTAACCATAAAAAATGGAAAAGAAAAAGAAAAAGATATGACAGAATTCTAACCTTCTCACACTTGCTGGTTTGATGCTGGTTTGTAACCATAAAAAATACATATTATTGGTAATCAAAAATTCATGCCAAAACTACAGTACAACTGAACTGAAAATGTATTAGAATGTTCTTACAATTTTTCAGTGTAAGTCAAATTTCCTAGAATCAGAGGAATCGATCCACTCTATTTGTTGCAGCTCAAGTCTCTGAAGGTGTGAAATAGAAAGAATTACTTGTTTATATGATAAGTCTCTGTTGTATTCAATTATTCTTATCAAATGCATTGTCAGATGATAAGAACAATCAATAATTCAATAAGTCTTGTGCACAACAGTAAGTAGAGATAAATGGGAAGCACTTACAGAACTGCAAGTGCCTGCATCAGGCCGATAACAGATGGAATTTGCCCTGAAAGCTGATTCCCTTGTAAAGATCTTGCATATGCCACAAAGATCAGTTCTCTCAATTAATAAAAATAATAACCAAACAATCATGGAATTTTAATAAGATGTGAAATGAGACTTACAGGGTAGCTACTTGTAAGAACCCAATATTGAATGGAATTTCCCCCAATTAGATTATTGTATGATAAGTCCCTAGCAATGAAGAGAAAATTTGCATACTTAAATCACCTGTGAAGGTAAATGTTGAGGGTAAGGTCATTTGGTGTTAGATACATTCAAGACCTGGAAGGCAGTGCAATTGCCTATGTTCTGAGAGATCATGTCAGTCAAATTATTATTCCTAACATCACTGTAGTTGGTGACAATTAAAACATATAATCAGCTTGCAACGCGTTCCAACAGATGCAAAATATTACTTGTAGAGCATAGAAGAGTGGTAGAATGAGTTATGACAACTTACAAGTACCACAAACCTGTGAGCTGACACATGTCAGGTGAGAGTGCACCAAACTCTGAAATGCAAGAAGGAAAGAAAGACATACCTCAGATGGTTCCGATGCCCCAGACTCTGAGAGGTCCTAATCATCAAACATAGTTCCTTTACGGTCTTTAGAACTATAACCCTGCATTATAGGTAAGTTTGACTTAAACTTTAGAAATGGACACAGGGACAATAGAATCCACATCAACTTATTTGTCATGTAGTCCAGGCAATAGATATATAATTATGACTATGAATCTTATATTATGCCCTTACATCTGTCTGAAAATACACTCTAGCTAACATAACTTCTGTATCCGTTTTTGTTGCTCCCTAATCTTCAATTGTAAGTTCAGAAATCATGCATCAGAGGCTTCTGCTTTTCAGAAAGTTTGACATGAAAGTAGAACATAACAATTACAACATTAAATGAAGCTGTTCCAGAACTGAATGAGAATTGTAAAATGCAAACTAAAAAAACAGAGTTGGCTGCTTTCTTTTCATAACAATAATAGAAGTTTCCAATGGCTCTGCTCTGGATCTAGATGAGTATTGAACATAATTGTAAATACACATTGTCAAAACAACTGAGCTTAGGATGAATAAGGGACAAACAAAGGAAACCACTATGAGTTCATGTTCCATTTTTAAATTAAAAAAGGTCCTATTTGGAAAACTGCACCTGCGATTTCCTTAATATTTGAACATTCCTCCTCGTATAAGGAAGCAATGAATTGATATACACTAGTTTAAAAAGTTATCAATAATGCTCGCTTACAAGGGCGGTACCAGTTTTCAGATGGCTGCTCTTTGTGCAAGGGGGAGACACTACTAGCGTTTGTTGTCATTTCTTCATCAAGACATTGATGTGAACCAGGGGCAACTATCTAGAAATATAGTTCTCTCGGTGTATATGATGAAAATTGCCACAACATTTGTAGTTTTTACTGTAAGAGACTCTGG
>CM028379.1:164464720-164510193 GCA_013146195.2 Codonopsis lanceolata
CCATAAAAGTATTTTTAAGTGAGGCTACAAATGACCAAGTCATCTTTGACTTGGCCATTTTGTAAATGCCCTATGGTGGCATTAGTCAATATGGCCATACCCGGTTGTTATACATATATAGCCTATAAATGCCCTGTATATATGTGTGTGTGTGTGTCGTGTCTGTATATGCACTAGTATTGATATCTATAGGATAATTAATGGGTGAAATTCCGACAGTCCACTATCTTACGTTTCTAACCGATTTACTTCTTACCTTTTTCATTGAAAAAAGGTATTTTTATGGCGAAAGTACGACCACATTTATAATGAAATGAAATTTCGAGTTTTGTTTTTTAACAGTCACGTTTTATCTTGATAGTGATTTGATATAACGTTCAATCCTTTACATCTATCTCTATATATATAATAACAAGCGTATTTTTCCGCCTAAATGTTTTTCATAAATGAAAACACAAATATGTATCGGAAGTTGAAACACTTTGTTTTATTACATTTTTCTTAGTTTTATACTAAACATTTAATTAACAATGCATTGGAAATGGAACACTTTGTTTTGTTACATTTTCTTTATATATATAATGACAAATGTGATTAGCACATCCAAATATAGCAAGATCACTTTAAAATGCACTTGCCAAAAATAGGAAGATATATATAATGACAAATGTAATTTGTTTATCTCAAGATTGCTAGATAACCACTGTAATTACTTACAAAATAAGGATACTATAAAAAAAACATAAGAAGTTGTTAATAAATTAAATACTATCAATCTAAGAAGGAATGTCTTTTCTCTTTTTACCAATATGCAAGGGAAACAAGACTAGCAATCTAAAAACTTAACAAACATTGTTTACTCAGCCATAAATGTGCTTCCTCTTTGAATATTAATTTACTTGTGAGTTTTGTCAAGACAAATTCTATCAATAGGAGCTAAAGAACAAGTACATAGTAAAATATAATTTGATGAACAACTATGGATCCTTAAAGTTTGTCATGCCTAATTTGATACTCAACAAACATTGTTTACTCAGCTATAAATGTGTTTTCTCCTTGAATACAAATGCTCTGTGACCGCTTTTGTTATCTATAACCACGTAATTTCACTGGCAATAGTAGTAGCATCAGTTATGACATACTAGATGAGTGGACTTTTAAAGATTAACAAGGTTCTGGTGAGAGGTGACAACACCAACATTGCTGGATTCCATTTTCGCTCCTTGACATTGGAAGATGACTATGGATAACTAAATCGTAGTTTAATTGCTTTGGGAACATGTACGATGACTGTAGAAGGGTGTGATTATGTATATAGGCGAGTAGCCGAGTATATCATACTCTGTGAGATGTACAATGAATTGAGAGTAATCATAGTCTAAATGTCTATTTTATTGTCTATTGAATTGAGCTTAAATATTTGTAGATATAGTTGTAATAATTAAGTAAATATATTGTCAGTGTCACATCATTTGGGTGACACTATTAATGAAAGGGTTTTTGAGTTAGGGACATTTAGGTCATTTCAGGGGAGGGATGACCGTATGAAGTATGTAATTTGAGTTGCTTTTCTTTGGTTTATCATCATTTTAATTTGTTATACATTGATTAATATAGATTATATGAGTTTTGTTATGTGATAGTGATAGTAGTAGTAATTGTACATATTTAATCATAGTGATAGTAGTAGTAATCGCACATATTTAAAGACAAATGTTGTATTTAAAAAATATTCTAAATTTTATAAAAGATTTTATTTATTTATTGTATTCTCTATTAATAATTTTACTTTTTTTTAATCATTGCGTTATAATAATTTGTCCAGTTTATGTACATATCGAACTCACAATCTTAATGGTTAATTTTATTTTTTCACTTCATGTTGCTTATGTATAATTTGATAGAAAAAGATATATGGCGTGCGTTTAACGCATGGGTGTAAAACTAGTTTCTTATTATGTCATACGCTCACATGGAATATATTTATATTATTAAAGGTTAATTAGCTTCCTAATCCAAAGGGGTTCGGGATTGACTTAAGTTAACCTACAAGAAATAGGATTTATTATACAAAAATATAAATAAAGCAACTAAAGGGATAAAACTCTAACCTATTAGAACACGCCTAAGGAGAACACGTCTCCTCTTGGTCGCCCCTTCTCTCTCTCTCTCTCCTATATTCTATCTCACCAAATACTCCCTCTAGCCTAACCATCAAGAGGTTTGGATTTGCGGTATGAACCATAATTGATATTCGTGCTACGTGATATCAATCCAACGAGAGAGACTTGTATGATCTTCGATCGTCAAATACGAAGATCATAGCTCAAACAGAAAGTCTTCCGCTTATATATATATATATATATATATATATATATATATATATATATATATATATATATATATAACCTTCGATTCCATTAATTTGTGGCTTTTTAGCGCTTGTGGTGGAGTCCATGCGACCTCTATTATATTGCTTTAGTCCCAAAGTAGATTGTCACATTTGAATGTCAAACATATTAAGAACGTAATTATTTTAAGGATTAATATATTGTTTGGTCCCTAAACATATCGAAAAAGAATATTTTGGTCCTTGGATTTTAAAACAAACTAATGTGGTCCCTCAACTCATTTTTTTGGATCAATTTACCCCCTTCCACTATTACTGTTAGTTTTACCATCTAATTTTATACAATATGACTAAATTACCCTTAATAAAGAGTTTCTTATGGCTGACTTTTTAAGAAGAGCAAAATATAAGAGGTTAGTTGTCAATTTTTAAATTTAACCATCTTCAACCTTTACAACCTCTCCTCACCAGATCCAGCTTTGAGTCCGACCTAAAACAGTCCGACAAGACTCCAGTTATGGAACATCTCAGCCATCCACTATAATCGTCAGCCTTCGTTTTTGTCTTCCCCAGATCTGGTACAACCACCCCATCGCTGGCCTCCTGCAAATCCACAAACTGTGTCTGCTCAATCGGTTATGTATTCTAAAACGCCTGCAACCTCAGTCGACTCATTCACCAACTCCATTCAAGCCGCTGAATGTCCTCATGTGCCATCTCCGGCAAAGCAAACCTCTCTTAGTCTATCTCCTCGGTTCGTTCAGCCTCCATCTCCTTCTTTATAGTCGACTGCTTCCCGCTTAAACCCAAGTCTAGATTTGGCGTCAACAGCAGATCTGGCATCAACAGGTCTTTATCGCCAACTTCTTCTTTATAGCGGCCGGCCTTCTTCCCACTTGCACCACGAAGTTACTAGTCTCTCTGCCCACTTGCCTAAGCACATCTCTTTACCCTAATGCGAAGCAACACCTTCCTTCTCGTAGGATAAAACAAAAGGGTTGAGGTCTGACGAAGGCATAAGTACTACGTAGACATACACTCCTAGGAGCTCGACCAACAATTCCTTCCCCCCTCATCCTCCTCCTTTTAATTAGCACATATTGAGAGTGCAAGGGCCGTTTGGGAGGTAGGGAGGGAGAGATAAGGGCCAGAGAGTCAAAAACTACTTTTAGTTTTGGGTTCTTTCTATCATCGAAAAATCTCCTGGTACTACCCACCAACATCCTCCCTTCGTATATTCCCCTCATTTTTAATTATATTAATATTATCCCACTGTCAGTCACCTTTATCGGATTTGGTAATCATTTATTTCGTAAAAAAAAATTCAATTTTTAGCCATTTCTCTCCACTAATTTGCTTATGGACAATACTTAATACAATACCTATAAAATATTTAATACAACACTTTTTGTTATAAAAATACTATATTACCCTTAACAAGAAAAAAATGAACACCGCCACCGGACAACCACCGATCGCCCAACGACCAGCTTAGCCCACCACCAGCCTAGCCCCCAGCCCTCCCACACTGCTTGGGCCAAGCCCAGTCTCTACCACAACCCCATCCCACCCGCCTCCCCTCCCCGGCCCTCCCACACCGGGCCATGCCCGATCCTCCTTCAACCCCAACCCGCGTGCGCCTCACCCACCCACACCCCAACCCAATCACTTGTCGCTCCCCAGCCCGGCCTCCACCACCTCCCGCCACTACAACAAAAAAGGCCTTTAACAACGTTTTTAAAACGTTGTAATAGAGCTTTTACAACGTTTTATAAAACATTGTGTTAGGCATCGTTGTAATAGGCCCCAATTTTTTACAACGTTGCAAAAATTCTATTACAACGTTTAAAAACGTTGCAAAAAGTCTATTACAACGTTTAAAAAACGTTGCAAAAATTTATTACAACGTTTAAAAAAAGTTGCAAAAAGTCTATTACAACGTTTAAAAAACGTTGTAAAATCTCTATTATAACGTTTAAAAAACGTTGCAAAAATTCTATTACAACGTTAAAAAACGTTGCAAAAACTCTATTACAACGTTTAAAAAACGTTGCAAAAAGTCTATTACAACGTTTAAAAAACGTTGTAAAATCTCTATTACAACGTTTAAAAAACGTTGCAAAAAGTCTATTACAACGTTTAAAAAGCGTTGTAAATTCTCTATTACATCGTTTACAAAACGTTGCAAAAAGTCTATTACAACGTTTAAAAAACGTTGTAAAATCTATTTTTCAAAAAAAAAAATTAAATAGCAATATGAGAATCTAGTGGCAGGTTCTCCCATTCAAGAATTAAACAACGATCTTGACAAGAAAGTCTGCAGCACCTCTTAACATGAATTTGTAAAGTGTGTCAACAGAATCATGTGTATCTGAGGAATAGGCCACCTTATATCACTACTTGGCCTTGGAACATCAAATTAACTAAGCTTACTCTAGACATTAACCACCAGGACTCTGCAAAGGGCAAACAGACGAAATCTAGGTGGGCAACAGAATTTCCAAACTGTGAAGGACGCATAACCAGCAAGAGTAATGCTAGGATCGCAACAATATCCGGACGTTGAGACTCAAATGATGTGCCAAGCATGTGTTGATTGACTTGTCCCCATGTGAAAGTGAACTGCTCATAGAAGACAAATTCACCCCCCTTGTGTTGGATTGGAATCTTTGAATCATTTCTGCCATTGAGACGAATGGAGCTGCTTGTTCCCGAACATACATCTTTTAGTTGGAAGAGAGATAAAGGAGTCAGCTTCAAACATAATTAAAGAACTCATACAAGTGCTAGGAAATAATCTTTCCAAAGCTTGTACAAACCTTTCGGTCTTCTATACGAGATTTAACACACGAAGGAGTTGTTAAGTTGGAGTTGCAACTGACTGCACCAGGCCATGCTTTGTGGAGCAAGGTTTGTGTTTTAATACTTAAGATCTAGAAGTTAAAGTCAAGAAACAAGAATTAAATGGCATGTATCATTGGACTGTGAGTAAACTGAGGTAAACCATCCTAACACCCACCTGTCTAGATTTTCATCCTTCCAGTTTTTGCCTCTTTATGGCTTGGTTTTCTTGAACATTTGGAGTTCCAATCTTACTTTCCAAATTTGCATCCATGTATATTATATATTTTAGCAATGTAACCATAAAAATGGAAAAGAAAAAGAAAAAGATATGACAGAATTCTAACCTTCTCACACTTGCTGGTTTGATGCTGGTTTGTAACCATAAAAAATACATATTATTGGTAATCAAAAATTCATGCCAAAACTACAGTACAACTGAACTGAAAATGTATTAGAATGTTCTTACAATTTTTCAGTGTAAGTCAAATTTCCTAGAATCAGAGGAATCGATCCACTCTATTTGTTGCAGCTCAAGTCTCTGAAGGTGTGAAATAGAAAGAATTACTTGTTTATATGATAAGTCTCTGTTGTATTCAATTATTCTTATCAAATGCATTGTCAGATGATAAGAACAATCAATAATTCAATAAGTCTTGTGCACAACAGTAAGTAGAGATAAATGGGAAGCACTTACAGAACTGCAAGTGCCTGCATCAGGCCGATAACAGATGGAATTTGCCCTGAAAGCTGATTCCCTTGTAAAGATCTTGCATATGCCACAAAGATCAGTTCTCTCAATTAATAAAAAATAATAACCAAACAATCATGGAATTTTAATAAGATGTGAAATGAGACTTACAGGGTAGCTACTTGTAAGAACCCAATATTGAATGGAATTTCCCCCATTAGATTATTGTATGATAAGTCCCTAGCAATGAAGAGAAAATTTGCATACTTAAATCACCTGTGAAGGTAAATGTTGAGGGTAAGGTCATTTGGTGTTAGATACATTCAAGACCTGGAAGGCAGTGCAATTGCCTATGTTCTGAGAGATCATGTCAGTCAAATTATTATTCCTAACATCACTGTAGTTGGTGACAATTAAAACATATAATCAGCTTGCAACGCGTTCCAACAGATGCAAAATATTACTTGTAGAGCATAGAAGAGTGGTAGAATGAGTTATGACAACTTACAAGTACCACAAACCTGTGAGCTGACACATGTCAGGTGAGAGTGCACCAAACTCTGAAATGCAAGAAGGAAAGAAAGACATACCTCAGATGGTTCCGATGCCCCAGACTCTGAGAGGTCCTAATCATCAAACATAGTTCCTTTACGGTCTTTAGAACTATAACCCTGCATTATAGGTAAGTTTGACTTAAACTTTAGAAATGGACACAGGGACAATAGAATCCACATCAACTTATTTGTCATGTAGTCCAGGCAATAGATATATAATTATGACTATGAATCTTATATTATGCCCTTACATCTGTCTGAAAATACACTCTAGCTAACATAACTTCTGTATCCGTTTTTGTTGCTCCCTAATCTTCAATTGTAAGTTCAGAAATCATGCATTCAGAGGCTTCTGCTTTTCAGAAAGTTTGACATGAAAGTAGAACATAACAATTACAACATTAAATGAAGCTGTTCCAGAACTGAATGAGAATTGTAAAATGCAAACTAAAAAAACAGAGTTGGCTGCTTTCTTTTCATAACAATAATAGAAGTTTCCAATGGCTCTGCTCTGGATCTAGATGAGTATTGAACATAATTGTAAATACACATTGTCAAAACAACTGAGCTTAGGATGAATAAGGGACAAACAAAGGAAACCACTATGAGTTCATGTTCCATTTTTTAAATTAAAAAAAGGTCCTATTTGGAAAACTGCACCTGCGATTTCCTTAATATTTGAACATTCCTCCTCGTATAAGGAAGCAATGAATTGGATATACACTAGTTTAAAAAGTTATCAATAATGCTCGCTTACAAGGGCGGTACCAGTTTTCAGATGGCTGCTCTTTGTGCAAGGGGGAGACACTACTAGCGTTTGTTGTCATTTCTTCATCAAGACATTGATGTGAACCAGGGGCAACTATCTAGAAATATAGTTCTCTCGGTGTATATGATGAAAATTGCCACAACATTTGTAGTTTTTACTGTAAGAGACTCTGGCCATAACAATGGAAGCTTTGGCCACAAAACACAACAGAAAGTGCTGCATCTATCCAAAAGTGCGTGTCACTGAGTTTTTACAGTCCCAAAATGAGTGTCTTCAGTTTAAATTGAGTTTGACATTTCATAGAAAAATGTCACTTTGCTAAGATATGTGCTTTTGTCAAAAGTAAATCCACTTTTGGACAGACATGGATGTCAATTTTCTGATCCATTAGAAATCATTCAGTAGCTAATCAACATCGTCAGTGAGAAGTAACACACAATGGCTTTACTAAAAGTCAAGCTCAAATAGTATCGATCTCCTATAATAAGAAACAGGCATAGGTATAATGCAGCTCGACCCCAAAGAAAAATTGAAGAGATTCTACAGTTCTTAAATCGGGGAACAAGGATGTTTACAACAAAACGAATGCAGGGCAGAGTCCTCACCTGAAACGCAACATTACTAAGCCTGATTTTTCGGAATTTCTCCTCGTCTGGCTTTTTTGCAGCATTCTTTACAAAAGTCAAAAGGGTGGTAAATGATGTCTTCAAATTGGCATCATCATCCTAGTCCATAGAATACAACAATTAATCATTCAAACTCAATGATCGAGTCAATTAAACCGACAAGAAGTGTGTGAAACATGGTATTAAAAGTAACTACAATCAGTTTGTCAAGGAAATTTTTTGTTGATATGAGATCCCTAAAACTGAAAGAAACCAAATGAGCAAACTAAATTCCAATACACGTGATCGCTCCCCTTACTCCTCTAATAACATTTCGACCCGTGAAGGTGGTGCTCAAGGGACTAAATGACCAATAACTAAGCACTTGTACACTCCCTCATATGCTCTGCTTTAGTAGCAGGGTGAATGGGCAATGAGCTCTGCAATACAAATAAGTAAAAGGTTTTTAATCACAAAAATAAATTTTAAATAAAACATCATTAACAATAATTCAACAGGTTAATATTCAAGACCAGATCATACAAGTCAATACCTTCTTTTCCTCGACAGCAGGTTGAGAAGGATTTAGAGTAGCAGGATCTTCTGGTGGCAATCCAAGCTTGCGTCTTCTTTCAGCCTGCTAGTTGTTAAACATCCCTTTAAGAAAATGGATTTGTAATTTGAAAACTATAGCATTTGATTGCTCCAAAAAAATGCTGGTTGATGTGTAATCATTCAGATCCATGCTACATGACCAAGCTTTTCAGCAGAGAGTAATTTGACAATGAAAACCTGTAGTGGTGCTTACATATATAACCTTAAAAGCCTATAAAGGGGACACATGAACAAGTACTCTAGAATCCATAACCGAACGGGTAGATCTAAGACAAACCATAAAATCTTATGTGCAGACCTACTATTTGCTGCTGATATCTTGAGTGCTCGTGGTCGGCGAAGTTGATTGGATCGAGCTGTCCAAAGTTATACAAATTATAAAAAGACTGAATCTCATGAAAATGTAAACAATGACTGAAAGTATTACCTTGGTCATGATTTTCAGGGGTTTCAAGGGCTACTAACTACTTAAATCTTTTGAGTCAATTTTCATGTCTTATAGTTTCTAGAGATCCAACAGATACGAGTAACGTGATTTAGAGCCAATTGGTTGTGATCCCTGGCTTGACTAGTGATTGGGGAAATAAGGGAGAGGTTGGGGATGCGAAGGTAGTGATGGTGGTATTGGCAATGTTTGTGATGAAACTTGGGGATGTGAAGAAAAAGAGTTTGCAGGCATGTTATTTCGTGTATACCGACTCGGAAGGCCAGATAAATCTGTCTGTGCTGTCAGAAGTGATGGTTGTGGTGCTAGTTGTGGTGCTCCTACTGGTGATAGTTGCTGTGACGAAGCTTGGAGAAGTGATGGTGAAGATGCAGGAAGGCTAATTGGTAATGTCGGCTAGGAAGGCTTGACTGATTTGTTGAGAATGGTGGAGGACCAGATGAAGATTGGGGAAACAATGGAGAGGTTCCAGGCAAGGTACTTGGTATATCATGACTCTGAAGTAAAGCCTGATCTATCAATAAGGTTGGATAGGGGATTGGTGGTGGTGGTTGAGATGAAGCTTGGGGAAGTGACGGAGAACTTCCATAGAGGCTACTTGATAAGCCAGAAAGAGTTGCAGATGCTTCTGGTGCTGATGATTGGGATGGTGATGTTGATGGTTGCTGAGATGAAGCTTGGGCAAGTACAGGAGGGGCTGCAGGCAGGGTACTTGGTGCAAGGTTACTAGTAAGGCCCGAGCGAATTGTGGATAATGGTGGTAATAGTGGTGATAGATGGGTCCAAGACGAAGGTAGGGGAGGCAAGAGAGAGCTTAAAGTTAGGATACTTGGTGTATGCTGGCTCTGAAGGCCAAGATGAATTGTTGATACGGATGCAGGTGGAGATGGTGATGGAGGTTGAGATGAAGCTTGTGGAAGTAGAGGAGATTTCCAGTAGAAGGGGTGATAGGGTTGATGTTAGGTGGTCTGGTTGGGCTGCTTGAGAAAAGTGTCGTTGAATTGTTAACAAATTGAAGAGGTGGTGCTGTTGTTGTATGCTAGCTGACTAAAGGTTAGACAGCTAAAGCTGAAGCAACCACTGGGGATGTCTCGGTGCAGTCGGCAAAGACAACTGGCGAAGCTGCTGCATGAATCTAGAAGGCACAACCGCAAGGGAAAGAAAAGGAATCAACATGAATATCTCAAGTCCAACCAAAATGAATACACAAATTCATGTATATTATAATGAGAGCTAGACCTGACAACCAAGCCCGTGACAATCTATCCCATCAAACAAATGAGTAGAGATGAAAATTGGGCACATTTATGTTAGTTGTTAAAATGTGTTAAAACTTTTTTACCCACTACTGATTTTATAATTCACTCATTACTAATCTTCAACAATGAAACCGTCCGAACTTGAGATTAATCTACAACCGCAAAACCTTCTAAACTTGAGATCTCATTTAAAAAATCTAATTTTGTGATACCCCAAATTCAAGTTTAAGAGCTACTGTCCTCAATCCATCCACAACACTCTGTCTCTGGGAAATTACCGCTCCTATAAGAAACGCTAGAAGGTATGTTTAAGCAGTTGAAACGGAGAAGCGTATCGAGTAGAACATAAATATCAAATGAACCTTCATCAGCATTCTGGGTAGCAGTCAGAATAATGCCATATTTGGCAGGTGATCTTTAATCATTTTTTTCATATGAAAAGTTGTGTAACTTGATTGAATATAATGAGCCTCGTGAAACAGCTAATTACTTGGTTATGTTGATGCTGAGAAGATAGAATCTTTGCAGCATGAACATTAACTTCAAATGTTACTGAAGCAAATACCTCAAACTTCTGTAAAGATGATAATGATTTCCATAGAGGTGGGCTGTACCAACCAAGCTTGACCTTGTTAGTGCAAAGCCACATGTTTTGAATTCTAGTCATTGTGGTTAGTTAAGATCACTCTTAAAAGAGCCGACTGGCAAGAAGACAAAAAGAAAATCCAACCTCTTTTCTGGATATTCATTTTTGCTAAGTTTCAGTAGGATGAAGCCAATTTCTGTTTTTTCAATTAGATATAATTACTTGTATGCAGTATGCACGCGTATGTATATATATATATATATATATATATATATATATATATATATATATATATATCTGAGATAATAATTTAGTGCATATTATATCCAAAGTTAACAATTTTATGCTGGAATTGCAGTATCTCAAAGAGGCAGGTTGGGCTGAGGGTGGGCGCCTGGTAGCTTGCACTCAACCAAGGCGATTGGCTGTCCAGGTGTCTTTTCGTCAGCTTGACCAACTGTAAATATTTATAGTTTTGTATTTTTTAACCTTTTTTAGAAACTCCACCGTGATTTTGTTGGAGGTTGCTGTTGCCATAAATCGTGATTTTATATGCCTCAACCCCTGGCGAGATGCATGCCATTAAATGAACACTTTAGAAATTTCTAGCATTAAAAGGATGACTCATTCAGCGTATGATTATCTATTCCCTCATTTTATAAGTGATACCTTTATCCATAATGACTGAACTCATAATTGTTAGTAAACCATCTCCAGTACGGAGAAAACTTCAACTTTAAAGCTGACCAGAAGTACTTATCCCAAAAAAAAAAAAAACGAAGTGATTTGATGGAGGAATCTACTTGTTGATGGAGAACTATCATGATTTTTGATCCATGGATAATGGAATGGGATTGCAGTTCATATGTGATTTTAATAGAACTGTCTATAAGTTGAATTATATTTTTGTTTCTACATCTAGTGGTCAGCAGGATGTTGGAATCACACTAGTTTCTTGAGAAAGGATCAATCCCTAGGTGACTGGTGTACTGTATCCAGAAGTTTGGCATATATATTCTTAACTTAAGTTCCTCTGAAGCTTCTAATTTTTTTTTCTTTAATCAGTCTTATACAGTTCAATGTCAGTGTCCAGAATCTTACTTATTCCCTCGCCTTTATTTGAAATCCCCTTTGTTGAAGTCTATTAATTGGTCTCCTGCCTCCTGTCACGCTGTCTCCTGTAGACTAGTAGAAATATTATGATTATGGATTGAATTATATTTTTTAAATATTGATCAGTCTTAAATAATTTTTAGTTTCTTAATATTGCACATAGGAATCACTATAATGACTTCTTACGAAAGAAAATCTGGTTTATCGGACATCGACATATCCTTTAATGAGTTGTGGGGTCCCATTCCCAAGAATGAAGCCTTTATGCATGCTTCCAAAGAAGCGTTACATGGGAATAAAAATCTTTGTGGAGGAAATACTTTGACTAATGGACTAAAATCTTGTGAAATCAATTCTTTTTGGTGAAGAAAAATAAGAAGAGCCAAAAGAAATTGACCACTCTTTTGATTGTACTTCCTATCATTGGAGTGCTTTCACTTGTTGGTATATTCTCCGGAATCTACATTATTTATGGACATCGAAAGCGAAATCTGATGAAGGAAGCGGTGGAATATAAACAATGTAAAAGTGTGTTTGTTGTATCAACTTTTGATGGAAGCGCAATGTATGATGAAATCTTGAAGGCAACAAACGAGTTTGAGGCATCCTACTGTATCGGGAAGGGAGGGTTTGCCAATGTGTACAAAGCAAATCTTGAATCACATAATATTATTGTAGCTGTCAAGAAACTTCACTCATCATCATCTTATGAGATCACAGGCTGTAATGATGGTTTCCTAGAGGAGGTAAGGGAGGTGATGGAAGTTAGGCACAGAAACATTGTGAAACATTACAGATATTGCTCACATGCTCGACACTCATTCTTAGTGTTTGAGTACATGGAAAGAGGAAGTTTTGGCTATGATCTTGAGCAACAATGAAGAAGCCAAGAAACTGGATTGGCTTATAAGAGGATAAATATTGTTAAGGGAATAGCTCATGCTTTGTCTTACTTGCACCATGATTGCTCCCCCTCAGTTGTTCATCGAGACATATCAAGTAAGAACATTTTGCTCAAGTCTGACAATGAGGCTTGTCTTTCTGATTTTGGTGTGGCTAAGCTTTTAAATCAAGAACCCACCAATTGGAGTGTTGTTGCAGGCACAATTGGATATATTGCACCAGGTTTTGTTTAGAGACCCTAAACTGACATTTGAAGTGTATATCCATATATATATATATATATGTGTGTGTGTGTGTGTGTGTGTGTGTGCTTGGTCTCATTTTTTAATTTAATTGTGTGTGCTGAGATTACTTTACTTCCAGAGGTAAATACATTTTGTTAGTGTAACTATCTTTGCAATTATAGTCTAATATTGCAAGTCTTTGCTATCAAAACCTTCAAAACCACTTTCTCTTACCTTCTCATATTGTGCATTTTCTGATTTATGGAAGCTTTTGAACTATATATGGCTGCAATTTTCACTACAAGAAAAAACACTATTTGTGACCGCTATTATTTGGGAGGGCAAAAACAGAGTCCCAAATACTGTTTTTTGGGAAGGGAGAATTAGTGGAGACAAATACTTGATATTGGCACCCTTTTTCACTTCCCTTCCCAAATAATGTTTTTTTAGGACCACTAAACTTGTAACCGTCCTAAATGTTTCGATGTTGGTCCCAATTATCAATTTTCATAATACCATCGCATCCTTAAAATTTCCCCACGCTATTTTCGGTTTCAGCGAATGTTTCCCACCTTCACAAAATAGATGTCCACTCGGTCTCTCTCTCCAATCAACCCATTGTTCAATCAAGTTTCGTTAAACCCAATCATCTGATCCCATTTCTTCTTCAATCGTCTCCTCATTTCTTATCGATCTTCTTCCTCGTCTTCGTCTACGCCATCGGTTTTCAAGACTTGTGCTCTCTTCAAACCCAAAACCAAAGCCCGGCCAGATCAAAAGGTTAGTTTCTTATTAATGTTGGTATTTACTTACAGCTTGACGTGATATTATATCATAGTAGGGATTGATTTTTGCTGCTAGGGCTTTTTTTCTCTCATCTTGCAAAATCCCCTTCCTGCGGCTGCTTAGGAATTCCTTAGGTCGCCCTCTCACTTTATCGCTTTCTAAATCTCTCAGTTCATGATTTGTGCCCTAATTTTTAATTTTTTAATTTTCCCAAATTGTAGAGGAAGGATTCTCATCATTATCCCCAAATTTGTTGCTCGGTTACTTCGTCTATCTCTTTGGGCGCTTGTGAAGGATCACCTGCTCATCCGAACCAGTTCCTATTCAAAAAACTCAAGGTAATTCATTAGTAATCGCTTGTTTTTTTAGTTTAGATCATAATCTTCAATCAACATAGTTGTTTATTGACCTTTTCATGGAATTTTGGTATTTAAATTTGTCTTTGTATTTATTTGTTAAGTTGTAATATGAGGATATGTTAGCTATTGGAAGAAGATCATCTATAGTATTTTAAGAAATTTGATTTCCAAGCTTAGTGAGACTATATTTGGGGACCATACTTGAATTCTTTTTTCTTGAGCACTTCGTTCTTTGTTTAAAAATGAGTTCGAAAGCAATTAAGCTTGAGACACCAGAGGAAGTCATAAGTTGGTTTTCTGAAATCGCAGAGGAATGGTTTTCATGATTCCAAAATTAATTATTGTATCTCGTTCTTAGGGCTGCTAGGGAATTCCTTTGGTAAGCATCTATTTTGTTCTTTCGATATATCATTCTATATCTCACTCCTTCTCTGAATACTTTTGCGAATGAGTGTTCATAATGTTATTGGAAAATTGATATTTTTAAAGACATGCCATTTTTTCTCTGCAATTTGTTATTCTTGTTACTTGATTTAAACAAATTAAGTATGCTAAATATGGGTAGTGACACGAAACATTGGTTTCTTGATTCAGGAAAATAGTTGTAACTGATGACCTTGATATGGTTTTGTGGTTATGGGCATGTGAGAGTATTTTTTTATAATGGGGAGCTCTAGTTTATATCATTTTGGCTCCGCAATTGGTTATGTTGATTGGCTTTTGGTTAACCAAGAGAATGAACTAGTTAGGTTATAAATCTTAGTTGTTTTGGTTATGCTGATTGTCTTTTGGCTCGGCAATTGTTTTGATTTTCAAACAAAGTTGTTTTGAAATTGGGTATTTGTCTATCTTCAACTCTGACTGTAAGGTAGTAGTGATTTCTTCATTGTGTTTGAAGAATTTGGTTTCCCATTTGGATGATGCCAATAATTATGTATTCACCTGGATTTTCAAAAGCAGGTTGTCCAATTCTTTTTTGGTCTCATTTAAAATTTTACTGTATGAAGGAATTAGGTGTGGAATTATATATGTTTTGATTACTTATTTCTTTTTGTTACCATTAGCTTAGTCAGCTTATGTGGCTTCTAACCTACATCTGTTGTTGTATGGAAACAGCATGTGCAAGAATGTGGGCTTTGGTTTAGTGAATGATGCAGTCTAGCTAGTATCTAGATCTCTTTACTGTGCATCGTGAAAATATAGAACAGAAAGCCATTGCTAGCTAGGTACTCTCTTTTCTTCCATCACCGTATAAGAATATACCTATATGTATTTATTATCCATCTTAGTATACCTCACTCCAATCATTCTATGCATATATTTTATCATTCATAAAGATGAAATCTATTGTTTTGTGGTTCAAAATGCTTTTAAGTTTTGGCTACAAGATTCTGGATTTGTCTCGAGCTTATAGACTTGTAGAACCTTACTAATGTAACTCGTTCAACTTTTTCATACTTAATTAGCTACCATTTGCATTAGTATTGCGATGATTGTTGTTTCAATTCATGTTACTTGACTTGTTCCTTTTTTTCCCAGATCTATGCATTTAACAGGATTTATAACCTAACTCGTGGTATCATTTTTTTTCGAAATCTTAGCTTTGTTTCTCAATTTAAGCAGCCCAAAACAGCTTGGTTTTAACAGAATTTTTAAGGGTTTGTAGCGGGATAGTGGGCTGGTTAACCAAGAGAATTCGGACAGCCAAGGGTCTTGTTTGTTGAGGGTTTTTGAAAGAGTTTTGGAGCAGTTTTTGTGGCTGAATTTAGGAGGATTTTGGGCTGTTTTGGAGAGTTTGGTTCAGCCATAGGGCTGTCCAAAAAAGCTACAAATTGCGAATAGGGGACAAAGTAAATTTTGATTCTCTGTTGTGCTCAGCTGTAGAGCACACTCCACACTCCATATGGATAGTGCTTATAATATTACAAATTGCGAAGACCGTTGCATGATAGTGACTTTGGCACCGCGACTACGGATCTTCTCCCTGGCCTGCGAATCCTAACTGTCCAACATATTATAATTTATAATACTTTGTTGTATAGGATCATCTTGCCACGAGGCGCTGTTTATTTCAGCTCTCAAGTAGCAACGGAGAGATATCTGTTTTGGGTTCTATCTCCATCCTTCTTCAGTCTTTAAGAGATTCGAGTGCACTCAGGAAAAATTGAGGAACCATAATCATGATGTCGATTTCTTGAGGATACGTTATGCTGTCATATATATATATATATATAGGGGATCCAGTTTTCAATGGTTACAATATATCATATTCTCCTACTTTTTTCTCAACTAAACTTGTTGAAGCCTCACTGGGTAAAATTTCTTTTCCATCGCCATCAATATCTCCAAAGTTGCTTTCATGTGGGGCATCATTGCCATTACATTTAACCTTCTCGTAGAATTGCCGAAACTTCCATCCATTTCACCTTGAAGTACATGTGTGTGCCACATTCTCTAGTGTATTTATTTATTTATTTTTTAGAAAACTGCTCTGTAGCTACTTCCTGACCTTAATTGAAGGGTCTGAGAAGAAATATAACACTAAGCAAGTTCCAAGAAACACACACTCGTGGTATCATCAAGAGGATTTATAACCTAACTAGTTCATATTCCACAGAATTTATAACCTAACTCGTGGTATCATTTTTTTCGAAAATCTTAGCTTTGTTTCTCAATTTAAGCAGCCCAAAACAGCTTGGTTTTAACAGAATTTTTTAAGGTTTGTAGCGGGATAGTGGGCTGGTTAACCAAGAGAATTCGGACAGCCAAGGGTCTTGTTTGTTGAGGGTTTTTGAAAGAGTTTTGGAGCAGTTTTTGTGGCTGAATTTAGGAGGATTTTGGGCTGTTTTGGAGAGTTTGGTTCAGCCATAGGGCTGTCCAAAAAAGCTGGAACAGATTTGTTGATTCAGCCATCCTCATTCACATCAAGTGGTATCAGAGCATAGGCCTTTGCGAATTCTATTTCGTGAAGTGATCATGGAGTTCGAAGAACAACGTGAGCAGATTTTTAGAACGCGGTGTCTCGTACAAGATAGGGTTTGCAAGGTAATAGTAGATGGGGGTAGCTGCACCAATATAGCCTCCACCTTGCTTATTGATAGGCTGAAAATTCCAACAACGCCGCATCCTTCACCGTACGAACTGTTTTGGCTGTGGACCAACGACGTGATTAAGGTAAGACAACAAGCCTTAGTTTCATTTTCTATAAATAAGTATAAAGAAGTTATGTGTGATGTGCTGCCCATGGAATCTTGTCACATACTTTTGGGACGGCCTTGGCAATACGATAGATTCGTGACACACAACGGAAGAGAAAACACCTATATTGTAAAGAAAGATGGGAGGAAGTTTAGGCTGAAACCGTCCTCTCCAATCAAGGGTAAAACAATTCCAACACAATCTGATCAAGCATGGGAAGATCAAGACTTGCAAAAATCAGATTTGGAGGTAATCTCTTGTGAGAAGGGAATGGAAGTTTTGACAAAGGTAGAACAGCCTATGATCAATATTGAAGTAGAATATGAGATGTTACAACCTCACAAATGTTATTATACCAAGGCTGAATGGAGGGTAAATGAAGTAGACATAGGGGCTGCTATGAGTCTAAGGAAGCAAAGGGGATGGGGCATGGACAATAATTGCAGAGAATTCATCCTAGACAATACAGAATTAACTTCATCAATTCAGATTTTTCTGGATGAAGACAAGGGATTTGAGGCTGATTCTAATCAAGTTATAAAATTAGGGACTGTTGTGAAAAAGGGCAGCGGGTTTAGGACTGTTTTAGAGGAAAAACGCTTACTTGGTATTGAGGACAAAGCAGGAAAATTCGGTGCAAACATCACAGCCGTATCCTCCACGATTCAGAATTTTCGTTATGAAAATCTTGGGTTAAAACTTAACCAACGTGTGTTACTATCAGACAAGGAAGCAAGGGAATGGGCTAAGCTCGTACAAGCTGCCATGGAAGATAAAAAACAAACCAATGAGTCTTTCATGGGAATAGATATAGGGGATCTGTACCATGAACTCTTCTAGTTTGTCTTTTGTTTATGTTTTAGCTAATGGTTAATCCAAACATTTTTATATGTAATATTTGCATGATCGAACACCATTGGAAATATAGATGTAAGTCTTTAGTCTGCTATGTAACATGTGTTTGGTGGATGAATGGAAGTATTTTCTATTTGTTTGTTTGGTAAAATTGGTCTCCTTTGTGGTCTGATATATCCGCTCTGGCATGGTCGATACTAAAATGTAAGGTGCAGAATTTAATAGGACTCAATGAAACATCGGCATGGGACTTTTAGATGAATATGATATTTCCAATACATACTAACATTTACGGATCCTATGTTTGTAGTAGACCTGCAAATTTGTTACTGTTACTTCACTGAAAACCCGGCAGTGAAGGACTCTTGAGGTATTCTTGGATATATGTTTGTGTCTGTATGTATTTCGTTTAAATGGAGTTATTTCTGGTTTGTGATTAATTACTTCATTGGTTGAGTGCTGATTAGAAGGAAGCCTATGCGAGTAACTGGCTTTGTCTTACACTCGTGTATATGTGTACAGGTCGTGATGGACGGCCGAAGTTGGCCCTGGAAGAAAAAATCATTTGATAAGGCGAATATTGAGAAAGCCCTAGCTGCATCAGATTCTACTCCTTAACCTTAGCTTCATATGGATCTCAAAAAGACAAGGTTTGTCAATTGATAATATCTTCCTCCACCCCCAAATCAAGCCTTGTTTCTCTATTGTGTTTCCTGTGTTGATTTTTGAATATGCAGTGCTTCTGCTCTTTTCTTTTGAAACCTGCTAGCGCAAAGGACTTGTACGTGTTTTAACTGCTACGTCTACCTTAACTGCTGGGGTTAACCTACCTGCCAGAAGGGTTATCTTCCGACAACCCCATATTGGTCGTGATTTTCTTGATGGCATAAGGTACAAACAAATGGCTGGTCGTGCTGGACATACTGGAATAGATACGAAGGGGGAGAGTGTATGTGCCATGTACCTTTCTTCGGGATGTTGTTTTGAAGTTATTTTTGAAAGTAATTTTTTGGGGCCGATTAAGTTTTCATTTGATTTAGAAATTAATAGTAGGACATCACTGAAACAGATAAGCAAGCAAAGATCCTCCATAGTAATGATTTCATAAATCATTGTTTTTCAATCTGTTCCTACCATTACCTCTTTTCAGGGATCTCGAGCTAGAGCACTTCATAAAGCTGGCTTGCACACACCTCAAGAAATTGCTGAAGCATCCGTTCCTGAAATTGTCAAAGCACTTTTTGAATCATCATCATGGGCTGCACAAGGTGAACTTTATAATTGAGTCATTTAGCGCATATGATTTTGATTAGAAAATAGTGCATTATGTAATTATTCTTATGACATAGACACGCTGTGTCGGACATGACAACCTTCAAAATACCAGACATGGGGATACAGATGTATAGAAAATATCTAATGGAGAAGTATAAAATATGCCTTAGTAAGAATACTTCTAAAAGCTACATCAATGAATCCTCACACGACTTGGTCTAAACACAGAATGTCTTGATTTGGTAGAAAACCAAGTTAAGTGAATTTGGTAATTAATTCGGCTGGTCGTAAAGTGAAATCTTACCGAAACATTAAAAACCCCTACTGGAGCAAAATATCAACACAGAACATGAACTGCTTAAGAACATGAAGAAAGAAAAAAAAGATCAACTAAACACTTAATTACATTGAGTATGCAACAGAAAACCATGTAATTCTTGCAAAACAAATTTTTTTATTGTTATACACAACATTCAACACATGCTTACTTATAAGCACATAACCGCCTGCTCCATGCCCGACACCATGGGAAGTCATTAATAAAACGAGCATTCACTTCATTAAAACTCGATGTCAAGTCTCAAAGCATAAAAACAACTGATACAAAATTGGATGTTGCCATATCTAATGCAGATAGGCCTTCCAAAAACATTAAAAAGATTTGGAATCCTTACTTGGTACAACTTTCTTGAATTATTGTTGTATACTTAACTTGATTAACTGATGATGAATTACTTATGAATCCTCTTTTGAACAATTTCACTTGTACATAGGCAGAAGCTATGAGTTTGAACAACTCCTAAGTGGATCACGAAATTTAGGCTTTTAAAGCTGAAATTAGATAATAGCTGAAGCAAACAAAATGCTGAGGTCAAGCTGCCAACATTAAGTAATTAAAACTTAAATGTACAGGCATGACCACATAAGTCACTCTAATAGTATTCAGCGTTGGTTGCCATGGTTGGCATTGTGTCGTCACAACTAGTCGGCAAATTTTCTGTGCGTATCTTTAAGCCTTTTATGTCTATTCTTTTCCGCTGCATCTCACTCTTTTTTGTTTCTTTTTCTTTTCCCTTTTTCCCATTTTCAAATTCTATGCACAAATGGAGGAAATTTTCTTTTCTTTAATTCGCTCGAATGTTGAATACCTAGAAAAAATAATTGTTTGAATGCTTTACATATCTTTTGAGTTCATAGAATCCAGAGTAGTTTGAAGGTGACATAATAAGAGTATGGCTCGTAGTTTTATATCATGTTAAAGACAAATAGATCTAGTACCCTTTATAGTTAGATCTCTTGAGGTACCTCTTTTTTCTTATCTTTTTGGCGTTATTTATACTAATTATATAATTTTTGTTGTAGGCTCGGACCAACGCACCGATGGACAACTTGAGCTAGCTATTTCAATGATGGACAACTTGATCTAGCTATTTCAATAGACACTTTTGTATAGGAAAGATACTTATTGAAACTTTAGTTTTTGAAGATTAGTTGATCTATACAATCCTTTTTTTATTGTACTTTTATGTGATTTTGAATGTTTTTCAGGTTATACTTTTGACTAATTGGGTACCAATTAGAAACATATCTATATAATTAGTTTGTGTTATGACTTCAATTCATTTTATAAAATGTAATTGTTTTCCATTTGATAATTAGCATATATTTGACTCCAACAAATGGTGGCCATCTCATATTAAAACGATATCAAATACAAAAAAAATTGGTCACAAATGGTATTTGGGAGGGCATCAACCGTGCCAAATACTACGTGGGAGGCCAAACACAACAGTCCCAAATGCTATTTGGGAGGGCAAGAAAACCGTCCCAAATGTATTTGGGAGGGCAAAAAATCGCCCCCAAACCGTCCCAAATGTATTTGAGAGGGCAAAAACCGTCCCAAAAACCGTCACAAAATGTAATTGGGACGGCAAAGCAAAACCGTCCTAAAAATGTAATTGTGACGCGGCACAAAAACCCGTCCTAAATGTAATTGTGACGGCAAAAAACCGTCCCAAATACTTTTTGGGACGGCATTTTGAACGTCGCAAATACCCATTAGTCGGGACTACCATGAAAAACCGTCACCTTTTCCGTGACAAATACTTTTTGGGACGGTTTTTGGCCGTGACAAATGTATTTGGCACCCTCGTATTTGAGAGGGAGCGAAAACCGTCCCAATGCCGTCCCAAATACCTTTTGTGACGGTTTTGGAAGTATTTGGGACGGTTTTTGGCCGTCCCAAATACTCATATTTCTTGTAGTGATGTTACTTTTTCCACAGCTTTTATTTCAAACTTGGACCATAGCTTCATTCCTATATGAATTTATTGTTCATGACCAATATCATCACTAATGGTATTGGTCATGTCGACGTTGGCCATATCAAAATTAAGATCTTCAGGATCGTTTTCAAGGAAATTTGTCTCAACATTTTTCCCTTTTTGTGATCTCTCATAAAGATCAACTAGATGTTTTGCCGTTCGGAATGTGCGTGCCCAGTGACCTATCATGCCACACCTAAAACATGAACTTTCTTCATTGTTTTGTCGCACATTTTGCCCACTCGAAGAGGTGTTTCTATCATCATCTCTGTTCCACTTCAGGTGGCTAGAGGAATTTCCATTATACAGATGATGATGATGACGATAGTTATTTCGTCCACGGCCTCTTCCTCGGCCTTGATTTCGACCATGACCTCGGCCTTGTTCATGATTTCCTTGGCCTCGACCATGACCGCGACCACGACCACTACCATGCCCACGCCCTTGCCTTTCATCATACATAGTCTCATTCGCTTCAGGGAATGGGGTTGAACCAGTTGGTCGAGATTCATGATTTTTCATTAGAATCTCATTATTCTGTTCAGCTACAAGGAGGTAAGAGATCAATTCAGAGTACTTTTTAAAACCCTTTTCTCGATATTGCTGCTGCAGGAGCATATTCGAGGCATGAAATGTGGAGAAAGTCTTCTCCAACATATCATATTCAGTGATGGTTTCCCCACATAATTTCAATTGTGAGGTTATTTTATACATCATTGAACTATATTCATTGATGGTTTTAAAATCTTGTAGGCGGATATGAATCCAATCATAGTGTGCTTTTGGGAGAATGACCGTTTTCAAATGGCCATATCTTTCGTTCAAACTTTCCCAAAAGACGAGTGGATCATTAACCGTGAGGTACTCCATCTTTAGGTCTTCGTGGACGTGGTGTCGTAGGAAAATCATGGCTTGAGCCCGGTGTTGATTACTTATCCATTCATTATTACTTTGTTGGATAGTATTTTCGAGGCTTCTGGCGGCCAGGTGGGTTTCGACATCTATTTTCCAAGACATATAGTTTTTCCCAGTTATGTCCAGCCTTTCAAATTCAAGCTTAGCAATATTTCCCATTTGTGAAGAAAAGCTATAAAAATGAAACATATATATTAATAAAATGATGACATGGAAATTTTATTCATATGATAATCAATCAGTACGTGTTAAAATGTATGTTGAAAGCTATTGTAACTGCTAACAGGACATACATGATACAAAGATAGATAATAAAAATCTGAAAATCGTTTGGAGGGTATTCAGCAACAAAAACCAATGCGGTGCACACAATAACAAGTATGATAATAATCATCAACATTGGAGGAAACATTTTGTAGAAGAATATATGGTATTGAGAGTTTGTAAGGAGGTAGTAAAAATGTGAGTAATTTATTAAGATGTTGCGGTATATATGGAGAAAAAAAATGACCGTTTATGACCGTTAACTAGCCGTTTATTACCGTTGGAGGAGAGAGATAAAATCAGTAAAATAGTCGTTAACTAGCCGTTAGAGGAGAGGGGTAAAAATGTAAAAATCCTGATTTAATAGAATTGCATTTATATTATGAATAAATATAAATCTTATTTGGAGCAATAAATAAAATAACTTCGCATGAATATTTTTCCTGTCAGCTTTATACAGCTATTATATAGCATACATATATATTCACGCCACGCTACTCAGCAAGCCTTTCTGTGGGTGTTTGTAAGTCAATAATAAATATATATGTATATAAAGTTATTCATATATAGAATTGAAATATATGTATATATATAAATATTCAGTTTATAGCTTGAGATTATTCCCGCGCAAGTATCAACGAACATATATATTATGTATTAAATAATAAATTATTATTTCGTCATCTCACCATATATTATCGACGGTGGCTCAGCCAACCTTTTCTTAATAATGGTGATATACGATATATATTGAAGTAAAACAGAGACATAAAATAAAGAATATATCGGTAGAAAATTTTACCGATTGGGATTGTTAACAGTAGAACAATCGTGTTGATAACGTGTTATAAAGTAACCACAAAGTAGAACAAAGAGTGTATGAGAGATAGAGAGAGAGAGTATTATTCAGAGTAGGATCTCAGGGTTACAATGTATCAAAAGGCTGCTCGGTATTTATAACCGAGCAGCAGCACACAAACGGAGAAAACTAAACCTTGCAATGAATGTTATGTTCACATGCCTATCCCATAGGCCCTTGACTTTTTGTTTCATAACATTATCTATAATGTTCTTATATTTGCGAATTATTTTCAACAAAAGTAATCATTTGTTTTGGGAACAATAAATTGCTCATTTAATTGACATATGTTTTTAGATAAAAGTAAATGAAATAATTAAAATTATAATATTTTCACATAATATAAATTTTAAAATTTAAAATACTTCATTCTGATTGTCATGAGAAAAATATAAATAAAAAGGAGAAATATATTGGTAGTTAGGATTGGTAGTTGAGAACTTGAGATGAAGAGATTTGAGATATTTAGAAAAAATGTAACTGAAAAAAAAAACAAGGTGTTTAGTGAGTGATATTGAGTGTTGTTGTTGTTGATGCTCTTAGAGCATGTAAAACAATCTATCATATTTGATCCCCATTTATTACTCAACTCATTAAAAATAAATATAAAAATTCATTTGATACTTATAAGCTACCTAAACAAAAAAAAAAAAAAACACTTTAAATACCCCACCATTTTATCTCCAATAACTTTAAATTTTGGAAACAAATCATTGCGTCCAAATAAGTCAAACAAAATCTCTATTTATAGATAAAAATATGTACTTTATAAATAAATAAATAAATAAATAAATAAATATATATATATATATATATATATATATATATATATATATATATATATATATATTTGTAAAATGACAAAAAATTTAAAAAAAAAGGAAACAAAAAAGCCATGGCCCACTTAAGAGAGAGAGCAGGCCGGCAATGTTGAAAGTGGGCAAGTTCTCCAAGTTGTCCGGAAATGATGGAACTTTGCGAAGTCTCTTGCCAAGAGACTGAAGGCAACAAAAATCACAATAGATCCGCAAGAAATTCTGAATAAATCATCTGTTGTTTTGATAAATACGATTAAATTTTGAATAAATCCTTGTTAAACTCAACCTGAGGCAATCAAACTTTCCAACCTACCTAGCCCACTGCCTTAACTGATGCGACCAAACTTTCTAACCATGCACCTTTTTTCTTCGTATATAGTTAATTCGTAGATCTTCTTTCTTAGAGCATCACCATTGTTAAAAATACATATTTCTTATACAACTTCTTATTAAGAATGAACTTTTCAACAATTGTAAAATTATTCTTATACATTCATGTAGACTCCATGTAGGAGAGAGAAAAAAAACTTCCCAAATAAGAAGTTTACTTTTTTTTTTGTTTACATTGGTATGGGAGCCGGCTTTTTTTGAATGTGAGGGGGGGGGGGCTGGCATGAAGAGTCACTTTTTATTGTTTTGGGGGTGGGGGGCCATGTGAAGAGTGTGTGTGAGGGGGTGGGGCGGCTGGTTTTTTGTGGGGAGGGGGGCTGTTTTGGTTTGTAAATTTTTTAAACCGTTTCTTTTTGTAATTCTTTCCTTCTTCCCTTATATATACCACTTCAACATTCTTCATTTACTCACAACTTCTTATTCTCTTTTTCATTTCTTCATCATCTCTTCTAAAAAAATCACTTTCTTTGCATAGTAGTGATAAAGTTTAATTATTGACGTTTTTATGTAATTCTAATTATTAAATTGTTTTGACGTTATTTTTAAGTATTTATATTTTATGTAAATTTATCATTTTATGTATTATTTTCGATTTTAACGTTTTTATGTAATATTTTATTTATGTTATTGTACGAGTTATGGATGATATGTGTTTTATATATAATTTATTAATTAAATTATAAATTATAAAATTTAAAAATAATAATATAATTATTATTTTTAATTAATTTATATCTTAATTATTTAATTATACGAAATATTTAAATATGAAATATATTAAATAATGTGAAATAAATTTATTTGTTGATAAGTATAAAAATAAGAATGAAGTGTAAAGTTAATGAGGTGGCAGTGGGACCCAGTTAAGAATATGTCAAGAATAATATATAATGAGAAGATATATTCTTAAGTGGGTAAGAGCATCCTCAATGTTAAATTTAACATCAACTTCTTATACAACTTCTTAACTGGGTCCCACTACCACCTACACATTTTTATCTTTTTACTCACTTAAGAATATATCTTCCCATTGTATAATATTCTTACACATCTTCTTACTCAAAAAATATTAAATTTATCACCATACCAATAAATACAAAACCCTCCCCCACCCGCCCCCCACACAAAATAATTGTGTCAGGCGTCACTTCCCCTCCTCCCCCCCCCCCCACACTCAGCCGCCCCCCCTCCCCCTTACAGTTCCATTTCCCGAAACAAACTTCCTATTTAGGAAGTTAAGCTCTCTTCTCTTTCCTAATTGGCTCCTAGGTGGCCACTCACTCCAATTTTCAAGACATAAGAAGTTGCTTCTTTTGTACAATGGGGATGCTCTAAGAAGAGAAAAGTGTATAGGTGACAGTGGGACCCAGTTAAGAAGTTGTGTAAGAATATGCAACATTGGGGATGCTCTTATCTCTTCCCTAGTGTACGAGTTTTTGTCTGTCATGTAACTATTGTATTCTTCTCTTTCTACATAGGGTAACTGTAGCAGTGACATGGGATAATTTTGGGTAAAATATTAAAAAGACTCTTGCGATTATAATCTGTTAATTGAATTTCTTGACTTGATCTATCATTTATTGATAGGTCTATGAGAACAAGTGAGACTCCGTCTTATAAATTAAGAATTTAAGATTAGTAAGATGATGTTATAGAAGATTACTAGCTTTTTAAAAGAAGTTTGGAGTTTTCTGGCTAAATAAGGGCTACTTCATCTCCACAACGACCTCCACGTACAAATTTATAACTCCATCGGTCTTTAAATTATTGTCTTTTTTTCTTTTCTCGTTCGCTTCAAAATAATTGTTCTCTTTTAAAATTTTACTTTAAAGTAAAATATTTTTATCACTTTATTTTTACTTTTTCTACCTACTTTAATTATGACTTTGTTCAAACACATTAAAAGAAACCACATATTATGCAAATATATATAATACAGTCAATTATTATTTTTTAAACGGTCTGCAAAGAAGACGATTATTTGAAAACAATGGAACATTATTTCTTAAACAAAATTATTGTTGTTCACATGCCAGTTTGATTATAATTTTATTCTCGCCAACAACCTGATTGTTTTTCTCAATCTCTCTCCATTAATTTCACTGTTTTCTCACATTGTTAAAACTAATTATCTATCATGTTCTTATATTTGTGAACCGGTGGTTTCAAATCAGGGGCAAAACGGCCAATTTAACAGCTATTTTAAAGAAACATTCATATGGTAGCAATTAATTTGTTTGAAGGATGTTCTACCATATCCAATCATAACAATAATTCATGGGAAAACATTTATGAGGTGCGTGAATGTAAGGTGTCGTTGTTGGGGAATTATTTCCTTGTCCATATTTTAAGAGACAAGAAACAAGTGGATCTACGAAGAAAGAAGGTGCATCATCTGAAAGTTTGATTGCAATAGTTAAGGAAGTTGGGTAGTGATGCTACACAATCTAGTTTTGGGTCGTTCCTTGCGGTTTGTAGGATATCTGAGCTTGTATGAGTGTATGATTTCATATAACCTGTCAAAAGAAGAAACACCTTAATAGGAATGCAAGGTCGGGCCTCGCGAAACCCCTCGGGCGTGAGAGTAAGTATTAAGCTTAGTTGAAAGCAAAATAACAGGGTTTCGGTGTGTAAAAGAGTGCGTACCTTTCAAATGAGATTTTGTGAAGTATATATAGCCTTTTTGGGAGTAAGATCCGGGCTAGGCCTTATCATGGAGGTAATTTAGGACTTTAATACCATAAATGCGGGTTAACCGCGTAACTGACGAAATCACGACTAAAATCTCGGGATCGGTGAGGCTATTTCCCAGTTAAGCTCAAAATTGATATCAGGTTCATTCGAGCAGCCCTGCTCCCTGCTCGCTGACTGATAGACAAATTCCTGCTCGGGGTAGATGTATGGTGTTCGCCTCGTAGCTATCCTGCTCAGGTAACTTGTTTCTTGGTCTCTATCATACATGTGACTATCACGTGTTGGCACATGTGCTTGGCTCGTGACCAGAGTTTGGGCCGAGCTCATCAGTGGCCCCCTGCTCCCTGTTCGGCGAGTATTTATGCTCGGCGCAGGGAGCAATACACTTGTTTAATTTTGTTGTGGCCAAAGTGAGGGGAGCTGCTTCATTGATGACAGCTGGTGTATTCGAAACGCCGGTTAAAAGAAAACTGAAATGGCTTTTCTGAAGTGACAGCAACTGGGTTCAGTCATGATGAGCCGCGTGTTTTCGAGGCAAGCATTAATGGCGGGCTTGATCGGGTGCTTCGCAGCCGCCTTTGTTTGAATTCGTGGGCGCGTGATCTGGGCGCCTTTTTTCCCAAAATTGTGCCTATAAAAGGGGAAAAACCCTAATCTTTTTTTCTTTTTTACTGCCTTTTAGCTTTCAAGTGCTCTATACCGTGTTCTTCCTATTGGTTTCTCCAGTGGTGACTCTTTGGGTTAACAAGAAATTCATCTCCTGCCATTTTGGATCATTTCAACATTTCGGCTTCCGGCAAATTGATCCCTGTTCAACGCACAAGTAAGTTTTCTCAGGCCTTAATCACCTTCTGTTTCTTTATGAAATCCATTTGAACTTTCTGGTTTTTTCTGTGTGTTCTTCATATTCATGGTTTTCTGGGTAGATTCTTAGGATTTTCCGTCTAGGCTTGGGTAATTTGCAGGGAGATCAAGGAAAGATCTTCAAAGAATCATAAGTTTTCTGGGGATTAATCAAGATATTGCTCGATCTATTGTAGGATGTCTTCCCCTCTTCGACTCTTTGATGACAACTCTGATCATGAGCAAGAAGCTTATGATTATGACCATGGTGCCCAGGAGCATCATTCACCCGTAGATTCTGAGAGAACGGGGTCTGATGTGTTTATTTCAGAGGGAAGGAATACCCAAGAAGCGAGTAGTCGAGTTTCCCTTGAAAGGATTGTGAATTATGTGACCACCGACCAGGATGAGGTGGATGAGGCGAGCTCGAGTGGGATGCCTAGCGACGAGGAAGTAGCTGGTCAACCTCGAGCTGGAAGGAGGCACCGTAACGAGGATTACTGTGATTTGAGCTCGCTTGCTCACTGGGAGTCTATTGACTCAGTTGTAGAGGTGGGGAATTGGTTTAGCTTGATTGAGATTTCCGGGGAGGATTATCGAGGGGTCCCTTATGAATCCGAGATGACTCCTGCTCAGATGAGGAGCAAGACCAAAAGGGTGGTCTTTTTCTACGATTTCTTTCGCGTCGGGATGCGTTTTCCGTTAGATCATTTTATTGTCGAGTTCTTAAGGGAGACCAACGTCGTTCCGTGTGATCTCCAACTCACAACGATGCTGATCCTGATCGCTTTTAGCGCGACCTGCCGGTTGATTGGGTTTGAACCGGAGATGACCATACTCCGAAAACTTTTTCAGTTTACTAAGGATAAAAGATAGGGCAGGACTACTGGCCGATCGAAGGCTGGAGCTTTGAAGTTGTTCACTGAGTTTCCCCATAAAGTTGACAAGTGGGATAAGAGGATTATTGTTGTGGAATCCCGGGTTGGGTGGCCATTTGCCCCGACCCCTTATGAGATGAAACCTCCAACTTATGATCGGTATGCCAACTTCACCGGATAGGATAGGTGTATGGCCATGTTGCGAGGAGCACTGGGAGTGACCGAGCAGGGTCAACAGTGGCTGATTGACTGGAAGTCAATCGTGTAGGATGTACGGATCTTACGCCTCGCCAGGATGTATCCTGCTTGTAGAGATCTTCTTGGCTCATATTCCATTCGTCATGTTTACAGGGAGGTGAATGGGGTAGCTGATAAACTTGCAGAGGTGGCTCATTTATTCGACACAACTGTGACTTATGATAGTGTTCAATAGCTTCCAGGAAGTGTGCGTTAGGCTTATAGATTTGATAATCTTGGCATTTTTAGTTTTCGTAGTTGATTTGTAGAGCTAAGGCTCCTTTGCCCTCCCTCCTGTGGGTAAGGCTGGTTGTCCCCCTCATTGTATTCTCCTTTTTCCCTGTTTTTAATAAAAATCTGCAGGGTGCCGCCCCTGTTTCCCAAAAAAAAAAAAGGATGTATCCTGCTTCCGTGGAGGGTGTGGATCCTTTGATTGTCATAACACCCGAGCCAGTTCATCCTTTTTGGGGGACTTGTCATGACCACAAGTTCCCTAGTGAGTGCGAGTTATGCGGTCTAGGGGGAGATTGTACACCTCGATTTGACTTTGATGATGCTGGTATTTACTCTTTATTGTTTATTATGAGTCTCATGGAAAATATCTTGACGTTTTCTAACTTGTTTTCTTTTTGCTGGCAGTGGTGAAGGATATATTGAGACAGAGAAAAATTGAGTTGAAGGCGAGGTCTGTTGCTCGCCATGGTGAGTTGATGGGCCGCGAGCAGCCTGCTTCTGCCGCTCTACCCAAGGCCCCCTTTACCGAAAGGAGCAGAAAATCATCTCGGGCTCCTGGTTCCTCTATGGAGCCAAAATCTCCTTCTACGACGGCGCCGACCACCGAGCAGCCTTCTCGAAAAAGACCAGCTACGTCTGATTCCCGAACGGGAAATCAGAGCACCCGACCACGAACAGGGGTGGATGAACCCTAAGAAACAATTCAAATAGGGTCTGATCCCTTGCCCTCTCCTGTCATTCCGACGCTTCCGGTCACGGGGCTGCCCCCTCCTCCTCCTCCTCATGAAGAGCCATCGCGGAGTGGTACACCTAGTTGGTTGAGAGCCAACTTTGTGGCGCCCGTATCCCGAGATGGGGTTAGGGCCCTCGTGAACGAACTTCCCGCCGTCCCCCCTCTCGAAGGAATCAACATTCGTGATCGGGGAACCATGAGCGCTGTTTGCGGGCAGGGGATCCTGAAAAGGGTCGTCCATCCTGATGTTGTCCGTGGTGATGCTGAAACTCCAAACAGCGTGCTGCTTGGCGAAATTGGTTTGCTAGTCAGCGAGGTACGTTATGCCCATTATTTGATGAAGATAACTGCTACTGATAATGTATATTTCCTGCTAGTTTATGTTTTTGGTTTTGCAGTTCACCTCCAAGGTCACTCTTCTGCACAAACGTGCTAGATGAGTATAAAGATAAGGCTTGAGCTTTGTTTGAGCAGAAGAGGAAGTCCGAGGAAACTGCTCGGTCTTATAAAGAAGATTTGTTGGCTAAGGACAAAGAAGTCCTAACCAAGGTTGCCGAGCTGTCTAAGCTCGAGGAGGAAGTTATCCGCCTGAAAGCCCAGGTGGAGTTTGCTCAGAATGGGGAGGTGGCGCCGTAAAATTTTGAGCGAGGAAAGGAAGAAGTTCGAGAGTGCTCAGATCGCGGCCGAGCAGAAAGAGAAAGTTTGGCAGGCCAAGTTGACACGGGAAGTTGCGGCTGCCAAAACTGCTGCTATTGAAGAGTTCAAACAGTCAACCGAGCTTGACCAGCTCGTAGATGCAAAGCTGGTTCCCTATTATTCCCAAGGGTGCAACCATGTTCTGCGTATGCTGGCGACCAGCGGTCTGCCGAATATAACTCCTGAAATGATGGCAGAATGGGGAGCGGCCGCCTGTGCGCCATGCCCTGAGGAGCCACGCTTTGGTCCCCTATACTGAGGATGAGCTGGGGATCATTGCAAATAATGATCGGGAGAGCGATGAGCCGGAGTGGATTCCTCCGACTCCGCTGGCCAATAACGTGGTTGAACAAATGAACGCTATCTTTGAGCGTGAGGCCAACGACGATGAAGATGAGGATCCTGCTCCCCAGCCTGTTGGCCCTGTGATAATAGATGTCGAGGAGAATAAGGCTGCTCCTTCTGCCGGGATAGAAACAAACTTGCCCCCTCCTCCTGATCAAAGTACTAAGCAGTTGCCTCCTCCACCACCTCTTCCTCCCAACTTGCAGTCCGAGATGGATAAAATATTTGCTGAGCTGGACACATCGGGAACATCTACCGAGCAAGGAGGGAATTAGATAGCTTTCGATCATTCTTGTAATGATTTTCCTTTTTCTGTAATTTGAAGATTTAATGAGAACTTTTTATTTTACAATTGTGTGTGAATGTCCTCTTGCTACTTGTTTTATTTTTATTTTTATACTTAGCTAAAAACAATTAGAATTATCCCCCTTCGCTAATTCACAGCATCTAAATAATTGCTGCCGCCCGCCCAGTTATTCGCGATTTGTGTGGTCGTGTTAACTGGGCATGGCCCTCGGTTTATCAAACCGTTAACAATATTTAGGCTGGATATTTATTTGAGCGAGACTTATCTCCCTTTGCCGCCAAAGCGAACAAAGCCGTCAAACAATATCGAACATCGGGTTGTTCCCCTTCTCCTGTTGAGGCATTCAAACTTAAAAATATAAACCAGGCAGGGCCCCACTTTTCTCGATTTTTCTAGCAAAGTTTTGTTCATATTTGTTTGAGTACATTTTCCTTTTGGCGTGCACAATTTCAAAATTTTCAACCCATGTAAGTAGTCACTTTCGTTGTAGTCACTTTCGTTCGAGACAACTTTATTATTGAAGAACCCTTTATTGAAAATACAGCAAATCAAAAAGCTGGAATTTTTTTTTTTAGGAAGCAGGGACGGTACCCTGCAAAATATTATTAAAAATACCACAAATATAAAAAGGAGGGGGACAACCAGCCTGACCCACAAACGGGAGGGCAAGGAGCCTTACCTCTACCAACAAAAATAACAAAATCAACTCATCTACGATAGCTAAACAGACCCAGATTATCATATCTAAAAGCTTGTCGCACGGAAACTGGAAACTGGGAAATATAAACATATGTCATATACTTAGAAGTAGAATGAGCAATCTCTGCCAGCTTGTCAGCTACTCCATTAACCTCTCTGTATACATGCCGAAAAAGCTGGAATTAATGCCATGTTAATGGTAATATTTCTTCAAATGATCAGAATGTCAGGGATGCTTCAAATGTTTGCCCTCTTGATTCTGCAAGGTGTAAGTACCTTCTCTAACAATTCATGTAACCTTAAATGGCCCCTCCCAATTAGGTGACAGTTTCCCTCGTTCTGGTCGCTGTCCTGTAACTTCGATTTTCGTAAGGACCCAGTCTCCAACTTTGAATGTTGTTCCCCGAACCTTCCTATCGTGATGGGCTTTGGCTTTCTGCTTATAATTAACCATCCTGATACGAGCTTCCAGTTTGCGCTCTTCGAGAAGGTCAAGGTCGATTGCTTGGGCAACCTCATTGTCCTGCTCGCTATAATGGGCCACCCTGTAACTAGGAAAAGCAGTTTTTGTTGGAATTACAGCTTCTGATCCGTATGTGAGAGCAAAAGGTGTTTCGCCCGTTGACCCCCTTACTGTTGTCCTAATTGACCATAAAACAACCGGTAACCATCTGCCCAT
Organism: Codonopsis lanceolata; assembly: GCA_013146195.2. NCBI lineage: Eukaryota > Viridiplantae > Streptophyta > Magnoliopsida > Asterales > Campanulaceae > Codonopsis > Codonopsis lanceolata. The sequence goes on from CM028379.1 coordinate 164,498,064, forward strand.
TTCCCTGCTCGATCGTCCAAATTTCGCTTGAGAGCGTGCAGGATTTGTTTGTTCGCAGCTTCTGCTTGTCCGTTGCCTTGTGGATAGGCAACTGAAGACTGCCAATGCTTAACATACATCCTGTTACATTCTGATGTAAATTTGTCTAAGAATTGTGTGCCATGATCAGAAACAATGGCTCTGGGTAACCCAAAACGACACCAAATGTGGTCATGCACGAAGTTGATGATGTTGTTTTCAGTGATGGTCGCCAATGGTTTTGCTTCAATCCATTTGGTGAAGTAGTCAATTGCCACCACTGCATATTTGAACTGAGACCGTGCTAGAGGAAAAGGTCCAATTAAGTCAATTCCCCACATGTCGAATGGCCATGCCGCCACTACTGGGGTCTGCTCGGTGGATGGCAGTCTAGGTATATCTGCAAATCTTTGACATTTGTCACATTTCTGCACGTACAAGGCTGCATCTCTTCTTAATGTGATCCAATAGTATCCCGCGAACAAAATTTTTTGTGCCAAGGTTCGTGCCCCTGGATGACCGCCACATTCTCCTCGATGAACCTCATATAGAAGTTCCTAGGTCATTTCTGGTTGAACACAGCGAAGCATCGGCCTTACACTTGATCGCTTGTACAGTACTCCTCCGACCACCGAATATCGACATACCTGGTTCCGGACAACTCTTGCTCGGTTTTTATCTTCTGGTAATATACCCTGCTCGATGAAATCTGTATATTCATCGATCCGGCATCTGCTTGCTGGCTCAATATCCATTATTCGGTCCTTGTCAATCGAAGGTGCTTCCAAATGATCAATCATTACTGCCGGCCTTAACACAGATAATTCGCCTTCTGCTATTTTGGAAAGGTAATCTGCTCGCATATTATCTGCCCGATCAATCCTAATGATCTCCCAGAACTTGAAGCTCTTCAAGATTTCTTTGACTAACTCGTAGTACTTGACCAATGTAGGATTATGGACTGCATACTCCCCCTATACTTGATTTACTACTAACTGTGAATCCGAGCACACCGTAACCGAATCAACATCCATGTCCGAAGCTTCCAAAGAATCATGGCCTCGACTCGCCTTGATTATTGGAGGCAGGGAATTTGAATCTAAGTGCCATCTCGAACTCGTCAGCCTGATCAGGTATGATCAATAAGATGCCTGCTCCACTGCCCGTTTTACTTGCAGCGCCATCCACGAATAATTCCCAACAATGGGTTGGTTTGATTTTAACCGTTTGTTCTTGTTCGGCGGGCAGAGTTGTAATCGGGACGAATTCTTCTTCATGGTTAGAAAATCTTGTTTCCACCAGAAAGTCGGCCAATGCCTGTGCCTTGATTGCTTTTCGTGGTTGATAGTCGACGTGAAACTCTGTGAGCTCGATGGATCAACCAAGCATTCTTCCCGAAAAATCGGGCTAGTGCAAAAATTTTCGTAATGGTGAGTAGGTGTATTCAATTATCACGTGTGCAGAAAAGTAAGCTCGTAATTTCTGAGCAGCAATGAAAAGAGAGTAGGCCAACTTTTCTATATTAAAATATCGGCTCTCCACAGGTGTGAGAGCTTTTAACACGTAATACACAGGTTTTTGAACATTTGACTCCTCCCTAACCAAAACAACGGCCACAGCCTGGTCTGTGGCAGCCAAGTATGTGATGACTCGACCCAGATTCCGGAACAGAATCCCAAGGTCGCGCCGCAAGGACAAGGCAAGAAGGGGACAAGCACTTGCAAATCAGTAGTACGAGTCAAACAATAGAGTTATCCAACTCTAAACAAGAATGTACATCCCTACAAAAATACGGGTCAACAAAAATCGAAGGTGCGGAAGCGTTAATAGAGTGAAGACCCGAGCTAATAAACTCGAAATAGACACTAAAGAAACCAAGAGAGAGTATTGTCTCGATAGGAGAAAGTACAAAACTCGCGTGCCGCAACATTGCGAGCGCGAACAAACCATCGCACTCCAGCGTTTCAATAACGAACTAACCTGATATAACAATTACCCACGGCTAAAGCATACCGGGGTTAACCAACAATGAAAACAACTAGAATAAAGAAAAACCCCAAAGCTACTGCGTGCCCGGGAGACAACTGAATATAAAACTAAGACTCCGAATAACGGCACGACACAATACGTCGGCCCAAAGAAGAACCAAATCAGAACCTAAGTGTTCTACCCGACTGTAAAGTCTAAATAACTTTACAATACAACGAGCTCATAAGAATAGTACAGTAGAATAGACAAATCAATGATGCTAGATGAGATAGGAATCCACAAGCTACTACTCGGGAATGTCGGCTACAATCACGAACACACGATCGCACGAACTAAGCTAGAGTTATCGATCAGTTGCTATCTGCTACAATCACGATCTACGCGGCCTCAACGTGGCGGACATGTTACTGCAGCTAGAAAACAAAGTACGGGATGAGTCATAATGACTCAGTACGCTACTACTAAACAATATAACATAATATGAAACATTGTTATAATAACAGTAACACGCGTTATGACGACGAAACCCGTGAAGACGTGTCATATACTTTACAAGAAATCTCTCCTTCTCACTTACTAAACTGTCCAAACGAACTAGGGTGGGATTCCCTGTTCAACACAAACCAAATGAATTAGAAAGTAATTCTCATGAAAGCATTACATGTAAGTATGTATAACTTTTTATATACATGTCAAGTCATTCATGAAACTAGCAAGTATGAGCATGTATATTCACATATATGCATATCAAGTCATAGAATTATTAAGTATGTATACCTACAGATATACAAACCATGAAATTCAATCATGCGCAATCAAGATAAACATGGTCACTTTCAATCCCATGTCTCAATTAACACTTTGTTGTCACATAAGTGCTTGAAATAAATCACATAACAGGAGGATATGTTATAGAGCCGCTGCCGCAACGTAGATCCTGAAATGAAAACGGTTATCACGATTGTGGGTTGTCGGATGCACGTGAGTGATACATCGACCAAGCACGATAGTATTATTCCAAGCGCCCTAATGGTTACGACAAGGTACTCTTCTTCACTGTGATCAAATAGTGGAGGGTGGGTGCATGATGATGGGCTGGCGACCCATCACTACCACGAATCTCACAATTCGTGACGGCGATGCATCGTTACCATCGAGACAAGACAAGTATGCCAGCTGGACTAATGGAATGACAAGTAGATGTTTACTTGGCACTAAAATCAAGTAAAGAACGAGCTCGACAAGAGCGAACTCGTTCATGTCAAGTAGATGTTTACTCATATAAAATCAAGTAGGAAGCGAGCTCGACAAGAGCGAACTCGTTCAAGACAAGCAGGCATGTTATCCACGACATGTTCACGATTAATCATGTAGATTACAAAAGGAGCTCGATTGAGTCTCAAGTATAAGTGTCAAGTTGTCTACTCAATTATATTCAAGTTCCAAAAGCTAGTAATCTAGTCCAATGGATTTCTAAGCGTCAAAGGATCTCACCACGATCCTAGTAAGGTCCAATCGTTCCTTAATTCGACTCCGTTGAGTCTTTGCTACAATTATTCCCAAATAGAATACAAATGCTATATGCATTTCTATCCCTTCTCCATGTTCACAGTTCACATATATCTAGGTCCTTATTTCATTGAGAAACCCTAGTTCAACAAGTTCACCATTCCACCTATTAGTGAAATCTAAGTTCAATACATGTACACTAATCAACTTTCAATAGGTCATTAAGACATTCAAGAATAAATCATGCATGCTTTGAGCCAAGATATGAAATATGTTTCATAAGTCATATAATGCCGATAAAACCACAAGGTAATCAAAAGTAATATATACTTCAAGTCGAAAATGAAAAATATGCTTATTAAGTCATATTCAATAAATAAGTAAGAATACCAAATCACAATTTATATAATTCTCAAGGTCTACCTAGATTGTCTAGGCTCACCAAATAACAAGATTATATCCTTAGAGTCTTTCTCTTTAGGATAGTATTTCATCCCAAAATCTCAAATCCATTAAGGTTTATATAATAGTCATAAACCACTATTGCCACATTCAAGTCCTTGAAGCCATACGCTAACTTACGTTGCAATACTATGAGACCTCGTTGAGGTTTTCTAAGTTAAAGTACCAAGTAGTACACTCACATGATAAGACCCATGGGTTGTAGTCTAGGTTCTAAAGATGTCCGTGCGATACTATTTCGTATGGTCAAGGCAATACTAGCATGCTTTGGATAACAACTTGATTATCTTTGCAACTCTAGGAGTAGACTATATATATAGAGTACTAGATCATAACCCATCAAAATTCGTTATTTAGGAGATTCTCTAATTCACCATCTCGGATTCCCCGAGATGATCCCAAGATTCCCAATCAAGTCCTTAAACAAGTTAGGGTGCATTCATACATACATGGCGACTCTAGTGAGTCGGAGTTCCCACATCAATAACCCCAAATCCATAGGATCCAAAACATGGGTAGGTCAAGTTCCTACAAGTCTTACAATCCTTTTTTAACCCTTTTTATAAATCAATTAGGACCACAATACCAAGCCAAACATGACCTTAGTCTATCGATGACCCAAATTCTACAATTTGAAACCCTAGCATAGAACTTTCTCTACGGCTCTCAATTGCAATTACTTCCTTCACGAGAGTTGTTCCTAAACACATTTGGGACATTATTCATGCTTTACTCAAGTCCAAATTATTAACTTATAGGGCAGTCCCAATAAATTCAGATTTCAAACCTAAAAATGACAATTTCTCAACATCTTGCAAATGTAATTAATTCCTTCACAAGAACTACTCCTAGGCATATTTAGAACAACATTCATGCTTGAACTAAATCCAAATTAATAAGTTAACATGGCAGCCCCAAATTTTCAGATTTCTATCTTGTTGAAATGAAGATTTCTACTTCACAAAAAGTCTTCCTAATCATGTATACAACAACTATTATGAAGGGAGTATGCCCTAATATTAAACCTACAAATTTTCTGGGTTTGAAAACGTACCTTAAGCCTTAGATTAATGGATGCATGAAGAAATAAATCAAGGATAAACGTAGAGGAGAGTAAGAGCTTCGAAAGGGCGGTTTCGGAAGTCCGATCGGGTCACCGAAGCTCCGGCAATCGATCAATGAAGGTGGAGTGTTCTTGAGTCTCCTTCTCTCTCTAAACCCAGCAAACTATCATATGTAAGATGGAAAATGGCTGAAATGGTTGGGATGGTGAAGTCACAAACTTGGCTCAATCCAAGTGAAAGGGTTATGTGACTTCTCATTAGTCAATAAATGTCTACCATTGATAAATAATCATCAAAGGCTTGGATTGAGTCTCCCTTGGTCAACATAAGTGAGATTAAGTGGTTTGGGTCATGTTTGGTCGGACTTGAGGTCAAGGGTGCAAGGGACAATGCCACATTTCATCAAAAATCCTGAAGTGCTGGAAATCAGGGCAATGCTACTGACCAGTCAACTTGTAAAATCTACCATAAATCACTAACAACTCCGATTGAGGTAATTTTTTATTTTTATGAAACTAGACTCTTTAAAATACAATTTAGCATTTTAAATTTCTCAATTCAGACTTGTATTCATCAAAATACAGTCCCTCCAAGTTCACGTTAACATTCTGAATTCTCAAAACAGAACACAGACACAGCCATAATACGTGGCCTATTTGAGGCCCTTAAACACATTGGAAAATTATGAAAATTTACAGGGATTAACTTAACATATGTAGGTAACACACACTAAAATTTAAGCCAATTCTCTTTAGTAGATTGGTACCAGAATTTTCCCGAAATTTACCCAAGAACAAGACTGAATCTGTGAAGTAATAAGTTGGTCATTTTATTTCCAACTAGGAAAAGGCACGTACGTTGCACGCATTGTTTTGCTTAAAACAGAAATCTATTGCATTGGTTGTGAAATGTATTTTTCATTAAGTTAAGGGGAAGAGAGCTAAGTTACTGTTATTGAAATTAAGAGAAAGTAAACATATTAAATTTTTTTAAAAAATGTCCAATGATGAAATGTATACGAATACAAGCTATGAATAGTTATTCAAATCCTGAGAAAAGTAAACATTTTAAATATATAACGATTGTCTAATGATCAAATGTATATGAATGTAAGATGCTAAGATTAATATTGTCTAAGGTACGAATACGAATAAGATGCTAAGATTAATATTGTTGTACTTATCGTATCCATGTCGATTGAATGAGAAGGACGTCGCATTCAAAACTTTATTAACATCGTACTTTCCTCAATTAAAATAAAAAATCAAAATACAGGACGAAATGAATTGAATTAAATAATGTAGGACGTAAATTGAAAATGGGTACAAGTTAAGGGATCAAACTATTATTTAATTATAAATTGAATTAATTAGTCTATAACAAATTTACTCTTTTGACCTTAATTAATGGTGAGTGATTTATTAAGTTAGAGGGTACATTTGTCCATACATTAAGTTGTAAGAGACAACCTACACTTTTATAAGTAGTTAGATTAAATTAGATTAGATTAGATTAGATTAGATTAGATTAGATTAAATTGTATTACTATTGATACAATTTTTCATATAAATCTTATAATGTCTTTCCCGAACATATTTATGAAAGTAAAAAAATATTATTTTTTTAGTTTCGAATAAAGTTTTAGTTTCTCAACCGAGTAAGGATATTTTTGTCTTTCAGAAAATATTGGGCGACATTTCAATTTATTATTTAATTATTCACGAAATTAATTTGCTTATGACAAATTTACTCTTTTGGCCTTAATTCATGGCAAGTGATTTATAATATTTATGACACTTTTTTCTAATCATTATTATTTGGCATGATAAATTTATGTGTATTGTCCTTAACAAAAGGCACAAATTCATCAAATGATACTTCATTTTTTCATCTTCTTGACATTATGACACATTTTTAAACTTATTTATCTTATTTTATTCATGGGTAATAACTAAACATGCTACCAATTTGTTTAATATCTCGATACTAACCGACAATTCTATTACTATAGATTTAATTTTTCATATAAATTTTATAATGTCTTTCCCGAACATATTTAAGAAAGTAAAACCATATTATATTTTTAGTTTCGAATAAGCTTTTTGTGTCTCAACCGAGTAAGGGTATTTTTGTCATTTCAGTAAATATTGGGCGACATTTGTAACGATCCTGGTAGGTGGGGGAAATTGAAAAAAAAATCAAAATACAGGACGAAATGAATTGAATTAAATAATGTAGGACATAACTTGACAATAGGTAGAAGTTAATGATCAAACTATTATTTAATTATCCATTGAATTAATTAGTCTATAACAAATTTATTCTTTTAAACTTAATTAATGGTGAGTGATATATTAAGTTAAAGGGTATATTTGTCCATACATTAAGTTGTAAGAGACAACCTACACTTTTATAAGTAGTTAGATTAGATTAGATTAGATTAGATTAGATTAGATTAAATTAAATTAAATTGTATTACTATTGATATATTTTTTCATATAACTCTTATAATGTCTTTCCCGAACATATTTATGAAATTAAACAATATTATTTTTTTAGTTTCGAATAAAGTTTTAATTTCTCAACCGAGTAAGGGTATTTTTCTCTTTCAGAAAATATTGCGCGACATTTCAATTTATTATTTAATTATTCACGAAATTAATTTGCTTATGACAAATTTACACTTTTGGCCTTAATTCATGGCAAGTGATTTATAATATTTATGACACTTTTTTCTAATCATTATTATTTGGCATGATAAATTTATGTGTATTGTCCTTAACAAAAGGCACAAATTCTTCAAATGATACTTCATTGAATTAATTAGTCTATAAAAAATTTACTCTTTTGACCTTAATTAATGGTGAGTGATTTATTATGTTAAAGGGTACATTTGTCCATACATTATGTTGTAAGAAACAACCTACACCTTTATAAGTATAATATTAGATATTAGATATTAGATTAGATTAAATTAAATTGTATTACTATTGATATAATTTTTCATATAAATCATATAATGTCTTTCCCGAACATATTTAAGAAAGTAAAACCATATAATTTTTTTAGTTTCGAATAAAGTTTTAGTTTCTCAACCGAGTAAGGGTATTTTTGTCTTTCAGAAAATATTGGGCGACATTTCAATTTATTATTTAATTATTCACGAAATTAATTTGCTTATGACAAATTTACTCTTTTTGCCTTAATTCATGGCAAGTGATTTATAATATTTATGACGCTTTTTTCTAATCATTATTGTTTGGCATGATAAATTTATGTGTATTGTCCTTAACAAAAGGCACAAATTCATCAAATGATACTTCATTCTTTTATCTTCTTGACATTATGACACATTTTTTTAAACTTATTTATCTTATTTTATTCATGGGTAATAACTAAACAGGCTACCAATTTGTTTAATATCTCGATACTAACCGACAATTCTATTACTATAGATATAATTTTTGATATAAATTTTATAACGTATTTCCCGAACATATTTAAGAAAGTAAACCATATTATTATTTTAGTTTCGAATAAGTTTTTTGTGTTTCAACCAAGTAAGGGTATTTTTGTCATTTCAAGAAATATTAGGCGACATTTGTAACGATCCCGATAGGTGGGGAAATTGAAAAAAATCAAAATACAGACTAAATGAATTGAATTAAATAATGTAGGACATAAATTGAAAATAGGTACAAGTTAAGGGATCAAACTATTATTTAATTATTCATTGAATTAATTAGTCTATAACAAATTTACTCTTTTGACCTTAATTAATGGTGAGTGATTTATTAAGTTAAAGGGTATATTTGTCCATACATTAAGTTGTAAGAGACAACCTACACTTTTATAAGTAGTTAGATTAGATTAGATTAGATTAGATTAGATTAGATTAGATTAAATTGTATTACTATTGATACATTTTTTTCATATAACTCTTATAATGTCTTTCCCGAACATATTTATGAAAATTAAACAATATTATTTTTTAGTTTCGAATAAAGTTTTAGTTTCTCAACCGAGTAAGGGTATTTTTGTCTTTCGAGAAAATATTGGGCGACATTTCAATTTATTATTTAATTATTCACGAAATTAATTTGCTTATGACAAATTTACTCTTTTGGCCTTAATTCATGGCAAGTGATTTATAATATTTATGACACTTTTTTCTAATCATTATTATTTGGCATGATAAATTTATGTGTATTGTCCTTAACAAAAGGCACAAATTCATCAAATGATACTTCATTTTTTCATCTTCTTGACATTCTGACACATTTTTTTAAACTTATTTATCTTATTTTATTCATGGGTAATAACTAAACATGCTACCAATTTGTTTAATATCTCGATAGTAACCGACAATTCTATTACTATAGATATAATTTTTCATATAAATTTTATAATGTCTTTCCGAACATATTTAAGAAAGTAAAACAATATTATTTTTTAGTTTCGAATAAAGTTTTAGTTTCTCAACCGAGTAAGGGTATTTTTGTCTTTCGGTAAAATATTGGGCGACATTTTAATTTATTATTTAATTATTCACGAAATTAATTTGCTTATGACAAATTTACAATTTTGGCCTTAATTCATGGCAAGTGATTTATAATATTTATGACACTTTTTTCTAATCATTATTATTTGGCATGATAAATTTATGTGTATTGTCCTTAACAAAAGGCACAAATTCATCAAATGATACTTCATTTTTTCATCTTCTTGACATTATGACACATTTTTTAAACTTATTTAACTTATTTTATTCATGGGTAATAACTAAACATGCTACCAATTTGTTTAATATTAGATAGTAAAAAAATTCTATTACTATAGATATAATTTTTCATATAAATTTTATAATGTCTTTCCTGAACATATTTATGAAAGTAAAACAATATTATTTTTTTAGTTTCGAATAAAGTTTTAGTTTCTCAACCGAGTAAGGGTATTTTTGTCTTTCAGAAAATATTGGGCGACATTTCAATTTATTATTTAATTATTCACGAAATTAATTTGCTTATGACAAATTTACTCTTTTGGCCTTAATTCATGGCAAGTGATTTATAATATTTATGACACTTTTTTCTAATCATTATTATTTGGCATGATAAATTTATGTGTATTGTCCTTAACAAAGGCACAAATTCATCAAATGATACTTCATTTTTCATCTTCTTGACATTATGACACATTTTTTAAACTTATTTATCTTATTTTATTCATGGGTAATAACTAAACATGCTACCAATTTGTTTAATATCTCGATACTAACCGACAATTCTATTACTATAGATATAATTTTTCATATAAATTTTATAATGTCTTTCCCGAACATATTTAAGAAAGTAAAACCATATTATTTTTTTAGTTTCGAATAAGGTTTTTGTGTCTCAACCGAGTAAGGGTATTTTTATCATTTCAAGAAAATATTAGGCGACATTTGTAACGATCTCGATAGGTGGGGAAATTGAAAAAAATCAAAATACGTGACAAAATGAATTGAATTAAATAATGTAGGACATAAATTGAAAATAGGTACAAGTTAAGGGATCAAACTATTATTTAATTATTCATTGAATTAATTAGTCTATAACAAATTTACTCTTTTGACCTTAATTAATGGTGAGTGATTTATTAAGTTAAAGGGTACATTTGTCCATACATTAAGTTGTAAGAGACAACCTACACTTTTATAAGTAGTTAGATTAGATTAGATTAGATTAGATTAGATTAGATTAGATTAGATTAGATTAGATTAAATTAAATTAAATTGTATTACTATTGATACAATTTACATATAACTCTTATAATGTCTTTCTCGAACATATTTATGAAAGTAAAACAATATTATTTTTTTAGTTTCGAATAAAGTTTCAATTTCTCAACCGAGTAAGGGTATTTTTGTTTTTAGAAAATATTGGGCGACATTTCAATTTATTATTTAATTATTCACGAAATTAATTTGCTTATGACAAATTTACTCTTTTGGCCTTAATTCATGGCAAGTGATTTATAATATTTATGTTTTTCTAATCATTATTATTTGGCATGATAAATTTATGTTGTATTGTCCTTAACAAAAGGCACAAATTCATCAAATGATACTTCATTCTTTCATCTTCTTGACATTATGACACATTTTTAAACTTATTTATCTTATTTTATTCATGGGTAATAACTAAACATGCTACCAAATTGTTTAATATCTCGATACTAACCGACAATTCTATTACTATAGATATAATTTTTCATATAAATTTTATAATGTCTTTACCGAACATATTTAAGAAAGTAAAACCATATTATTTTTTTAGTTTCGAATAAGGTTTTTGTTCTCAACCGAGTAAGGGTATTTTTGTCATTTCGTAAATATTAGGCGACATTTGTAACGATCTCGATTGTGGGGAAATTGAAAAAAAATCAAAATACGTGACAAATGAATTGAATTAAATAATGTAGGACATAAATTGAAAATAGGTACAAGTTAAGGGATCAAACTATTATTTAATTATTCATTGAATTAATTAGTCTATAACAAATTTACTTTTGACCTTAATTAATGGTGAGTGATTTATTAAGTTAAAGGGTACATTTGTCCATACATTGTTGTAAGAGACAACCTACACTTTTTATAAGTAGTTAGATTAGATTAACAAGTCCAGAACAAGGATGGTTAAACATGAAAGAACTAGTAACCTTGGTATAGAATTCAACCCACATGAACCACAAGTAATCATGGACAAGTCTCTAAGGCAAAGGAATGCATTCATGCATCCTAATTTCAAATGTTCAAATCAAGCAAGAAGGGTCTCAACCTCAAAGTTAAACTTCCAATGGTTTAAGTAATGACCAAGAAAATGTAGAAATCATACCAAGACTCTTTAAGACTTAGTTAAGAGTTAAGGAAGCTAAGGCGATACACAAAGCTACCATGAAAATGCATACAAAGTATAAAATCTTATAAGACAATAATACTCCACTAAAAGAACTAGAACCAAGATATATATGTTAGGTTTATTTCTAGTATGTTAAGCAACAATAATGATCATGGTAAGTAACCAAAGTTTGGGTTCTCTTACTAA
>CM028379.1:164510293-164580456 GCA_013146195.2 Codonopsis lanceolata
CTACACCCATTTGTTTTTATATTTACACCCCAAATTTCAAAATTTCAAATACTATACTAAAAACAAATAATACTCCTTACACCCCATTATTTTTATTTACACCTCAAATCTCAAAACCACAAATACATGTTTTACGGGACCTCATCGTGTTTTCTTCTTCCAATTTTTTTTTCTTCAAAAATTCTCTCAAAACCAACACCAAACATAATCACATTGTGAAAAATAACATTATAAGGAGCTTAAAGAAGTCATGAGGTCGGGTAATATAAGTATTTCTTTCACTTTCTTCGATTAAAATTTGATTGCCCAGAAAATTCGGTTGGGTTTTTCGTCTGTTCGGCTTTGGTGTGATGAACACAAGGATCGACCCACGAACATCCTAAGGGTGTTCATCACACTCTGTCGAACACACCAGGTGTGTTAATCACCATTTGGCCGAACACTCCACATCTTTACATTCATCCGTCTGGCCGAACACTTTCACTGCTCATCTCCTCTGGCCGAACTCTAGGCAGTGCAGAAATCATGAATTTTTAACATGTTTTTTTTGCTTAATTTCGGGGAAGCAAACACGTATCTCTTGAGCACGTGTCGTTGGTCCCGTAAATGATGCGATCATTCCTCTTCAACAACAGATTGTTATAGATTACAACAATGTGTTTGTAAATCACGCATATTTTTCATCCCTGATGACTTATTTGATCGGGTTCAGCACGACCGGAAGGGAGAATGGACTCTGTGATAGTAATTACTAGGTCCGATAAAGTGTACGGCAAATGAGGACCTCTAAGGACTTTAGGTTGTGAACGTATGGCAACCCGTCAAAAAAAGGGTGATGATTCGAGTAAAGTAACAAAGAATAGCAAGAGAGAACGTGGATCGAAAAAATGTGGGTGTCCATTTCGCTTGGGTATACAACATGTGAAGGAGTATGGAACTTCAAAGTTATGGGTTGTGCATAACCATGCCGAGGACCCTCACATGCATGGCCACTCATTTGTTGGTCGACATCGGAGCCGAGAAGGCTTATGTTCTTGACATGTCGCATGCCAATTCGAGGCCTAAGGACATTTTGCAAGGTTTACACGGAAGTTTCAAAGTAATAAGTCTTCAATACTGACTATTTACAATGCTCGTAGCAAGAATAAAATTATCGAAGCGATGGTCGATCGCAAATGCAAAGAAACTTGTAGCAAAATTGATAGAGCATGGATATTACTACCATCATAGGAGATGAGAAAACCAACACCGCCCAAGATTTGTTCTTGGCTCATCCAATGAGCGTTGAGCTATTACGCCTTTTCCCAAGGTTCTCTTCATGGATTGCACTTACAAGACAAACGTATATAAGTTACCCTGTTGGAGATTGTTGTGTGACGCCGACAAATATGACATTTTTGGTTGAGCCGCATATATGGGGCCTGAGTTGCAAGATAACTACATTTGGGCGCTGGTGTCTTGAAAGCTTTGATGAATCAATCCTCCTTGCCAACCGTGATAGTAACCGATGTAGATCTTGCTAATGAATGCAATTGAGGTAACTTTTCCTACCTCCCAACATTTACTTTGTCGATGGCATATCAACAAAAACATCCTTGCGAATTGTAAGAAATACTTTCGCACAAAAGTGCAATGGATCAATTTACCATCTGGAATTTTTGGTGGATGCAAAAAATGAGCAAATATATGAAGAATACCAAGAGATTTCAAATGGATTTTATTGATTATCCCGTCATGCTGAGTACGCTATGAAGCAATGGATACACCGCATAAGGAAAGGTTTGTGTCGGTTTGGACGAATAATGTAATGCACTTCGACAACAACACAACAAGCATGTATTTAAATGTTTTCAACATTTCATTGTTTTCCATAAATTTTGTCATGTAATAGAAATATTAATTGTATCTTATTTTAGGGAGAGAGTCAACATGCGCCTTTAAAAGACAATGAAATCAAGTCAAGGTGACTTTGAGACATGTTGGAGACACACACCCCGATTGAGACATATCACATTGCAATCAAGGTGTCATTCACTTAAAAGCCTTACATTCGTTCTTCCGAAATACAAATCAGCTTATATTTCAACAACTTCGAAGTTTGGTGTCTACTCATGCATTGAGTCCGATATACAATGAGATGACTAATATACCCGAAGATGGTTATATAGATCCGTTGTTGTGTGGTTGTGTACTTCAAAACATGCGGGTCGCCTTGTCGTCATGAGATTGCCGAGTATATAAGAAATGACCGTCCAATTCCCTTGATCGTTGATTCATTTTGGAGGAAATTAGATATGTTACCTACTTCGAGAATGTTTCAAATGAAGTCGATATGGACAATCGATTCAATAGACGTATGATGAGATTCGTGAATATTATGAGAACGCCCCGAGACCGAAAAGTTGTTAATCATTAAAAGAATGATGGAGGTGAAAGACGCGAGAACAAACTCCTTGATTGTTCCCCATGATGAAGTGCGCACTGTGGTCGTCCGAAGCTCGCGAAGGTAAAAAAGATAAATCAACCAAGCGTGATCCGAGTTTGTTTGAGCATGTGGAGTCGATGATAGATAAATGCCTCCTTGTGATCAATGATTGTTATACGAGGTTGGTCCATCGCAGAACCTCCCACATTCACTAAGGCCTTCAAATTAACGAAAAGATTCCGTATTAATCTTCTTATATTTCAAGGATATACAAGGTTTGCGATATATATATATATTATGAATTTAACTGCTTTAACTTTCAATAGGTTGGCGACCACGCACTTTGGGCCTGAAAGCTAGTGGTAATTACGCTCAACAATTCCCGGGAATTTCGCCTTCATATCAACACATCGAATATCATCTGACTATCGCGCGTGTCGTAGCCGGGTTTATGTATAGAAATGAAGAGTCATGGAGCAGGTTCGAGCGACTTGTCGATGGAGTTGATGTCAAACCAGAATTATACACACGTATCTTAATCGAACGTAATCGTGTGACTAAAGTAATACGACATTAGTGCTCCCAAGGCATATTGGTTTGATGCAAATGATATGAGACATTTGGTGGCATCATATTACAACATTGCTTTCATGGTATTAGATAGAAAACATCGCTTCACTTACTTACCTACGAGGACCGCACCCCAAATGATCCACATATTATTTGTATCTGAAGAGTAAACGGTGATCACTTTATTCATTTGATCACTTTCGATTGCTTTACTTCACTTATTTACAATTGGTTGACATATTATTTGGTTTAAATTATTTATTGACAAAGATATCAATTTATTTGTAGTTTTTTACGTGATGGTTACCCTAGCACGTGCTATGGGTCCGGGACTAGAATTGCTCGTCGCCTCGCTAATGCGTGAAATTACATATATATTAATCGACAACCAGATATAGTGAATCAGAGGCTCAGCCAGAGTTGTTGGTAGTAGTTCCGAGATAGTATACATTTGGAGTAGTTCCGATTGTATTATATTAAAAACATGTATTTGAACGTGCCATTTAATTATGTATGATATTCGTCGTCGCTAATGCTTTTATGTTGCTATGAAATGTCCTATGTTATACAAAGTCTGCAATAAGAAAATAACATGAAACCAAGCCACACAAAAACAAAGTCTGCTATACAAAGTTTGCTAAAAATTTCATTACCACAAAATACTAAAACTGCTTTTACAATTCATAACATTAAAAAACATAAACATAGTCCACATCACTATTGCCTCCTATGAGACGGTCCCGTGTCATCACCGGACCGTTGATAACTGTGGTGCACTCTATCAAGCAATGAGCCCAAGTCCACATATGGTAGATCAATCATAGTCCTCACAACTCCTGGGATCAATATCCTCACATCCAAATCCCACAATACCAGGCATTTCCGCCGCCGTGAAGGTGTTAACGATTTGGATCGCCTACCACCTGGCCGCATACTCATACGTGAACGCCTCTATCGCCTAAATAATCGATCACAATCCCAAGCACGTAGGGCACGCCTGCCGAGCCATTTCTTAGATAGGAGATGGCTATCTCGACGTCAACCAAGACTCCAACAAAACCTAGCCACGATGCAAGGCCTTCGAAGTTATCTCGAGGGCCGCAGCTCGAGCAATGACTATCCTCTAATCGCTTGCACATGCCCGAATCTGCCAAGGACTCTGGCTCGATGGTATGGCTCGACAACATAGCCCATCTCAGATGCATCCTAGATACGGGCAACGATGCCATGGAAACCGGTCTCGACCTTACCACGTAAGGAAGCCACCAACCTAAAACAATAGACCAACAAAAGTCAAAAACTTTCAATACGAAACCTAATATTAAAAAGTTGTTGAAATTGATAAATACGTATACTCACGTCACTGGCCGCCTATCTAACCGCTCACGTGATGCTAATAAACTGCCCCGATTCCTCAGGGATCCACCTACGTGCAAGCGGGTATCTAGACTTGTAATCAACATTACGTGGAGGCCTCGATATGGAAACCGCAAGTAGATCCACGCCTAAAAGCAATAAAACATACATTTTAAAGATTCAAGTATCAAATAAAATATTTTAACTTTAATAGTAAATACACAACATAAAACTATAGAATAATTATAATTATTACCTCAAGTAATGCCATGGAACCAGCCTATTCGCTTCGTGTTATACCTAGATGCTTGTCCTAGCTGCCTATATAAATATGCAAGGGTGGCAGCTTCCCACGCATAAGTATCTAGATTTTGAAGATCCTCAAGCCCTCTAAGTATGCAATAGGTACACGGTCCCGCTCTTATCAAGAAATATCGTGCAACCCAAGATCAAGTATGCCCTCACAAAGACAACCCACCCTAAACTCATCCTCGACGTGACATCATCATTAAACCTCACACGTAGCCACCCAATGTCACCAAGCCCCCCTCTTATTTCCCATGCCCTCAAAAACCTCAAGTGACACTCCCAACATCTCACTCACATATGAGGCATCAACATCCCTAAGCACAAGCTAATGGATCACCCACAATAGAAGACCGAAGACAAAAACACATCGCCTAAACTAATGGTCATCTCCCCGAAAGGCATATGGAAAGTGTTAGTCTCGATGCCATCGCCCACCTAAAGTAAACTAAGACCTTATTCACATCAAGATAGCATACATGCCTTAGTCTACTAAGCGCACGCCTCGACCATACCCGAAATACCTCGAATCTTCGCCATTAGGAATGACCCAATTAAGCAACTTCGTGTGTGATTGTGGCATTTTAGAATACACACGCTCTCTTTACCACCAAATATATATAGCCTACGCCAGGACTCATATGAAGTTAGAACGATGTATCGCGTGGACCACTGTGAAATCCGAGCTCAATTGAGGCTCATAAGTCCGGCTGAACCGCCTCGCGATCGCCAACCAAATGGCTCTCCGATCTCGCTCAAAGTCTCTGAACCGCCTACGCGATTAAATTGAAAATGGTCCCGATCTCGCTGAAAATGCTCATGCCATGTTTCAAAGTTCCGCCTCGCTCCATGCCATGCTCAAAGTCCGCCCGCCTAATCTGAGGCTCAAAAGTCCGCCTCGCCCATACTATGCTCAAAAGTCCGCTCGCCCAATTCGAGGCCTGTGCCCGCCCGCCCACGCTCATGCTCGTGCCCGTCTCGCCTAATTGAGGATCAAAAGTCCGGCCCGCCTACGCCATGCTCAAAAGTCCGCCGCCCTACCCATGCTCTGTTGTTGCTGGGCGTGCTTGTTCAATTTATTTCCTAGCGAATGTTGTTGCCTTTTTCCTTGTATAAACGTTTTTAAAAATTTTTCCTGTAAACACCAAATAAAATATATCATAATTAGGTTATAGTTCCAATAAAACAAAATCAAAGTCCGAAAAGTGTTGATCATAATCGCTTCTACCAGCCGAGATGTGAACATAAAATGTTTGGCCAAGTTGAGATAGAATGCACCACGGGTCGTTTCGGCCAGCCGAGATGAATCGCACTATAGTCCGTTCCGGCATGCCGAGATAAACGTACGAGCTGCTCGGCCAGGCTTAGTTGAACAAGTTAGGCACGCTGCTCGGCCATGCTTAGTTGAACAAGTTAGGCACGCTGCTCGCCGCCTAAGATGAACGCCCTTAAAGTCGTCATTAGTATCGGGTCGAACACCATAAAGTGGTGTTCATCTAACCAGTCCGAATGGAGCCCCTGCTCGAAGTTTTCAAAATTTTTGCTATTTTTTTAACAAATGCAATCCAAAAATCATTAATGAAAAAAAACCTACATTGTTATTGACACTTAAATTTGATCTATACCTAGTATTCAAGTGTAGGAGGAGAATGAAAATTCATACCTATGCTTGAAGACATTGTAGTATGTTGCTTGAACACTTAATGAAAGAGAGTGTTGCTTGAACTCTTGTTATGCTTAAACTCTTGTTGTATGTTGCTTGATCCTCGGAATGAGAGTGCACAAACATTTGTTCACATGAAGAGGAAGACGAGCTCTTCTCTCGCTTTTAAGCGCTGCACAACTCGTTAATTACACAAATGCTCGGGTTGGTGGCGCTTTGTAAATTTGTTGGTTACAATAGGTAAGTTAGTAATTAATGGGTTGGTGATTATTAATTGTTTTTGAATATAAAAGGGTAAAATAGAAAATTAGGTGGGGTGTTTAGATAAATGTGAGAAATTAATGGGGTATAGAGATTAATGGGGTATAAAAATAGTTTTTTGGGGTGTTAAGAGCATCCACAATGATTACACCCTAAAATACTCTTTATATAACCCCCTAAACCTTTTTAGAGGCCCTTTTTAAAAAAAATTTCAACTCCAATGAGCACCCTCTATATAACCCTTCAATTTGTGACATCTTAATTAACAAACCTAATTACCAATATATTTCTATTTTTTATTTTCCTACCGCAATTGAAATAACATATTTATACTTTTAAATTTTATATTTTATGAAAAATATATTATATGTTTTGATTATATCAATTATTTTTTATTTAAAGAAAGTCTTGTCACACTTTTAATATTATCAATATACCCATAATTTTAAGTTATAAATAACAAAAAGGGAAAGGATAGTGCAAAAAATACACTAAATTAATTGAAAAGAAAATAAAATGGAAAAGCATACCATCGCCAAAGTGATGATATGAGTTGGGTTGTTAATTCATAGCGTTTCCACTTTAAGACATCAAAATTTTGGCCAAAACCTGATGTTCGATCAAGCCAAAAAATTCATTTTGGCCTTTTCTTTAAATTTTGGAACAAATTTTTGAAAATGAACGAATACTGGGAAGTTAATTAAGCCCTGGAGGAAGGAGATAGGTGGAGGAGAGAAGAAATAGATGAATGGAGGCTAATACTCACCCAATAAGTTGGGGAGATTTAGCTTTTTGGTGATAGTGATTGATAGGCCCATCATGTGACAAGCTGGTAAAATCCTAAAAACGTTTTTGCGGTGTTAATAAAAGCGAACCTGTGGATCTTTCTACTATCCCCACCCTTAAAACATTGAATATAACGCCGACTGTCGTTAAATCATTACAAATGATAACGCATCATCATCCCAATTCCCCCATCCCCATTGATGGCTCTTCTGTGATGTGTGAGAAGAGAGTATGGGGCGTACACGCAGGAATCAGGATAATGGAGAGCGAACGGGAACGATGCTGACATAATACCCATAAAATAAGGATCATTCTCTCTCTCTCTCTCTCTCTCTCTCTCTCTCTCTCTCGTTTCATTGTCTATATATATACACACACAATTACAAATGGCATCATCCCCGCCTATGCTTCACTATTCTCCTAGGAAATTCAGCCCCCAAAACGCACGTTTCGGCACCTCTTCTTCTTCAACCTCTTCTTCTTCTTCCTGTTCTTCCTCCTCGTGCTGGAATTTCTGCAACATTTTAGGTAAATTTTCCTCCTCTCCTTACCCTCTGTTTTGATAATTCATCAATTTTCCATCAAATTTGAATTGTGCGTATTCTGTTGATTGATTGATGCGAGGAATCGAGCTTGTTCGAATTTCTTATTACACTATCACTCGGATGTGAACCTAAGTGAGTTCCTCTTGAGTCTTGCCCCTCCCCTTTTGGATGTGACCACTTGCATACTTAATATCTTCCAAGTTTTATGATCGTTATTCAAAAATCTTCATGTTAGCTGTATGCCCCTCTTGCGATTCAACAGGACAATGAGACGCGTTAATAGAGGATGCTATGAATTTTGCTTAATTAGACCAACTTTTGGATAGAAATTTAACAATTTTTTATTTTGTTGGAGAAAACAAAACTATAACCTTTGGAAACTGCATAAGTTGGAGATCACTAACATGGAAATATGCAGTGGACTGACATCCTTTAGAATAGGGCATCTCCAACCCAAAACACAAAGGGATAGTTTCAGCACTTAGTGCAATTTCAACGCCAACCACTATTTTAACTCCAACCCATCACACCAAATCTTACACCAAAACTGAATATTCCTTAGCATATTTTATTTTCATTTTCTATTCCTTTTAAAATATTTATTAATTACCTATTAAAAAACTAATTAGTTTAAAATATTTTAAATTAATAATATATTATATTATTAATAATAATTAACAATTTTCTGTATTTAAAGACTAATTTTTAAACTAGTGGGTTCCATCAACACCAATTTGGGGTTAGATGAATAGTGTTACCCTAAATTTGGGGCAACATTGTTGAAGACACCAAAATGGGGATGGAAAGGGGGCACTGGTTGGACCAAAATGGTGTGAAAATCACACCATTTTGGTGTTTTGGGGGTTGGGTTGGAGATGGTCTAGGGTGGTTGTGCTTTGGAAGAGTCTTGTGCAGGGGTGGGAGACCTTCTCTAATTATAGTCGGTTTTGAGGTTGTGTTTCCGTCGTTGAGCTTCATGTTGAGCAACTGAGGTATCGACCAACATTTTGGACTCACCTAGGTGGGACCTTCAGTAATCGATTTACTTGCAATTGTTTGGGAGAACCCAGGAGTGTCAAAATACAGGCCCTGGCCTTGTTTGCCTTTTGATGATAATTGCAACTTGTAATGATATATATAAATATATATAAATATATATATGTATATATATATATATACATAAATATAAATATATACATAAATATATATGTATATATATATACATAAATATATATGTATATATAAATATATATATATATATATATATATATATATATATATATATATATATATATATATATATTTCTGTATGCTTTAGAATACTCGTGAACTTTACCTATGCCTTTTACTCTATACCTTATATTAATTTTCTCCCTCTATTGAGGTTTAACACTTCAGCTACAACATTTGTAGGCTATATATATATATATTTCTGTATGCTTTAGAATACTCGTGAACTTTACCTATGCCTTTTACTCTATACCTTATATTAATTTTCTTCCTCTATTGAGGTTTAACACTTCAGCTACAACATTTGTAGGCTTAAAACACATCTGGAAAAATCAAAGCCTTAGAGCTCACGCCATGGGTACAACTCAAGGAAATGTTGCTTCACCAAAGTGTGTTAGTAATGTGAAAAATGAACCTGATCATCTCCTTGTTCTCGTTCACGGAATCATGGCAAGGTATTGATTTCCTTTGCATATAAGTACAAAGTACAATTTAGGATATAAATCTTTGCCTAGGTCATGTTAAATTGTAGTTGAGAGTATCTGCAGAGCGTATCTAAGATAGGGCCTCAAATTTGAAATCCTGAAAAATTCTTCAGGAAAGGTAGAGGAGAAGGTGTGCATGCCCAGGAAAAATATTAGCTAAGGCTCATTACCTGCATAATTAATGTTTTATGGGGTTAGTATGCTAGTTTGCATGCTTTTATATGTCTCTGTGTTATGCTCCCTCTTTTCGGTGTACATACCTGCCTGAGGCTATTTATAATATAATTTTTTATTGTATGGTATGATGGCTTCCAACAATAATAACTGTGGACTTTGGGAGTCCTTTGTATGTTTCTACTGATTTAGCTTTGTTCTGAAAAATAGAAATTCATTAGGGTATATATACTCCTATGTTCTTTACACATTCATTATATGAAATAGCTGGGATGGATTGGCTTTGATGTGCATTAGAGCAAGCACTTCTCATACAATCAATATATTGGGGTGCACGTGACCAAACAAAACTTAAGCACTTAAACTTCATTTTCTGGCAGCTTTGGAAGCACCTAGAATGCAATATGCAGCATGTTGAAACTCACAGTCATGAGGTTACTTTTGGATAGCCCATGGCTGTAGAGTGTGAAACTAATTTTAAGCAGTTGTGTTAGAGTAGGTTTGAAAAGAAACTAACTTCACTATTAATGGATGTAAATACATTTTCAATAGCATGTGGTGATAAGTGTAAAAAACATACGCTTTTCACTTAAGGAAAATATGGTTCCTTCTCCTATTCTTTGCTCCCCTTGCAAACGTTGCGTTAACTTTCAAGATTCTTGATTGATGATTTGGAAAAATTAATCATGTAAAATCTATATATATATATAAAGGCAGAAGTAATTAGCACAACCAAATATAGCAAGATCCCGCCAAAATGTACTTGCTAAAAATAGATCATATTTTGAAAATCGTGTCTCCTTACATCATATTTAACTTGATATAATTGTCCAAATTGTCTTAAAATATGAAGATACTTGATATTGATTGCACTTGTTACTAGATACATTAAACTTTGGGAATGGAAGCTGAAGTATTTCTTGGGGGCTAAAATCACTTCCATTTATATATCTATATGTCTTTAATATTATAATGTATTTCTTTTTTGTGGGTTCCAAAAAAATTGTGTTGTATGTAAGTTTTTATTAGGAAAATTCTTTTATTATTTTAACCTTATTTTTTCTTTAATCACCGCACCTAGCTTCTATAATCTATACGAATGCAGGAGCTATATAAGCTCACATGACGATAAATGAAAGCTTATGTACACCTCTATCCACTAAAAAGATACTTACAAGTTAAATATATATATATATATATATATATATATATATATATATATATATATATTTTGTCGCTCTGTAAGGAAGAGACGAAAATCATTATCCCAGAAAATCCATAAACCTCGCCAGTTGAGTTGGACATCAAGATGCACATGAGTTTTAAAATAAACTACATATTAATATATTATAATAATATTAATAATCAAATCTTTTTTTTTCTTTAATTTGTGTGTTAGGTTGAACATAACAATAATTTAGAACAAAGGGAGCAAGCACTTCTATTTAAAACAACAAATGTTATGTATAAGTAATTTTTTTAATATCTAAAATGATTAATCTTACAGTGATATATATTTCTTTTTAAGCAGTTCTCCTTAATTTTATTTTTCTTTATTTTACTTTTGTATAGTTTAGTTGTAAAAAACATATGCCGTGCATTTAACGCACGGGTGTAAAGACTAGTTGGTTAATAGAAGTAGGGGTGGCAATTCGTGTTATCGTGTTGTCTTCGTGCCTCACCATCGTGTTTTAATGTTATCTATCTTATTTAATCATAAATATAACAATAAATATTATTTTAACTAAATTAACAATTTCGTGTCTTTCGTGTGGTGTTGTGCTTGTTCGTGCTATCGTATCGTATCTGTCATTGCCACCCCTAAATAGAAGCATTTAGCTTAAGTCCAAGTTGGGACCTGGGGATGACATTGGAGGACTGGAAAGAATAAAAATGAAAAGAAAAAATGCTTATATGGTGGGATTACTGGGGTAATCCAGTTCTCTCATGATGTGATGGAAAGGTTTTCACTTAAATAAGTTCGATGCGAATGTGTTTTGAGCAAGCACTTCCTCTTGTCCCTCTGCTGTATTCAAGTTAGGATTAATTCTTCTATTAGAAGTTGCTTTTAACAAAAATAGGGATTTGGTAGGTGTGGAAGTGAAATTTGTCCATGATTTTCTGTTTAACTTATTGAACTGTTGATTTTGTATGCTTACTCTGCAATATGATTCTTGTGTTGGTTTCTGAGTACGCCATGGATCATTTGCATTTCTATTTTTCTTTTTGAACGGCTTGTAAATTTATTTGCTTTCTTGCTTGCATAAGATTAGAATCTGATGTTCCACACAACTTGGACATTTTATTTTTGCTCTTACATGTTCATTTATCTATGTCATTTTTGTGTTGAGGTAACCTAAAACATATTATCAGTTCACAAAGCCAAACATATTATCAGTTCACAAAGCCAGCTATTGGCCTGGTATTATCTCATGCTTTTGAACTTGGTTTTGATGGTTATGTCCTGATCTTGTCAAGATTTCATACTGAGGCGAACCTAGAAACAAAGTAGACTTAAAATTTAACAATAGTTTGAGGATGGAATTAACGAAATCTCTAATAATAAATTATTTGGTTTGTTTGTGTTCTCTTCTCACTAGTATTTACTGCAAGTTTCAATTTTTGATTGATGATTCCATGTCTATATAATTTGACATTGGACAATGACCAAAATTATGACTGTTTATGGTTGTTCTGGGTTACTTGTGCAATTGATATTAAGTTGGCTGAGCCTCTGAACGATGCAGCCCAAGTGACTGGACATATGTAGAAGCAGAACTGAAAAGACGTTTGGGAAGAAACTTTTTGATATATGGTACAGTCACTTATTTGCATACTGTCTTATTCTCCTTTAGTTTGTTTTTGAGCTCGATCTTTTCTCTTGTTTTTATACAATGCAAATTTAAGAATTGAAAATGAGGAGGAAGAAGCAGACTCCATAATTTTCGTACCATCGGATAACTGAGATAGATTGGCCACTGCAGAGAAGAGCCATTTAGCACCATCGGATAAGTTGGCTAGATTTTCATGAGGGGTTGTATGGGTCACTGGTTTATGATGTGGACAAAATCAGAGAGTACAGGACTTTCAGCTTTAGGTCTTCTCCCTTCCACCCCCATCCCCCCAACACCACAAAAAGAAAAAGAAAAAAGAAAGAAGAAAGAATAAAAGTGCCAAAAAAAGTTTACTGGTGTATTATGAGATAGCTAGGACTAGTTAGTTGATAACGTTATAGAATGGGGTGGCTACGTAGTACTGCTATATAAGAATATTGTTTCAACATTTACATGTCATTGGTGACTCATAAATCCGAGTCAACTCTGAGCTGCTTCGGATCAAGTTGGATAGTATCTTCCATCCCTCCTTAAGATAAATGCAAGGCTGCAACTTCTGATGAAGGAGTGAACCTTGCTGGTCCACCAATAATCATGTTAAGGTGGTTATCTCCTTCAAGAACAAAGAATAATGGTGGAGACTGAGAGTTGGATTGGACCACCTTAAGATCAGGTTAAAGTGTGGAGAGATAGAAACAGAAAAGGGTGGGAGGCGAAGCTTCCTTACCTATATAGGTTTTTTTTTCTCCTTAAAATCAGATTCCATCTTTATGCTATTTGTTTGTGTAGTTGGACTTCTTGTTCCCTCTTTCCTTTAGCTACTTATAGTAAACCTTTTCTAATATCCCCCAAGAAAATTGAACCTCTGTAGTCCCTCATCTGGATAATGTTGGAGTTTATGGTTTTTCCAGCATTATAGAGATACCACTAGGTCAAGATTTTTACTTTATGTTGTGTGTTTGCACTTTGCAGCAAGTTCATGTAACACTTACACCAAAACCTTCACTGGGATTGATGGAGCTGGAAACCGATTAGCAGATGAAGTGAGTATTCAAATATAAAGGTCATGCATCTGCTTGAGTAAGCTGTATTTGTGTGACTTGGGGGGGGGGGATATTTCAGGGTGCAACGGCAAAAGCTTAGGTTGTGAAGTTCTAAATTATGGGGTATAAAGTGCAGTCCTTTTGTCTACTGACATTAGATGTTATCGTGTTCATCATTTCTTACTTCATATAGATGGAATGCTTTATGTGATTGTCATGTTAACAGTTTTAATAGTTTGGCTGCTACCTGTGGTGTATATATTTTACTTGGCTTTCCTTTTTTGTGCTGAACTTTGCTCTTAACAGGTCATGGACGTTGTGAAAAAAACTAAGAGCCTTCGGAAGATCTCTTTTTTAGCACATTCCCTTGGTGGTTTATTATCAAGATATGCAGTTGCTGTTCTTTATTCCCCAAATGGCTCTAGCAGGGATCAGTTTGATGATGCAGAAGTTTCTACAGTTGGAAACTCTTTGACTCGTGGTACGATTGCTGGATTGGAGCCAATTAATTTTATTACCTTGGCAACTCCACATCTAGGAGTGAGAGGCAAGAAACAGGTTAAATCTGATGGCTTGTTTTCACTTTTGATCACCGTAAAAAGAAAAATGGTTTCAACCAATATATCTTCTGCTGAGGTTGCCTATATATCACATTTGACATACTTGTTTCTATATGAGGATGCTGCATTGTTGTGAAAATGAAAGAATTTACAAGTTACTGCTACTTCTAGTTGCCATTTCCTCCTTACTGATAGAGCCCACGAGAGTGTATCCATCTTGCTTTGTGAATTTCAGTTATAGTGTCAACTATATATCTTGAGAGATTTTTTTTGGTTGATGAAATCTTACATTAACCAGTAACCATCATCCTCTAGATCATACCTCATTGAGTCCTAATAGGACGCATAATTTTTGCATTGATATTAGGACACATAATTTTTTCATTTTTTCTTAAGCAAGATCTTGATTCTTGGGCCCTTTGTAACAACTAAAGCTTTTGAATGAGGTGGTAGTTTAACACGGTTTTCTAAGGTCGGGGGGTCAAATCTCACACTTGTATTCGTTCTTCTCTTAGTGAAATTAGCACTCTGGCTTTTTGCATATTGACTCACTTCCAATTGTATGTGACATGGGCTAGCAAGTGAGAGCGGGTTATTAAGTATGATTGGAATAGACTTTTGGATGAGTTGGTAGTTTTACATTTTCCAACAACATTTTCTTTTCTTCTCTTCTCTTTATCCTTTATTTTTTTTATAGTCATAGCAGTAGGAATTCAAAGCGTTTTTGCTTTTCTTTCCCTTCTCTTTAGATGGATTCCTCATCCATCTTTTTGTAATTTCTCCCATCTTAATATATACTACCTCCGTTCCGAGCAAAGAGTCCACTATTCCATTTTGAGAGATTCCACTTTCAAAAATTAACGCATAAAAGTGTTGTTTTATTACTAATGAACTACTAAAAGTGACATTTTCTTAAAAAGTTTGACTTTCAAACAGGGACTCTTTGCCCGGAACGGAGGGAGTACTTTTTTAATTAAAGGAGTTTTTTTATTACCCTGTTTAAGAATTCTAAGAATTCACTTGTATTGGCCATTGTGTCTGCAAATAGATTTTAAAGTTTCATTGTACTTGGAAGCTTTGAGGCTCATTGATTCTTGTGTGGTCTTGCTAATGAATGCCCTTCAGGAACTTGTTAAGAACAAAAAGAAAAAGAAATTAAAATTATTTTTGCATTGGAAAAATGCACCATTGCATTGGGGAATGTTCCAATATATTGGTAATTGTTTCCATGCATGACTTTCCGTAAAATGTCTCTTGACAGTTGACGGTGCCCGAGGCACTTGTTAGCATTTTTCTTCTTTTCTAAGGGCACTTATTTAGGTACTGCCATGTTCTGTAAATATTAATTTTGCAGCTGAGAAAGAGATTGCAGAGCTTTTTGTTGTAGTTCTAATAATTAGGGTATTTTGTTGGGGGGTTGAGGTGGGTGGAGGTGGCACTTAGGAGTTAGGAGAGTGATTTATATAAGGGCATGTAAACCTTGAACCTTTGACTTATTTAGTAGGCAGTTAAATTAACTCTCGATGATGGCTCTTTGTTTTTGCGTGCAAGAAAGAAACCTCATAGCCTCTTACATTTGTAGGTGAGCCAATTCCTTGTATAACTTCTATTCAGTTTTTCTATTTATTGTTTACCACTGTCCTTCTATGCACAAACTCAAAAGTCAAAAGTGTATTAGACATTGTAATACTCAAATATATGCATGTATAATGTTAAACTTAACACAAAGCCAAAACATTTTTTTTTCTTTACATTGGTTGCTTTTGGGTGCATAGTCTCCAAACTTTTTATGTCTAACTTTTCTATAAAGGTACCATTAAGAGTTTAAGCCATAGGGCAAGGCCATATAACCTAGAACATATTTTATCCTCCTCTCATGTGCAACCCTCGGTTGCACGTTGAAAGATAAACTAACATGCATCACTAGGTGCATTACATACAAACTGAGTGCCAACTTGAGCTCTATAACTTCTGGGGAAGCAAATGCAAGTGGTATGAATTGAATCCAAGGCATAGTAAACCAGAGCTCTTACAAGATGGTAGGTTACCAAATCATCTGAGAGCTTAAGACGTTAGGGAAAGAGCCCAACAATATATGTATAATGCTTCTTTTATGCGAAATTCTTAGTAGGATGTCTAAAGACCATGGCCTAAAACCCCTGTAGTTACTGTTGGTTTATGCACATTCTTCTTTAGTTTCATGGGTAACATCTTTAATGAAGACAATTTTTATTGGTTAATCTAACTTCCAGACAGTAATATATTATTTATGGTTCAGCTTCCATTTCTTCTTGGAGTCCCCTTCTTAGAGAAACTTGCTGCACCGATGGCTCCCATTTTTGTTGGGCGAACTGGTAGCCAGCTGTTCCTCACTGATGGCAAACCTAACAAGCCACCCCTTCTATTGAGAATGGCATCGGATTGTGAAGATGGAAAATTTATGTGAGTAGAGAAATGTTCTTTGTTAGATGGAAGTTTTCTGTCATCCCATTCTAAAGCTTCTTATGTACCCATGCTGTGTTGCAGATCTGCCCTTGCAGCATTTAGATGTCGTGTTCTTTATGCAAATGTCTCTTATGACCGTATCCTGCTGCATTTTCTTGTTTACTTGGCATAAGTAGACTTTCATGCTTTCTTTCTTGTGGGCTATCTATCTTCTACATTACTTAAATTCTGTTAGGTACTTAACATTCGCTAGATATGGTTGGTTGGCGCACATCCTCAATTAGAAGGGAGGCAGAACTCGTAAAGGTAATTAAAAAACTAATATTTTCAATTATTGATAATGTGGGTATGCATAGCAGCCATAGTATTCTTTTTGTAATTCTGTTGAGGCTAAATGAATACTACTGTTGATTGCTTCTGTTATCATTACTTTTGGGGTCAATGTTTTGGTTTGAAATTCTGAAAAATCGACCAGTTGTCCCATCAAGAAAAATTCCTGGCTATGAGACTAAATATATTAAAGAGTAGTGATAGGAAATTAGGAATACAAATTTTTTGTACAACTTTCTTGTCCCAATCTGGTGGCAAGCATGTGATTGGTTAGATATCACATCACTTAACATGTGATGTCACCCTTTAACCCATCACATGACACCTAAATTGGAATCAGAAATCTGTACAAAAAGTGTGTCCCTATCACACACACACACACACATATATATATATATATATATATATATTGTATTCTGAATTCTGAAAGACAAAAGCTTGGGCTGTCAACTCAAGAAGTTAGATTTGCCACATTGAGCTATTATTCCTGAAACCAGGGAATGTGCAATTGACCTTTGGTCGTCCTGATCATTGCTGATGATTTTATTTGCACTTGATAAGAGGGAGTCTGAATCGAGATTATCAGCAATTTTGTTTTTACGGGTGTATTGTCGTTCACCAGGGACCATACATAAGACAATATTGGAGATGCCTTGGTTACATGTCCCCTTTTTATTCTTTTTTTCCGCTAGACCTTACATTTTGAAGAGTATCCTTTACTCATCTTAGAAACATATCATTTATTTGTCAGTGGTGTACATTATTGGATTTTTCGGTCTGCTCCTTCGAGGTTAGCCGCCTATTTTCCTTTTCTACAATTAATAAATGAGCTTTTGTAAGCAATACTAATTCTTTAGATGTAATTAGAGAGATGGTAATGGGCAAAGGTTCTTGCAGTTATACATATTTGAAACCTTAAAATCCATTTGTTGCTAGAGGCCAACCTCTCATTTTTGTTTTTCCCTAGAAGTACTACATGGGTTCATGAAAGTACAAGTCATTGTTTTTATTGAGCAACAGGTATCTGAGTTTTGAGTGCAGTTAGAAAGGATTAATTTCTTTTTTTTTTCTTTCGGATTAATTTCTGTTAGAACAGACTTGTGCATTTGAAATTCGCTTCAAATTTCCTCATCCTTAGACTGTTTCTATAACCAAAAGGGAATGAAGAAGTAAAGATAACGTAATAAAAAAGCTATCTATCGAATTCCTGTTTTTATTTCCTTGTAAATTCCCAATCTTAATCAAGTCCATATTCCCCTGATAAACTGATGGTTCTGCAAAATATGAGAGCAAGGGAAGATGATAAATTGTTGTAAACCTGTTCGCGAAAACTCACCCTCCTTTCTTTATATCTTGCATTTGAGTCCCAAAAGGAGCCATTCCTCCTTGCTGTCTCCCCCATCATATATCTGGTGCTTTCTAAAAAGTAGGTACAACTGGCAGGAATCAATTAAGGTCTTGAAAAGTGTGAAAGGATTATTTCAAAAGGCTCAAGCTTATATTTGGAATGTACTTGACGAAGTGATACTTATTTGGAAGCTTGTATAGTAAGTTCCGAGTCCATTAGAAACTTAGTTTAGGTTTTGTTTCAATTTGTTTGCTGTAGATTATGTTCTAGATTCATGGGGATTTGTGGAATTTATAGCCTGATGTGGTCAGGGGAAAACCAATACAGACCTCTAACCTAACTGATCTGCGTCTACCACTTAAATCCCTGAAACCGTGCCGTCAGCCAATTTCATTGTAATCGGTCTAATACCTTCTGTTGCTGCTATTCTGCATCAGTATCTAAATATGATAGTAGTGAGCATTTTCTTCCTTTCATTGGGGATTTGGAAATACATACTTGCTCAAGTTAATTGAAAAGCTATTGCATTGATATTGTAAAGAACCTGCTGAAATATCATCTATTAAGAAGCTCGAAGGTTGCATCTATATTTTACTTCTTTAGTCTCAAATTACTAATGTACATCTTTCATTACGACTATTAGACACACACACACACACACACATACTTCGTCTGTTTTTATTCTGAAATTTCTTGTAAATTGACAGCCCCCTCTTCGGTCTTTGGATGGCTACAAGCATGTTGTGGATGTGGAGTTCTGCCCTCCAGTTTCATCAGAAGGCCCACAATTTCCTCCAGAAGCAGCAAAAGCAAAGGAGGCAGCTCAAAATTCAGCCAACGCGCAGAATACAGTGGAGTATCATGAAATCATGGAAGGTAAGAATTGACGATTGAAGCATTATGCTAAGTGTTGATTAACCAGAAGAAGAGCAATGATCATAACAGTTGCATCGCATGAAGAAAATGCTGTTAACATTAAAATTGACTTTTTTATAGAGAAGTCTTCTCCGTGTCTTTAAGTTGTGGAACCATATTTTTTTCACTCCATTCCACAATGACGATTTTTAGTTTGTTAACAGAGGAAATGATACGTGGCTTACAAAATCTAGGATGGAAGAAAGTTGATGTTAGCTTTCACTCATCGTTTTGGCCCTTCTTTGCCCATAACAACATCCATGTACGAGCTTCCTCTGAGATTACCCTCTCTTTTATGACTCCATTTCTCGTTTCTTCTATTTGGAATTTGAGATATTTAAATTTACGACTTCGGCTCAGGTGAAAAATGAATGGCTTCATAACGCTGGCGTAGGAGTAATCGCTCATGTTGCTGATAGCTTAAAGCAACAAGAAAAGCAACAAGATACATCCTCCTTGATTGCTGCCTGTTTGTAGCTCTAAAAGTGTATGCAAATATATATCCTTACATTAAAAATGTTTATTATTTCTTTTCTTCTCCATTATACTGTATATGTTTGGTTTAAGAAAAAAGAAAACAAAATTGAGTTACCAACGGAGGCGGAACAATAACATCTCCTGCGACCAAGAATTTTTTAGGGCAGACAATGAAGACCAAGAGAGTGAGGAAGATAATTGCCCCAAGGAGGAGGGTTTAGGGGTCAAATAGAGAAAAGATAATGAAGACAAGAGATTAACTGATTAACCCATGGACAGTCTGATCATTGATGGATCATTTGCCTATCGTGCAACAAAAAAGAGAGTGCAATAGCATGCATACTTTGTGTGATACTCCGTTCACTACCATTAGAGTTGTTCATAATTAAACTAGAGTATGTCTTATTGGAGACCGTCTTACGGATTAAGACAAATGTTAATTCGTAAAACATAATTTAATTCTCTTACATCTCAACTCACCAACACGTAATAGATCGAGTAAAATAATGTCTTACATAAAATATTTGTAGGGTCATATTTCTTAAATTTTTACAATTAAACTAATACTTGAGTATAATCAATATGTTAATATTAAATGTGAAGGATAAATTTGAAATATTTTAGAGATTGTAGACTTTTCAAATGAAACATTCTAAAATAGTATGGTGGTCCTTTTGTCCAAAGGGAGTAGTTGCCAAATGCCAAGAAATATATGACCTTGTTGAATTTATCATCACATTTTAAATGAATCGGCTATTGAGCAACAAAATAACTGATTTTCTCTCTTTTTGGTCCACCTAACGGAAACATAACCAACATTAACACCCTTTCCATCTACGGATCTACTTCGACCATCAATGCTTTATCTACTGAAGAAACCCCATGGTTTACATCATTCTAGCCCTGTACGCAAATGCACGCACATGAGAAGATGTTCAAATATCGTTTAGTTTAGTCTAGAGATAAGGGTTGACCCTGTTAAACTGTAATCAGAAAGGGTTAAGGTCGAGAAAATGTAACCCTAGTAAATACAGAGCTAATAGGGCTAGCCCGGTAGGGTCATATCACTATAAGGTTAGGGTCAACTCAATTAACATATCTAACTAGAGATGTTAAAAAGATCGAGGACCGCAGGAACGATCCTTTTTAATCGATACTGGAAAAGGTTAGGATCGAGAAAAAATAACAATATTAAATTCAGGGTTAATAGGGCTAGTCCTATAGAGTCACATCACTTATAGGTTTGACCTTATAGGGCTAGGATCAACCCGATTGACATATATAGTTTAGTCATCATATATATATGTTCATACGTACAAGATTCAAACACACCCTCGCCAATGATGTCTTCCGCCTAACTTAATTTTTCTCGGTCTAACACAGTTTATTTTTAAATTTAACATTTTTTCTTCAGTTATATAAATATTCTTAGCTTATTTATAAGTGGCCAAAATATGAAAAACGCCCTAAAGTAACCACTCAATCCCATAATACCCCCCAATGTTAAAATTGTCCCAACTTCATACCCAATCTTTCCAATCGTCCTAGTTACCACCCTCCTGTCACTTGCCGTTCATAAAGTCCCGTTAAGATGCACGTGGTCACACACGTGATGGGCAATTTTGTCTTTTCTCATTATATTGTAAACAAAACAATTCTCATTTTGTTTTTTCAGACAAAAAGCAAACACTTCATCTTCTTTCAATCTTTCTCTCCAACCCATAAAATTTGAGTGTCTTCATCAACCGACTCCATAGCCAACCGTCGTCTTCTCCAACTCAACTTGTTAAATCTGAAATCATCCATCCTGCTGCGAACCGATCTGAATCTCTCATTAATGATTGGTTGGCGGACTTCGAAGGCTACTCGTCGATTGCGAACCGATCTGAATCTGGGGTTGATTTTGATTTCCCAAGATCTGGGTTTGGTTTTGATTTCCCAAGATCTGAGTTTGGTGTCTTCCTCGACGATTTCCTGATTTGGGTTTCGAGTTTGTTCATCTGGCTTCTTCTCCGACAATGACGAGGAGGGAAATTTATAGATTTGGGTTTTGATACAAAACAGGTAGAGGGTGTGATCTTTTGATTTTTGCTTTTGATTTCCCAATATCCGGGTTGATTTTGATTTCCCAAGATCTGGGTTTGGTTTTGATTTCCCAAGATCTGGGTTTGGTGTCTTCCTCGACGTCTTCACCGACGATTTCCTGATCTGGGTTTCGAGTTGTTCATGTTTTGGCTCCATAAATTTCTTTCTTTTTGTAGACTCCTTGTATAACCTGGGTTGTGCTCGGTTACGTATTGGGGATTACGTTATAAGCTCTTGATTTCTTTGTGATGAATTGGATCCTGAGAAATACTGATTCATGTACTCACATCCGATGGACAAGATTGCCTCTCTTGAAATTGAAATTGAGGTATCTTTCGCTTCAACTACTCTTGGACGCTATATTCTACTTTTTCCGAATGTCCTCTTAGAGAGTCCATGATTGAAACTCTGTAATTTTGGAGTATTACTTTACCTTCATATCTTGGATTAAAAAATTGGAGTGTATTCCAGAATATAGCGATCTCTCAAATGTCGGCTCTTTAAGTGGTACTGACCGAGTATTTTGTATAGTTGAGCTCCCAAGTATTGAGCATAAGAACAAATCACTTTGCATTTACTCTTTCTTCATAAACCACACTCCCACTAGAATCTGAGATTCTGGGTTGCATCAAGAACAACCATCTATATTGAGTTTACCATAAAGAATAGTTGGAAAATAAAGATTCTGTATTGTAATTGCATCCAAGATTTTTCAAACTCTAAACTATCTTTTCGAAGAAATTGCTCCATCAGATTTTAGGGGTTGGAAAAGACAAAATTGCCCATCACGTGTGTGACCACGTGCATCTTAACGAGACTTTGTGAACGACAAGTGACGGGAGGGTGGTAACCGGGACGATTGGAAAGATTGGGTATGAAGTTGAGACAATTTTAACATTGGGGGGTATTATGGGATTGAGTGGTTACTTTGGGGCGTTTTTCATATTTTGGCCTTTATAAGTTAACATAGATTAGGAGCCTTCATAGTATGTAAATATGAATTAATCGTTGAGTTTCATTAAAGATAATTTAGGTGCTTTCGGATGGTAGAGAACTTGAGTTCATATATCTCTCTTACTATAATCTCTCTTACTATAAAAGTGAAGCTTGTTTCTTACAATTTAATAATTTAATAAATGGACAAAAATAACCCTTTACCAAATAAACCACCCACCATTTAATTAAGGACAAAACAAATAAATTTACCATGACAACAAATAATGTTTGGACAAAAATAGCCTCAAATATAATAAATCATCCACCATTAATTAAGGTCAAATAAGTAAATTTATCAGAGACTAATTAATTCCATTAATAATCAAATAATAATTTGATCACTTGACTTGTACATGTTTTAAAGTTAGGTCCTACAGTTTTGAATTCTATTTATTTCGTCTTGTATTTTTACTTTCTTATCAGTTTCCCCCTCTTACCATTATCGTTACAAATGTCGTCCAATATTTTCTAAAACAACAAAAATACCCTTACTCAGTCGAGAGACTAAAACTTTATTTGAAACTAAAAAATAATATGGTATTACTTTCTTAAATAATATGGTTTTACTCAGTAAAGACATTATAGAAGTAAATGAAAAAATGTTACTATAATAATAGATTTGTTTGTGAGTATCAAGATATTAAGCAAAAATACCCTTACTCAGTCGAGAGACTAAAACTTTATTTAAAACTTAAAAATAATATGGTATTACTTTCTTAAATAATATGGTTTAATTTTACTCAGTAAAGGCATTGTAGAAGTAAATGAAAAAAATGTTACTATAATAATAGATTTGTTAGTGAGTATCAAGATATTAAGTAAAACTATGTAGCGTCTTTAGCTATTACCCATGAATAAGCTAAGAGAAGTGGGTTAAGAAAATGTGTCATAGTGTCAATAAGATGAAAAAAATGAAGAACCAATTGATGAATATGTGCGTTTTGTTACAAAAGAAAGTAAAAATCTACAGTTTACTTCTTTGAATTTTCAGACTACTACAAGCAACCGTAAAAACTATCATACTGGTCCTAACTTATAAATATTACAAACAAACCACTGTTAGTAATAAAAAATAACTAGGTTTAAAATATTTTACACCTTCCCATAAATGAGTTCCAAACCTCTAACTTCTTTTGGTCTTAACTTTATTGCTCCTCTTCATGGAACCCTAAGTAGTTACGTGTAAGAATCTATCAATTCCCCTCCATTGGCTATCAACTTTCTTTTTTTCTACCACAACTCTTATTTAATTGAAATAAATTGTCACCAATCAACAAGGTCGACCCTAAGTTTCGAGAGGCCCATGGCCAAAAAAAGGGGGAGCCCTTTATAAAAATGAAATCATTTAAAGTATTGAGAAAAAGAAAAGTAATAAGTTTATAGCAAGAATTGAACCCAAAATCTCTCATAATTCACCAAGTATGTTAACCATTGGGTCATGTATTCTACAATAAATCAATCAACACGTTATAACTTATATACTGTTTTGATTCTACACTAAATTAATCAACACGTTATAACTTATATACAGTTCAGAGATTAAAAAAGTAATAGACTAAAATAAGCTATAACCTAAGATCTGAACCTGTGACCTCTACCTTGAATCATGTGCATCTTAACCACTGGGTGAAACCTATCAATTGTAAACTTTTTTGACACTATAATATATATACTAAATATAAAGTAATACCCAAACATTTAGGGCCCTAAAAATTAGGGGCCCATGACGATAGCCCCTCTTGCCACCCCTCAGGGCCGGCCCTGCCAATAAACATCCTTTCAAGTAGTTCCATCCTAAATTAGATTATCTCATTGCTTAGTAATTTGACACCGAAAGTGGATAGGAAGTAAGAAATGAGAGACGTTCGAGAAAGAAGTCCGATTAATCAGAAGCTAAATAGATTCTATGTTTCTATTTTAGCAAGGTGAAGTGAATGCGTTTCTTGGTGATGGTGATGGCGGTGCTTACGACCGCATGAATGATGGTGTTAGGGGCGGTGGTGACAGTGATTTTAGGGATGACAGTGGTGGATTATATGAAATACATTGTTGTGAGATTTCCTAATTATCAAAATTTTAAATATCCATATGGGTTTCAGATTCAATTTGAAATTTTGAAAATTCAAAAAAAATTGAATTTGAGTTTGTAAAAAGTGAAATTTAAGGTTGTGGTGGTGGTGTGCCTATGATTTTCCAAATGGGTTACTTCGAAGGAAGAAGTAAGGAATTAGAAAAGGAAATAAAATAAAATCAAAAAAATTAAAATTTAGACTAATGGTAAAATTTGAGGTGGTGGCGGTGGTGGTCAGTCTATGAATGGTGGGGTTGACGAAAGAAAGTGAGGGCTAAAAAATAAATTTTAAATTTCATTTTTTTGGAGTAATACATTTTTTAACTTTGAATTTAAATATCAGACAAAGTATAACTAGTTTTAGATTATTTAAATAATTATTTTTTAATTAAAAAATATTTTAAATATTAAATGGCAACCTAAATGATGAAATTATAACAAATCTAACTTTGTGCCATAAGCAAAATGACCAAAATAATCGTCATGCACATGATTTTTCATCACTATTTTTAATGCCCATGGACGGAAGAGGATAAAATTGGACAAATAGAAAAAAAACATGTAGGAAAGTGAGACATGATAGGTTGGGAATGACATTATTAGAGGTACTAGGTTATCACCCGTGCGATGCACGGTTGATTTAGTGTTGTTTCTGAAACTTATTTTTGTAGATATAATCTGCAAACTATTTGAATGAACAAACAACAGCAAGATATCCTCATAATTAATAAATAATAAATAAGCGTGAGATCACACCAAATCATCAAACTAAAAATTCATGCGAATTATAAAATCGAACAATTATTCTTAGTGTGAGTGTGAGACGGAGGGAGGGGAGGGAAAGTACCACGAAGAAAGACTCGTCAAGGAGGTGTTTGATGGAAGGGAAGTATTTCGTGGTGGTTGTTTGTAGTGTTGGTGAAACACGCTAAATTAAATTGGATAACATCTATTTTAAATTGACCGAGTTTTGGTAAAATAATAAAACTTAAAAAACTTCTACCATGGGAATTGAGGAGTCCTAATCAAATGAAACTAATCTAAATCAAATATATATATATATATATATATATATATATATATATATATATATATATATATATTCACATGAAAAATCTATTCACCAAAAAAACTTACCATGAAAATTTGGAGTCATAATCAAGTGAAACGTGTTTAAATCAAATGTGATAAAATATATTCGGTATTAACCGATTTTGGCATAAAAAATGGTAAAAAAAACTTTTACCATGTATAAAGGAGGTAGCAGTTTTAAAATATATCTGGTTTAAAATAATACTATAAATACATATATAGTATCGTATGCACGGTTTTAATAGTTTTTTTTTGTGTAAAAATTATTTATAATAAGATGATTTTCTAAACTTGTAATAAATAGTTAAATTTTTTTAATTAAATTAATATGAAAACAACGAAAAATAAGGTAAATATTCAAAATTGATCATATGAATATGTAATCGAAAGATTAAATCTATGAGTATTGATAAAATCTATTCGCAAAAAAACACTTTTACCATTAAAATTTGGAGTCTTAATCAAGTGAAACACGTCTAAATCAAATGTGATAAAAATCTATCTCGTACTAATCGATTTTGGCAAATAATAATAATAATACTCCCTCCGTCCCTAATTTATTGTCCTGGTTGACCCGGTGCACCGTTTAAGAAAACCTATTTGACTGGATTATTAATATTGGTTTAATGTGTAATTTCCTTTAAATCTCATGTGTATGTGGCCCATAATTAAAGTAGGGTGAAAAATAAGGGTAAAGTGGTAAAAGTGATGTTCTAAAAAGGTAAGTTTCAAAGTGGACAATTATTTTGGGACGGACGAAAAAGGAAAGGAGGACGATAATTTAGGGACGGAGGGAGTAATAATTTTTTACCATTTATAAAGGAGGCACCAGTTTTAAAATCTATCCGATTTTAATTTTTGGCAGCAAAGAAAAAAAAAATTCACAACTTCACAAGAAGTTGACACGTCGAAGCACATAATTTGTTTAAAACTTTATGCATTCAACACAAAGTCGTCATGTGGCAGCAGCGACTTCTATTTAAATAATAGGTAATACATAATTAATAGATTAGTAATTAATAATAATTTGTATTAATTAAATGGTATGAAAATGAAAAGAGATGAAAATTGAAGAGTTTCGGTCAAATTAAACTTGTATAAATTAAATAGGATAAAATCAAATTAGTTTTAAGATTTTTATCTTATCTAATTAGATTTAAGATTTTTATCTTTAATTAATCAATTTTGAAAAAAAATAAAAAACATTTACTATTTTAATGGTGACACGTGGCATCACAAAATCCCTTTTAAAAATGTAGTTTTTCACAGAAAGCCGCCACGTGGCAGCATATGTTTCTGTTTTAGTAATAGTTACTAGGTTATCGATCACCCGTGCGATGCACGATTGATTTAGTGTTGTTTCTGAAACTTATTTTTGTAGATATAATCAGCAAGCTATTTGAATGTACAAACAACAACAAGATAAACTCATAATTAATAATTTAATAAATAAATAAAAAAACATAAGATCACACCAAATCATCAAACCGAAAATTCATGCGAATTATAAAATCGAACAATTATTCTTAGTGTGAGTGTGAGACGGAGGGAGGGGAGGGGAAGTACCACGAAGACAGACTCGTCAAGGAGGTGTTTGATGGAGGGGAAGTATTTCGTAGTTGTTGTTTGTAGTGTCGGTGAAACACGTTTAATTAAATTGGATAACATCTATTTTAAATTGACCGAGTTTTGGTAAAATAATAAAACTTAAAAAACTTTTACCATGTGAATTGAGGAGTCATAATCAAATGAAACTAATCTAAATCAAATGTAAAAAATCTAACCGGTACGAACCGAATTGGCAGAATTGAAGAGTTTTAATCAATTGAAACACGTCTAAATCAAATGTAATAAAATTCATCCGCCAAAAAAAACTTTTACCATGAAAATTTGGAGTCCTAATCAAGTGAAACACGTTTTAATCAAATGTGATAAAATCTATATGGTATTAATCGATTTTGACAACAAAAAATTGTAAAAAACAAAAATAAAAATTACCATGTATAAAGGAGCACCAGGTTTAAAATCTATCACGTTTTAATTTTGGTAGCAATTTATATATATATATATATATATATATATATATATATATATATATAGAGAGAGAGAGAGAGAATAGTATGTACACGATTTTAATAGTTTTTTTTTTTGCAAAAGTTGTTTATAATAAGATAATTTTCTAAACTTGTAATAAATAATTAAATTTTTTAATTAGAATAATTTGAAAAAACAAAAAATAAGGTAAATATTCAAAATTGATCATATGAATATGTAATCGAAAGATTAAAACCTATGAGAATTGATAAAATCTATCTTAAAAAAAATACCATGAAAATTTTGATTCCTAATAAAGTGAAACGTGTTTAAATCAAATGTGAGAAAATATATTTGGTATTAACCGATTTTGGCAACAAAAATGGTAAAATAAAAACATTTTACCATGTATAAAGGAACATCGGTTTAAAATCTATCTGTATTAACCGATTATGACAATAAAAAAATGGTAAAAAAATATAAAAAACTTTTACCATATATAAAGGAGGCACCGGTTTTAAAATTTATCTGGTTTTAATTTTTGATAGGAAAAAAAATTATAAACTTGTAGAGAAGGTGACACGTGGAAGCATATAATTATTTTAAAACTTTAATCGTACAACAAAAAGTCGTCATGTGGCAACAACGACTTCTATTTTAATAATAGTTGATAGATAATTAATATATTAGTAATTAATAATTAATAAATATAGATTAGTAGAATAACAAATAATATAGAATTATCCCGTGGATAATTTGTATAAATTAAAAATTATGAAAATAAAAAAATATGGAAATAGAAGAGTTTTAATCAAATTAAACTTGATAAATTATATAGGATAAAATCTAGTTTAATTAAGCGATATTTGAAAAAAAATTACGAAAATCCTAAATCTCTATCATAGATTTTCTCGTAAAACTATATCCTAAATCTGTTTTATCTTATCAAATTAGTTTTAGTAATTTTATCATATCTAATCAGAATTAGAATTTTTATCTTAAACTAATCGATTTTGAAAAAAGAAAAAACTTTTATCATTTCAAAAATGACACGTGGCAGCAACATTAAACATTTAATTAAAGTAAAAATCTTTTACCATTTCAAATTTGATAAAATCTATCCACAACAATTGTGATAAAAACTAACTTTTTATCTCTAAAACTTTGAAATCAATTGTGATAATATCAAAATTATCATAACTAACCGTATAAAACTTATCCTAAACTAATTACAAAATCAAATGTGATAAAACTTTTATGAGAAAAATAAAAAAAACAACAATTTATAAGAGGGTGACATGTGGCATCACATAATTTTTTTTAAATTTTTTTACATTTCACAGAAAGCCGCCACGTGGGAGTAGCAGCTTCTGTTTTAGTAATAGTTATAGATATGAAAAATTGTAACTATAATAATACATTGGTTGGTGAGTGTCGAGATATTAAGCAAATCTATAGCGTGCTTAATAATTACGCGTGAATAAGCTAAGAGAAATGTGTTAAGGAAAGGTACTATAATGTCAAGAAGATAAAGAAAATTAATGGAGAACTTAGTTGACAAATCTGTGCGTTTTGTTAGAGAAAAAATTAAGTTAGAATCGATAGGAAAGTCGTTTGAAGAAAGTAATTCCACTTAACGGAAGCTAAAGATATGTTATTTTTCCATTTTAGCAAGGCAAGGTGGACACATTTCTTGGTGGTGGTGATAGTCATTTGTGGCGGCATGCGGCGAGGGATCACGGTGGTCCCGCGGTGGGGGGCGATTTTAAGCATGACAGTGGTGATTTAAGTGGAATACGACATTAAACAAAGGAGTAAGAAATTAAACAAAGAAATAAGATAAAATAAAAAAAATTAATTTCTAGGCTAATGGTGTTATTTGAGGTGGTAATGGTGGTGGGTGTATGAAT
Source organism: Codonopsis lanceolata (assembly GCA_013146195.2). Taxonomy (NCBI): domain Eukaryota; kingdom Viridiplantae; phylum Streptophyta; class Magnoliopsida; order Asterales; family Campanulaceae; genus Codonopsis; species Codonopsis lanceolata. Next base: position 164,540,235 of record CM028379.1, read on the forward strand.
GATGAGTGCATAAATTAAATAAATTCTAAATTTAATTATGAGACAAATTAAAATAACTACATTGCTAGCCTTACAACTAATTTTATAATTTTCCTTACTACTAAGCCTTCTAGGGCAAAAATGTCTTTGTTCAAAACAACTTTTCGCTTCTTCAAAGCATAGTTGTAAGGAAAGTAGTATAATTAGTTTTAAGGATAACATTTTCCTTACCATTTCTCTTCATTCAAGCCCATCTCTCTTTTCGATGAATTCGTCGATAAGGGTTATGTGTTTTTTGTTAATCGCATGTTTTTACTAGGGTTTTTAGTAAATATAGTATATACCCTCTGATTTCTAGTTTAGGCGTGACTTTTGTATGTGATAGAATGGGGAAGATCATCGATGGAGTTTGACTATAATTGAAGAAGGACGACGCCAAAGTTGTGATAGGCGTGACCGAAGTGGGAAGGGTTTGGGTTGGAGATGGCGGCTATTATGGTGGAGTGAGAGATGAGCACTTGTACCGGGAGAAGATGGAAGGAGACGGTGTGAGATTAGAGTTTTTTACTTTTAATACATTTACCCCTAAAGCAGATAATGAAAATATCATTTTTGCCCCGCACGTGGAAGACCATGTGCTATTTAACGTGAATATTCTAACGTCCATCACGAATATGGTGAAAAATGAAAAAAAAAAAGTAATGTCAGATATCATTATGAGACAAACCTTAGGTTGGGGTGCATTATACGATTTGGTGGATACCTTGGGGAAAATTGTAATTTGGTCATATAATTATTTTTGAATTATTGAAACAATTATTTATTATTATTTTATTTAAAAACATATTTTAAATACTAAATGGTTAATTATATAATAAAGTTATAACTAAATCTCATTTTCCACCCCAAGCAAAATGACTAAAATAATATTCACGTGACATGCACATATCATTTTCCGTACGTTACTATTTTTAACACCCATAGACGGGAGGGAGTAAAGTGAGACAAATAGAAAAATAAGGTATGAAAGTGAGACACTCGTAGGTTGGGGTCAAATGTGAGATTTAGTGTGTAATTATGAGAGCTAATCATATGTTTGCCCCATCAAAATTAGTCCAAAATACACATTTTCCCCTAAGGTATCCACCAAATCCACTTTGGCCCTCAACGTAATTTTGTAGCATTTCCATATTCTATATCAAATTTGGTGATTGTGATGTAATGTGTGGTAATCGTAGTGATAAAAATGGTAGCGAATAATGTTTAAGATCGAGAATGTGAGAACCCGAACCATACTTGTTTAACATGCACTCGTTGTTTACTTAACATATCTAATATGTTCACCATTCATGCTTGTAAGATATCTTCCATGACTACCTTGGTTGTGTGACTTTTGCTAAGTTATAAAGGTTGAAAGACTTCTATGCCTTGTACGTGCTTGTCTTGGGTCTTTGTATTCATGCCTTGACATTTCGAGTTCCTTTCTAAGTCATTGAGAGTCTTACCTTCTTAGCTATAAGTTTCTTGGTATTGAACTTAGTCTTTAACAGGCTTAGATTGAGTTTCAAGCTTAGTTTGTTTAGCATTCATGATCATTAGTCGTTTACATCGTTCCTGACGTTTGTTTTCCTTTATTCTGACTTGTTTCGGGAGGGTTTCGATTGTGTTTTGAGTGTTGGTTTATCCCCCTTGAATTGCTTGGGTTCTTTGGGGGTCATTCTAGGCAAATTTGAGGGCTTTTCAACTTTGGAGACAGGACGCAATGTGTTTGGGCTTGCCCTCGCATGGGAGGCGTGGTTTGGAGATGAGGTGGAGAGGGCTGGGCATGAGCCCGCATGCGACGCCGGGATTTTTTCGATTTTTGAATTTTGGCTTGAACCATTGAACCCAATTCACCCACGAACCCTCCATGTATTGTGACTTCTTTAGGTTTAATTTCAACCTTTGGATGTGTTTTAATTAAGAGCCAACATGTATTGACCAATAGAAACCTTAATAACTCTTGGTGAGGATTGACCCCTTTTTGATGACTTCATCTTCCCAAACACATGACATCCATTTTCATTTCCTCCATTGTCATTTGCTGGTTCCTAGAGAGAGAAAGAGTGAGCTTGAAGATCCTCCACCTTGCTTGCATCATTGCTGGAGATCCGGCCATCGGATTTTCGATTGGAGACCACCAAATCGAAGCCCTTGCTCCCTAGTTTCTAAATCCTTGATTTATTTTGTCATCCAACCGTTTGATTTCGAATAAGGTAAGCACCCAATCCCCTGTTTTTGTATGCTCAATATCAAGCATGCTCCTTTCATGATAGTCTCTATTTACATGCTCAAGAAGACATGCACCATGTTAATAACTTGAAATTCCTTAAGTTAATTTTTTGTAAATTTTGGGGTTAATGACTCATAATTGGTAATTTGGACTTATGTCTAGAATAAAATATGTTCTAGAATGGATTTGGAATAACTATTGTTCTTGAACTTGTTGTGAATTGTAACTTTAAAAATGATGAACATGTAAGGGTCCATAATTTGGGAACTTTGATCTTGATGGACTAAAAGTCATGAAAGACTTAGTAGTCTAATTGTAAGTGAATCGAGAACATAGAAAAGAGCTTTGAATTGCATATAGCATTCATCCTCTACTTGGAAATAATTTAGCGATAACTCAACGGAGTTGCACTTAGAGAGTCATTGAACAATACCGACTCTACAATCAAGCCCTACGACGTTTAGAATTCAATTGAATTGTAAATTAGCTATTGGGAATTTTTAATGTGATTGATCTCATGCTTGACTTGTATACCGTAGAGTAACATGCCTACTTGATTGGACGAGTCGCTCTTGTCGACCTCGCTCTGTCCCTTACTTGATTTATTACGTGAGTAAACATCTACTTGACTCGGACGAGTTCGCTCTTGTCGAACTCGCTCCTTACTTGATTTTGTGTGACAAGTAAATATCTACTTGACATACCATTAGTTCTTGGCATTACGTGAATTGTCTTAATTAATGGTCAACGATACATCGCCGTCATGAATTGCGAGATTCATGGTAGTGATGGGTCGCCACACCATAATCGTGCACACACCCTTCACTACTGATCACAGTGGAGAAGAGTACCTTGTCGTAACCAATGGGTGCTTGGAACAATACTATCGTGGTCGATGTATCATACACGTACATCCGACAAATACAATCGTGATAACCTTGTCTATTTCAGGTCTACGAAGCGACACCGGTTCCATAACATATCCTTATCCTATGTGATTTATTTAAGTACTTATGTGAAAACAACGTGCATCGCGACATGAGAATTACGTGCTAGTATGATCTTGCTTGATAATCAAATCTGATAACGTGCTGTGTATGCCTTGCATTATATCCTATCATGTATATTGGTGGCTTACAAAGTCTTTATGACTTACCCCATCTCTTGTACTGTTTTAGATCCTAACCATCCAGGACCATCTCATCGAGGATGATCGTGTACTCTTGTTCGTGCTCGCTCGCCTATAGGTGGTAGCGTTGGTTCTTTTAGTTTCTCTTTTGCAAGGATGCTTGGGTTTAAGCAAGTCACTTACACTTAGCTTGGGAATGTGTATTTATAGTGACTTATACTTGTGTAGACTAAGACTAATAGTACTACTTATGTTTCTAGTTGTAAGCCGACACTTGTAGGCCGAGCCTTGCTTGCATGTATTGGTTCACTCGTTAAGACTTTCGCTGAGCATCCCATTAGCTCTTAATTACTTTCGTTGTTCCTCCGGCGTGTTTAGCCATGAGGTGTATATATATTAGCATGAATTGTTTAGATGTTGGGTTTCGGTTGTAAATTTGCCGATGACTTGGTTTACTTACTATTAACTGTTATATCAGGTTCTAAAGTTTTAAATTATTCTAGTTTTTTTTAGTGTCAAGTTGTACTACGTGTCCAATGTTGCGTTACGTCAGTTTTGTTAATTGAGTCCTTGCTTGCTAGTCTTGTCATTACTTGCACGACACGACCCACGATCCCTCATCGGGGTTGGGGTCGGGCTGTCACAGAGAATTTGCTCCAATCAAACCATAAACCATATTAATGGTGCCAAGGAGAAATTTGTTGGAGTTTAAACTAAGGACGATGAAGACAGATTAAATCATGACGTGTCTCATCATCATTGTATACATCTGTGATGAGTTCAAATATAAGTTTTGAAATTCATCGTGTATGCTTATGCATTATGTTTGTGGCTTGGTCATTTAACATCGGCAGCTCTGACAGCTTTAATTTTTTGTGGGTTCTTATTCATGGCGGCCTTGACACCTGAATGCGATCCTCTTCTTGTGTTTTATCTCTCTCTGATATGATTCTGCACGATTTTTATTTATTTTTCTATATAAAAATTCGAATAAAAGATTTATACACTCTTGAGTTTTATCTCACTTAAAATTTAAAAAAGATATCATTGTTGGAGAAGAAGCAGAGAAAGCGTTATTGAAGAATAAGAAAATGAAGTTTCTTTTTAGGTAATAAAAGCACAGAAAATATTGTTAAAAATGACCAAAATGCCCTTCACGTGAAATACCATGTGCACCTTAACGTCATATTGATAACCTTAGTAGTGTCTAGGGGCCAAACTAGAAAAAACTTATACAATGAGATATGAAAATGACACAAAAGTTAGGTTGGGTGGTAAAGTGAAACTTTATAGATACTCTGGATGAATTTTGTATTTTAGAGTGTAAGTATATACTTTGAGATTGTGAGTTTGATTTCTATAACACAATTTATTATTTTCCAAAAAGAATCATAAGAAAGTAAGTTTAAATTGTTTTCAATTCCAACACCGATAAAAGTGAATGAATTCATGTTTGATATTAAAAAAATATTTAAAAATAACCAATAAAAGAGACAATGTAGGATAAGTTGCAATATAATAACTAAAAGCTTACATTATAAATGACTGAAAAACAAAATATCGAAAAACCTAAATACACAGCAATACAATTTATAAATCTAAAAAATTATAAAGATTTAAACACAAAAAGAATCCAATAATTAAAAGTAAACAAAAAAGTTAATAAATTGGTAAATCATTTAAAAAAAACCATTAATACCACTTGCGTTAACCACGTGCAACGCACGTGAATCTTACTAGTATGCATATGTATACATGCGTGTGTTTATATATTAACTTTATATACTATATATATATATATATATATATATTATACATGTATCTCACGAGATTCTACAAGGCGAGAAGGGGTTTGAATGTGAAATTAAGATGAGATGGGAAAAAGTAAGTAATATTTCATTATCATACTGAAAAATAATTGAAGAAATTGCAGAACCTTTCTCTATATGACATCTTCTCCATTGTTGTGGTTTGTTTGTTGGGGTAGTTGGTTTCCAGAGACTTTTAGGGTTGATTAAAGATCAAAATCTGCAAAGCAATTTCTAGTTAATTGAATATGTTTGAATTTTAGTCTCATGTGTAGGTGGAAATAATGGGACCATGTTTAAAAGTTAAGCAAAACCACGAAAACAATAATTGGAAATATATTATAGAAATAAAATATTTTATTTTGAGTAGTTTTGACCTGTAATTTTATATCAAAGTCTACTAAAACAACATAATTATTAATTAAGCATATATACATTACTTTAAGAGTACCTCAAAACATCATTGTATCTCACTACATTTCTAAGTTAGTGTTTGTACCATTAGTTCCTTCACATAATCAAACGTATTTCGATTAAGCCATATGAACTCAATCCCCTTACCTTAAAGATTTCACCTTGGCATACCTGTTGAGGCGTCGTTACACCTCTCTTCAAGTTAAGTTTTAAGGCCGATAAGTAGGGCTAATAATTGGGTGGGTTAGGTTGAATATGAGTCGGGTTGAATCAGGTCAGGTGAAAATGAGTCGACCTGTCTTAACTCATATTTTCCCCCCCAAAATACATACACTTATAAAGTAAAAACTACCGGGTAAAAATGGACAATGGTCGCGGCCCGCTTTAACCTGACTCGATTACTTGAATCGTAATTTTTTTTTTTAAAATTGAAATGAGTTGCCCGTTTCGACCCTAAAATATTAACTGGTTGGATTGGATCGGATAATTTTCAGATTGGGTCGGGTGGGTTGGTGGGTTTCGAGTTGTAACCACTAGGCCTACCGGTAAGTCTGACCCGTAGAAGAGACCGATCTCTCGGCTCTCCAAAAATCACCTAGTTCAAGTCTATTTATCATGATAGGAATCACAACTCCTAGTCCTAGACCGACTGAGGTTCCAAGTACCGAAGTGAAAGACCAAGCTAAAGTTCATTTTATCCACAACAATTAGTCCATAGTTTCATGATTCTCCTTGTCAACAGCATGGAGATAGAGTCGAGCCACTCCTAACAGGTTTTTCAAACTTGTGAAATATACATAAATTGCTTTGTAAATAACTCACAATATATATATGTATAAGAACATACCCAGAAATACATAACTTTCAACTTACATGTAACAGTACTCTCCTTACAACAACGTAAATAATCTGACTGACAAATCTCACACATTAACATGAATTTATACAATGAAACGAGATCGAGAAACAGGAAATCTAGACCTTAATGCATGCTAAAATATATATTACGAATCATACATATTCACATTATAGAACACGCATTTACGTTTTCATCACTAAACATAGTCGCGCTGTTCCTTTCATCACGAATAGCTCGTTGTTGATGAAGGTAGTAACCACGATCATATTGATGATCATTTTCGTAGTAACCATGACCATATTCATATCGATCGTATTCATATTCTTGACCACCGCCGCTGTAGTAACTCTGACCATATGACTCAGTAGAAGGGTGGTCGGATGTGAAGTAAGACGACGGATCGCTGTGGTAACTGTATTGATCGTAAAAATATTGGGTAGAGGTATGGTATTCTGGAACGTTGTACGGAAATGGCCACATATCGGCTTTCCTTCCAGTTTTCCTCACTGTCTTGAGAATCTTCTCTTGATCCGCCCAACCGGTTACGGTTACCTTTTGTAAAGTCATGTCTATATCAACATTGTCCACTCCTGAAATAAGGTGTCATTAATTGTGTTTTAGTCAATGTATAAGGTTTCCTACATTTCAAAGTATGGAAAGATTGGTAAAATCTTAGGAAAAACTGTCGAAATTAACTATACAATTCAATTTAATTAATTGACTGAAGTTATTTGACGGTCTGGATCAAACCCGGTCGTAAGATCCAATGGTTTTGACTCAATTACGAATAACTACCTTACAAACAACCTCCATCAACTATGGGTCAAGTTCAAATAACGCTCCTCAACTACCATTTGAAATATGTACCCCTGGATTACGTAACTAATACACACTTGCACCTCAAGATATACTGTCACTTTGCCTATAGCACAGAATCGAAGTTCTAGTTTTTAAAAGATAAATCAGTCTGCCCGACCTACAACACATATCTACCGTGCGTTGGTCGACTGAGCTTTGAGAGATTAGGGCTCCGTCTTACAAATTAAATACATAAAACTTACTCCAAAACAAATAGAGGAAAAAAGAGTTATGTGTGTGTACCATCTAGCTTTTGGAGGGCTTTCTTAACCTTGCTCTCACATCCAGGACAATCCATGTTCACTATCATCTCCAATATTGTCTGTGAGAAAATAAACAAAAATTGATAAGACCCACAATGATAATATAATTGGATTTTGGTTATGAGATAGATAAGGGATGTATATATATATATATATATTGTGGTATTAGTAGGTCGTCTCTAGCCATTAATGGCGTTTAAAGATATGCTATAATAATCAAGGGGTACGCCATGGCTGGGCCAAATTGGACTCACTATAAGGACAAACCCCCTTGAGGGCCCGTATAATATGTATTCCCCCAAAGGCAAAGAGTCATTTACTATTGTTTGAGATGTTTTATTAAAATACTTTACTAATTTTAAATATTATGCTTACAATTTCATAACATTTTATCTTTATCATATAAATATATGTACATCCAAATCTATAGCATATATATACACACACACACTACATGTTTGATAAAACCTAACTAGGTAGGTAAAAACTTCAGAAATACCGTTGTACATGTATTTTCTGTAATATAGATCCGACTCATTGTATGTTGATGGACTGAGTTGTAATAGAGTGAGACTTCATCTTACTAATTAAGATCCGTAAGACGGTCTCACATGAAACCTACCGAAGCATGTAAAGAATAAAATCTGAATTTTGACTACAAATATTTTTAATTTGAATCGTAATGATAGATTAATGTTTGAATGAAATAAAAAAAGAGAGAAAAAGATCACTTGCTTATATACTCCATCATAACTTGTGAGTTGATGAGTTGGATTTCGTGATGTATAGTAGTAGCTACTAATTAAACTTAAGTTCTCACGTTATTTACATGGATGACAATATTCCATATGTATATTGAGTTTGATTAAATTTACTTGTTTTAGTAGGGATTTAGGTTTCTTGGAGTAGGATGTTATGATGAGTTGGACAGAATTGGAAACTAGTCGTGCATAGGATTGTTTAATTCCGCACTACTATTCTACGTATTAATTTCTTACAAGTTAAGTTTGAATGCTACGCGGTACGCTCCGTTTTAAGGCATACTCTGTCTTTGTGCATATCCCAACCTACGGAATATCACACACACACACACACACATTTCATATTTATTTGTAGGGACAAAGTTTGTTATCAGGCCTCAGGCCTCGTCTCTACCACTGGGTTACTCTCTTAGAGGTGTAAGTATATATTGGTCAATTCAAATAATGAGGGTATATGTCAGTATTTAAAAATCATTAGGCGGGTGCTAGATGCCACATTAGTGCCTAACGCTTAGGTGAGGTGTAGAAATAAGACATAATATTTTGTTTTTTAATTTTTTTAATTATAACATAATTATTAAACATTAATTTTGTAAATATACTAATAGTAAATATCACCGAATAATTTAAAAATAATGATACATTATAATGTTAAATTTTAAAAGTAAAATCAGAAATTTAATAGTATTATTCTAAAGTTCAAAATATTTCAAAAAAAAAAAAAAATCAATTAGTTAACTTGTCCATAGGTCCGTTAATATATGACAAATTTACAACAATAATTTAATAATTTGAAATTGATATTTATTATTTTTTTTAAAAAAACCCAAAATGATTATTTTAATTGGGCCAAAATTTTAAGAAAATTATAAAAATATAAAAAATCGGCAGTTGGTTGCTTAGGACGCCTAAACTACCTAGCCAATATTTTCACCGATTTGCCGAATTTCTAGGCTCTTGGGTGGCTTATAGCGCCTAGATTGATTTTGAGAACATGTAATGGTATATACTGATCAATCAAAATATAAAAACCACGGATTAATACAGTTTCATGTAATTGTAAGGCTATGCCACGAAAAATATATATAAAACATTTGGACACAAAAATAATAAGTAAGTGTTAATTAAAGCCAATCTGTATATCATTTAATGGTGAGACTCAGAATCTGAACAAAGCTTGAGTCGCCAAATTTGTATGTACCAAATTTTGTGAAAAATAATGTTGCATCCTATGTGTTATCATGTTAATTTACTTTTCAACCCACAATGTAATATACGAGATGTCAAATAAGATAATACAACAGTTATTATATTATTTTATTCACAAAATTTGCTGCTTATTTGATGCCTCTAACATTACTCATACAACAGTTATCTTCATTTTTGTTGCCCTAGCATCACATGATAGCCTCAAAGCAAATTAATTTTTCACTAAAATGATTAACTTTTCTATTTAAATGAACTCTTTAAAAAGAAACGATCGGGAGTAATATGTAATATGTAACAATGAATTGGAGTGTTAAGTAAACATAGAACGAAAGAAGGGACTAGCTATTTCTTAGTTTCCCTTTCTCCCCCTCTCTCCCTCTCTCTCTCTGGGAGTGAAAATGGTGTTTGTTAGCCCAAAAATGCACAAACATTTGTGTTGCATTGCTGATCAATGTCGCCACAATAAGCATGAGCATTGTTATGCATCCAGAAACATGCACGAAAAGGATACAATACACAAGCACAAAGAAACACTCGACTTGTGCTAATACACAGAGAAATACTCGAGTCGAGCAAATGCACAGAGAACTACAGAGACGGGCATATAGATAAATAGAGAGAGAGAGAGAGAGAGAGAGAGAGACTTACAGTCATGTTTAAATTTTGAGGCAGATCGAGCAGAGATGCTAAGCTTATATGTTCTGAAATATATGATGTTTATGCAGAAAGAGGGTGAGAAAGAAGTGTATTTATAGACAAATTTTAGGAGAGAAAGTCCTTCTATACCCTTTTTTTAATTGGGGAGCAAGGAAGCAAAGCTAGCTAAGATATTGGGGAATGACGTATACTTGGTTGTTTCAATAATATGTTAACTAGGTCTTCTGTGACACCGTATTACGGATTTTAATTAGTGAGATAAAATTTTAGTCTCTTACAACTCAACCTATCAACACACGATGAATGGTCATGACGATCCATCTCAACCTATCAACACACGATGAATGGTCATGACGATCCATCTTACATAAAAAAATACTTATAAGACCTTCTTACTTAAATTTTTGCTTCATTTGTCTACACCGGTGATTTTGGATACATTTTTTTAAGGATAATGTCTGGGTCATTCTCATTTTGTACCAAAATATAAGTACTCTATGATGTGACACACTATCATAGGTTGGATATTTTGTGGGTCCCACCACTCCAACTAATGAGAGTGTGCCACGTCATAAAGTACCTATATTTTGATATAAAATGAGAGTGGCTCTAACATTATCCTTTTTTTAAACGAAAAATTAAAGAAAAAAGAAAACGAAAGATCAACCGTAATACACAAGTTGCTGATCCAAGGCTTCTCAATCATCGATCCACACAATAGGAGAGAGAATGACAGATAAGAAAGAATATTTGATTCTTTCTATTCAAATGGTAAATGGTCCGATCCAACCCACTATGAATGGGATTTGGGATCTTGGAGTATATTTTTTCCAACTTTTAAAATGGGAAGCCTTTCTGTTTTGTGGAGGTCCCCAAAAGTGCCTCACCTTTCTCCTTTGAATACTTTCCCTTTTAATGGCTGCTTCCACTCAATTTCTCTCTACGATCCAACTATTGATATTTTAGTGAGAGCGTCAACTGGATAGATTCTAATTTCCAAAATATGAATTTTTGTTAAGGATCGATAATAGAACACCATTAGTTTATATACTTTTTAGACTTAGTTCTCGTACAATGCAAATGCATATCGATCGGTCACTAATGTTTGTCAATTTTGCATGCTAGAGGACCTTGGGATTTAAGCAGTTAGAAGTTGATCCGTTGAGTAAAATTAGAGGGGGCAAATTGTGCAAAACCAAAATTATAACGAAGTCAAATCAATTAAGAAAGCAAAAAGAAGAAAAAGAAAAGGCAAATAAAAAACTTCGGGTTTGTTTGGTAGTCGAATAGAGATAAGTAATATTATTAATCTCAATATTATTAGTGCCCTTGCTATTAATTCTCAATTGTATATCAGAGGTAGTTTTGAGATAAAAACTGTTAGCTAGTCCCAATTTTTTTTAGTAGGGCGCTAATAATACCACCCTCTCCCTTGTATTAATAGTGAGGGGATAATGACGTTATCCGGATAACTCGTGTTATTTGTCCTGATCACCTATTGTGCACCAAACATCAGACAACTTGACTTATTAATCTTATTAAGCCTTAATCTTGACTACCAAACGACACCTTCATGGTTGATTTATCCTAGCTCCCCCCTTTTTTGTAAAGTAAAGTTCAACCAAATCATGGTTAGTTATTATTGTGCTCAACGGAAGACTTTGTAAATAAGTACGGAGTAATTTAAGATCAATCAAAGAGAATAGAGATGAAGAGATTGGAGTCAACAGACTATTGAAATTGTATTAATGTCAACCTTAAACACATTTTAGGGTTACAATTATATAGGGATACAATAGCAAACCCTAAACAGTCTAAATAAGGAAACTCAAAAACAATTATGCCGCTTCGATGCGGTTGCATTGCTCCACACGCGATGCGACCGCTTTGCCATCGGGTGTGGTCGCATTCCCTCCTGAGTGCAACCGCATTGACGATAAAAGCATCCTTTGGATTTCTCCCTTAGTAATGCAATCATACTTCCCAACGATGCGACCCAGCTTATCGATGCGGTCGCATTGTCCAACCACAATGCATTCATACCAAAAACCCAATACTCCGTACCCAACAATTATGGTTTTAATTAATGTTCTTTCACTTTTTACTGGATTTCAATCTGTGTATGCATATGTAGAGCTGGAGAATGAACTGGAAATTACTGTTTATTGGGTTTGAATATGTGTATGAGTGGAAAAGATGAAAGGGCGATAGGTTAAATTTAATTTTAGTATTGTACAACTCAACCCCTTTAATATCATCTAAAAACCAAACATTTAACGACATCCATCTCAAGAACCTCTTACATGCAAAAATGACAAAATCAATGCATGTGTTTGCATTCGACATGGATTAGGTCTATAAATTAAGTTTGAAAGTACACAGACCAATGGTGCACTTACGTCAATGGTAATTATTTGAGGTGTTGAACTATTCAAGATTTTGAAATTAAATTAAATATATGAAAGATTGTAAGATTAAGTGTGATGTTGGGTGATTATAGATGATAACAACCATTAATCATAAAGAATGACTTAAGTTGGAGAGAGAGAGAGAGAGAGAGAGAGAGAGAGATTTGATCAAATTTGTACTCTAATGGAAGTCAATGATTAGGGAGATGATTGTTATTATAAGTTTAAAAAAATGACGTTTAGGCTACTTTAATATAACCATAATTTATAAGATCATCATCCCTAATATGTTAATTTTGAAATTTGACGTTTATAAACAAAGGATAAGTCATATATTAAGTCATTTTAATATCCTTAATGTTAATTAATGATATTCTTTCTACAATGATGATCTCAAGGTATGACGTATTTGACATTTGCATGGGGAGCTAGGAAGGACTCAAAGGAGGCGAGGAAGGCGCCCAGTAGTTACAAACTTACAATGTTGCCTATCTCTAACCAACGGTGTAACTTCTAGGCAAGTGAATGATATCAAGGAAGATAAATCCCAAGAAAAGGCTTACTTACACGAATATACCTTAGCATATGAAAGGAAAGTCTAAATAAAGAAGCCAACCCTTTTAGTGGAATATTTGAATGTTTACTAAACTGATGGGAGCATTGACAGCCATGCATAGCTGCTGTTTGAAATGTTAATCGGTCTAATCCTGTTAGTTTCGGTCTATCTCTGTCGGTTTCGGTCCCTGATCAGTTATGGTTTAAACAGTCCGTTAAAATTGTAAGCCTAGACTTACCCCTCTAGATTTCGGTTTTAAATGGATCACTATTCACTAATGGATTATACCCAAACAAAATAAAAAAACTATATATATATATATATATATATATATATATATATATATATATATATATATGAATATAAAATTCAAAATCAAGAAATTAACGGGCAAAGAGCCAACAATCAACATTTAATAACACACAATCTATAATATGATAGAGCTCAGCCTCGTATGCTCACAATTGATAAAAGCTATTCAGGGGCTGAGATCGATTTTTTTTTTTTTACCAAGGCTTAGATCAAGTTTATTGTTCTGAACGACGGTTGTCCAACTCCCCCAACTTTCTCTACTTCGCAACCCTCTCTCTCTCACTATGACCGAAGCCCCTCTCTACCAATCCTAGCTCCGGCTGTCTCCTTTCTACCAATCCAAGCTCCAGCTGTCTGTGCCCCCTCTCCTTCTTTCTCTCGCACAAGCCTAGGGCTTGAAATCGAAATCCCAATCCATCTCTCTTTCTAGTTAAATCAGAGCAACTGAGAAATGATCGGATATCCTCATCGGTCTCCGCTTCTCCCGCCGCCAAAAGTCATTTTGCTCTTCAATTTTATACACTTCCACTGTACACACACACACACATGTAGGCGTTTGAGAAGTATTTGCATCGTTGGTAAAAACTTCGGTAAGTCTGCTTCTTCATTTGCATCTTTATAGATTTAGCGTAATTGAGAATTAAATTTTGGAATGAATGTTGTTGTAGCAATTTAGATGGAAATTTCCTTAGACTCTTTCTATAACCAAAAGGGAATGAAGAAGTAAAGATAACGTAATAAAAAAACTATCTATGGAATTCCTGTTTTTATTTCCTTGTAAATTCCCAATCTTAAGCAAGTCCATATTCCCCTGATAAACTGTTGGTTCTGCAAAATATGAGAGCAAGGGAAGATGCTAAATTGCTGTAAACCTGTTCGCCAAAACTCACCCTCCTTTCTTTATATCTTGCATTTGAGTCCCAAAAGGAGCCATTCCTCCTTGCTGCCTCCCCCATCATATATCTGGTGCCTTCTAAAAAGTAGGTACAACTGGCAGGAATCAATTAAGGTCTTGAAAAGTGTGAAAAGATTATTTCAAAAGGCTCAAGCTTATATTTGGAATGTACTTGACGAAGTGATACTCATTTGGAAGCTTGTATAGTAAGTTCCGAGTCCATTAGAAACTTAGTTTAGGTTTTGTTTCAATTTGTTTGCTGTAGATTATGTTCTAGATTCATGGGGATTTGTGGAATTTATTGCCGGATGTGGTCAGGGGAAAACCAATACAGACCTCTAACCTAACTGATCTGCGTCTACCACTTAAATCCCTGAAACCGTGCTGTCAGCCAATTTCATTGTAATCGCTCTAATACCTTCTGTTGCTGCTATTCTGCATCCGTATCTAACTATAATAGTAGTGAGCATTTTCTTCCTTTCATTGGGGATTTGGAAATACATACTTGCTCAAGCTAATTGAAAAGCTATTGCATTGATATTGTAAAGAACCTGCTGAAATTGCCAATGGCTCAAAATTACAATCAAGTCTACCTCCCCTTTAGATATGAGGGTATTTATAGGCTAGAATGGGACATCTTCCCATTTATGAAACAAAGATACATGAACTATGAACTTAGGGAGTACATGAATTGAAAAATACGAACAATCATGGCCAAGTACAACTGATTTATCCAAAACTAAGAGATAAACTGAATCTATAACACACCTAGGGATGATGAACTTCCAATCTTGACCATTGGAGAAGAATCCAAGAAGAAAGATTAAAAAGAACATGAAAAACGTCTGCTGAAGCTGTGTGCAGACAGCCTGGACACCTTGTACGAAAAATGCATTTTCTCACTCCACAGGGCTCGAAACGATGAACCGTTTTTTTTCCCTTAAAGTAGACTCGTATACCTTTCCAACGAGTATAGCCATGTATTCTGGGTCCTCCCGAGTCAGTACAGTTTAATAGTTAAAGTTACTGAAATTTCGGTTCTGCACATTTTGGACAGCAGCTACCTTTAGTCCCATGTCTTGACCATCACATTGCCATTTTGCGGATTTATTTTCATAACACACTCCGGTGTCATTCTCCCCTGGTTGAAGAAGACTCGTCCTCGAGTCAAAATCGTTGTTTTCTCCATGATATGGAGAGAGATCCGCCACATTAAAAGTTGATGATACACCATAGCTGGCAGGAAGCTCAATCTTGTATGCATTTTCACCAATGCGTTTAAGCACCTTGAATGGACCATCTGCTCTAGGCTTAAGTTTTCCATGACGACCCCTAGGGAAACGTTCTTTACGCAGGTGAATCCAAACCAAATCTCCTTCTTTAAAGGCTGCGAACTTCCGATGCTTATTAGCACTCACCTTGTACTTCTCATTATGCTTGATTATCCTGTCTCGAATCTGCTCATGCAACTGCTTTATGTACTTGGCACGTTCCTCCGCATCTGCACTAAAATGATTGGTAATAGGAAGTGGAGCCAAGTCCAAAGGGCTATGAGGGTTCTGACCATAAACGACTTCAAATGGGCTAGAACTAGTAGTTTGACTTGTCGACCGGTTGTAAGCAAACTCAGCATGAGCTAAAATGAGATCCCATTGGCGAGGTTTGCTACCTACCAAGCTCCTTAATAAATTCCCCAAAGTCCTATTAACAACCTCTGTTTGTCCATCAGTTTGAGGATGGTACGAAGAACTAAACTGAAGAGTAGTCCCCAACTTCCTCCAAAGCGTACGCCAAAAATGACTCATGAACTTTGAATCACGATCGGAAGTCATGGTCTTTGGAATCCCATGAAGTTTTACTATCTCCTTGACATAAAGATCTGCCACATGACTTGCATCCAATGTCTTGTTGCAAGAAACGAAATGTGCCATTTTCGAGAACCTGTCAACAACTACCATGATAGAATCTTTGTTCCTTTGTGTCCGAGGCAACCCAACAACAAAGTCTAAACTCACATCCTCCCAAGGTGCAACTGGTACTGGTAAGGAAGTATACAAACCTGTATTTTGAGCATGAGACTTGGCTATATGACAAACTTTGCACCGCCCCACATGTCGTATGACATCTCGCTCCATCCTTGGCCAATAATACTTTTCCTTTAGAAGAGCAAGTGTTTTATCTCTTCCAAAGTGGCCAGCCAATCCACCTCCATGAGCTTCAATGATTATAGCCTCCCTTAAAGAACTTTGAGGGATACATAATCGATTGTCCTTGAAAAGAAAACCCTCTTGCACCAAAAAATGATCACTCGGTCCTTCGGAACATTGCTGCTAAATTCTACCAAAATAAGGATCATCCTTATAGAGTTCCTTGAGAATTTCAAAACCCAACACTTTTACTTCCATAGTTGCTAGCAAGGAATGTCTACGACTTAGTGCATCCGCCACTTGATTAAGAACCCCAGACTTATGCTTGATATGAAATGAGAAAGCTTGAATAAATTCGACCCATTTTGCATGCCGGTTATTGAGCTTGTGTTGTGTATTTATGAACTTCAATGCCTCATGATCAGAAAAAAGTATGAATTCCTTACCCAAAAGATAATGTTGCCAATGATCTAAGCTTCTAACAATTGCATAGAACTCTTTATCATAAGTAGAGTAGTTCTTGCGAGAGTTATTAAGCTTTTCGCTAAAAAAAGCAATGGGCCTGCCTTCTTGGCTAAGAACAGCACCAATTCCAACATTTGAAGCATCACAATCTACTTCAAAAACTTTGTCAAAATCAGGCAATGCAAGAATAGGAGCTTCGGTTACCTTCCTTTTGAGAACTTCAAAGCTCGTTGCTGCCTCCTTTGTCCATAAAAAGTTGCAACCCTTTAGACATTCGGTAATTGGAGCAATGACGGAGCTGAAATTCTTGATGAAACGCCTATAGAAAGACGCCAAGCCATGGAAACTACGCACATCATGAATTGACCTCGGCGTCGGCCAGCTTGTAATTGCATCTACTTTGCTTGGATCCATCTTGATTCCTTCCTTAGAAACAACATAGCCTAGAAACACCAGACTAGTTGTAAAGAAATTGCACTTCTTCAAGTTAGCATACAACTTTTGCTCTCTTAAAACTTCAAAGACTTGATGAAGATGCTCCAAATGTTGTTTTTCATCCTTGCTATAGACAAGAATATCGTCAAAATAAACCACAACAAAGCTGCCAATAAAAGGTTTAAAAATGTGATTCATAAGACGCATAAATGTACTAGGAGCATTAGAGAGGCCAAAAGGCATAACCATCCATTCGTAGAGCCCATCCCTTGTCTTGAAAGCTGTTTTCCATTCATCTCCCGGTCTCATTCGAATCTGATGATAGCCGCTTCGAAGGTCTATCTTGGAAAAGATAACCGCACCATGCAATTGGTCTAGAAGATCATCAAGGCGGGGAATAGGAAATCGATACTTGATAGTAATCTTGTTTACAGCTCTACTATCAATACACATACGCCAAGTTTGATCCTTCTTAGGCACAAGAAGAGCTGGAACTGCGCAAGGACTCATACTCTCCTTCAAAATTCCCTTAGCCACAAGTTCGTCCACTTGTCGATGAAGCTCCTCATACTCCTTTGGGCTCATTCTATAGGCTGCCTTGTTTGGAATGACTGATCCAGGAACAAAATCAATGCAATGTTGTATATCTCTCATGGGAGGAAGGCTTGGTGGAATTTCCTCCGGAATCACATCTTGAAATTCTTCAAGAAGTGGTTTTATTTGTGGAGGAATTACAAATACTTCTTCGTTCCCTTCTAACACCACAAGAGCATAGACCTCCATAGCTTCTTCCATAGCCTTATTAACCTCACATTTGGAAAGGAAGTTATTTCCTACCCCTTTGGAAGGTTTGGGAGAACTTTCCATCTTAGAAGGCCCCAAAGTGATTTTGACACCATCCTTCTCAAAAGTGTAGGTGTTCTTGTAACCATCATGCTTTGTTTTTCTATCATACTGCCAAGGCCTCCCAAGAAGCAAATGACAAGCATCCATAGGAACAACATCACACCAAACTTCATCCTTATACTTATCACCGATGGAAAATTGAACAAGACATCTTTTATTAACCTTTACCTCATTTCCTTTGCAAAGCCATGAAAGCTTGTATGGTCGTGGATGAGTCTCCGTCTTGAGTTGCAACTTTTCTACCATCGTTGTTGCTACCACATTTTCGCAACTCCCACCATCAATAATAACGTTGCATACCTTTCCATAAGAAGTGCACCTAGTGTGAAAGATGTTGTTACGCAACCATTGATCATCTTCTACACAAGCTGCATTTAAACTTCGACGAACAACTAGAGATTCCCCTTTATCTTCATAGACTACTTCAACTTCTTCCTCCGATCCATCCTTTTCGCTAGCGGCATGTTCGGCTGCTCCTCTTTATCATCTTCTTCAACTAAAGATACTATCCTTCGATTCGGACAATCAGAAGCTATATGACCAAAACCATGGCATTTGAAACATTGGCGAGAATTAGAATTAGAAGATGTATTAGGCTTAGCTGCAACTTCACGATTAGGGGCTGGTTTGGAAGTAGATCCCTTTACAAATGAAGTCGACTTGGTCGTAGAGGGACTACCTCGGTTGGACGAGCCACCATACTTTGTCAACCGGTAATTACTCCTTTTCACTTTTAGTTGACGTTCCACCTTGAGTGCCAACTTGAGAACATCATTATAAGTCCAAAAAGGCTGTAATTTGACAACCTCACAAACTTCAGATCGCAATCCACCCAAATATCGAGCAATGGTTTGCTCTTCTGGCTCCACAACATCACAACGCATCATGAGATGCTCAAATTCAGTAGTGTACTCTTCAACGGATAACTCCCCTTGCTTGAACTTGTGAAATTGAAGGAAAGAATCTTGTCGAAAGTTCTCCGGCAAGTACTTTCGCTTGAGTAGTTTCTTCATCTTTTCCCAAGTCACAATCCGACTCTTCCCATCACGAGCTCGCTGATTCTTGAGGTGTTCCCACCAAATAGATGTGTGCTTCTTCAACTTGATGGCAATAAGCTTGACCTTACGATCTTCCGCTACATCCTTGTAATCAAAAACTCTTTCAACAGTGTTCAACCAATCCATAAAATCATCAGGATTGTTCTTACCTTCAAATTCTGGAATTTCAACTTTGATGTCATCGCGTTGGAAATGACGGTTTCTTCGGTCTTGTTGACGGGGAAAAGCCTCTTCACTCGACGCTGCATTTCGAGCGCGATGGAAGGGGTTAACATTCTCCTCTTCATTCACAGATTCAGTATCCGAACCATGACGTGAATCATCATGATTAGGAGGTTCGTACTGCTCCAATCGCTGCTGGAGTTGTTCCACTTGTCTCTTAAGATCATCCATTTCAACATCTCGTAGGTTTCTTTCACGAGCAGCTCGACGCCGGGGAGGCATGGCTTCCAAAGCTCTGATACCAAACTTGATGCCGGAAAAGGAGAAGTAAAGAGGAAAACACAAGTGAAGATTATGAGAGGGATAAACACCCAAATACACTTCGGAATCCACCAAAGGAATTGAGTAAGAAAAGAAGAAATCCTTCTTCTATAAATTGCCAATGGCTCAAAATTACAATCAAGTCTACCTCCCCTTTAGATATGAGGGTATTTATAGGCTAGAATGGGACATCCCCCCATTTATGAAGCAAAGATACATGAACTATGAACTTAGGGAGTACATGAATTGAAAAATACGAACAGTCATGGCCAAGTACAACTGATTTATCCAAAACTAAGAGATAAACTGAATCTAATAACACACCTAGGGATGATGAACTTCCAATCTTGACCATTGGAGAAGAATCCAAGAAGAAAGATTAAAAAGAAGATGAAAAACGTCTGCTGAAGCTGTGTGCAGACAGCCTGGACACCTTGTACGAAAAATGCATTTTCTCACTCCACAGGGCTCGAAACGATGAACCGTTTTTTCCCCTTAAAGTAGACTCGTATACCTTTCCAACGAGTATAGCCATGTATTCTGGGTCCTCCCGAGTCAGTACAGTTTAATAGTTAAAGTTACTGAAATTTCGGTTCTGCACATTTTGGACAGCAGCTACCTTTAGTCCCATGTCTTGACCATCACATTGCCATTTTGCGGATTTATTTTCATAACACACTCCGGTGTCAAATATCAGCTATTAAGAAGCTCGAAGGTTGCATCTATATTTTACTTCTTTAGTCTCAAATTACTAACGTACATCTTTCATTACGACTATTAGACACACACACACACATACTTCGTCCGTTTTTTTTTTTTTTTCAAAAATTCCTTGTAAATTGACAGCCCCCACTTCGGTCTTTGGATGGCTACAAGCATGTTGTGGATGTGGAGTACTGCCCTCCAGTTTCATCAGAAGGCCCACAATTTCCTCCAGAAGCAGCAAAAGCAAAGGAGGCAGCTCAAAATTCAGCCAACGCGCAGAATACAGTGGAGTATCATGAAATCATGGAAGGTAAGAATTGACGATTGAAGCATTATGTAAGTGTTGATTAACCAGAAGAAGAGCAATGATCATAACACTTGCCTCGCATGAAGAAAATGCTGTTAGCATTAAAATTGACTTTATTATAGAGAAGTCTTCTCCGTGTCTTTAAGTTGTGGAACCATATTTTTTTCACTCCATTCCACAATGACGATTTTTAGTTTGTTAACAGAGGAAATGATACGTGGCTTACAAAATCTAGGATGGAAGAAAGTTGATGTTAGCTTTCACTCATCGTTTTGGCCCTTCTTTGCCCATAACAACATCCATGTACGAGCTTCCTCTGAGATTACCCTCTCTTTTATGACTCCGTTTCTCGTTTCTTCTATTTGGAATTTGAGATATTTAAATTTACGACTTCGGCTCAGGTGAAAAATGATTGGCTTCATAACGCTGGCGTAGGAGTAATCGCTCATGTTGCTGATAGCTTAAAGCAACAAGAAAAGCAACAAGATACATCCTCCTTGATTGCTGCCTGTTTGTAGCTCTAAAAGTGTATGCAAATATATATCCTTACATTAAAAATGTTTATTATTTCTTTTCTTCTCCATTATACTGTATATGTTTGGTTTAAGAAATAAGAAAACAAAATTGAGTTACCAATGGAGGCGGAACAATAACATCTCCTGCGACCAAGAATTTTTTAGGGCAGACAATGAAGACCAAGAGAGTGAGGAAGATAATTGCCCCAAGGAGGAGGGTTTAGGGGTCAAATAGAGAAAAGATAATGAAGACAAGAGATTAACTGATTAACCCATGGACAGTCTGATCATTGATGGATCATTTGGCTATTGCGCAACAAAAAAGTGAGTGCAATAGCATGCATACTTTGTGTGATACTCCGTTTACTACCATTAGAGTTGCTCATAATTAAATTAGAGTATGTCTCATTGGAGGCCGTCTTACGGATTAAGACAGATGTTTATTCGTAAAACAGAATTTAACTCTTTTACATCTTAATCCACCAACACGCAATAGGTCTTACATAATGTCTTACATAAAATACTTGTCGGGCCATATTTCTTAAATTTTTACAATTAAACTAATACTTGAGTATAATCAATATGTTAATATTAAATGTGGAGGATAAATTTGAAATATTTTAGAGATTGTAGACTTTTTAAATGAAACATTCCAAAATAGTATGGTGGTCCTTTTGTCCGCAACGAAGGTAGTAGTTGCCAAGAAATATATGACCTTGTTGAATTTATCATCACATTTTAAATGAATCGGCTATTGAGCAACAAAATAACTGATTTTCTCTCTTTTTGGTCCACCTAACGGAAACATAACCAACATTAACACCCTTTCCATCTACAGATCTACTTCGACCACCATCAATGCTTTATCTACAGAAGAATCCCCATGGTTTACATCATTCTAGCCCTGTACGCAAATGCACGCACATGAGAAGATGTTCAAATATTGTTTAGTTTAGTCTAGAGATAAGGGTTGAGTACCGCTGTGATGACCCTGTTAATCAGAAAGGGTTAAGGTCGAGAAAATGTAACCCTATTAAATGCAAGGCTAATAGGGCTAGCCCGGTAGGGTCATATCACTATAGGGTTAGGGTCAACTCAATTAACATATCTAATTAGAGATGTTAAAAAGATCGAGAACCACAGGGATGATCCTTTTTAATCGAAACTAGAAAATGTTAGGATCGAGAAAAAATGACAATAATAAATTCAGGGTTAATAGGGCAAGTCCTATAGAGTCACATCACTTATAGGTTTGACCTTATACACTACAAGAAAAAACACTATTTGTGACCGCTATTATTTGGGAGGGCCAAAAAAGAGTCCCAAATACTGTTTTTTGGGAAGGGAGAATTAGCGGAGACAAATACTTGATATTGGCACCCTTTTTCACTTCCCTTCCCAAATAATGTTTTTTTTAGGACCACTAAACTTGTACCCGTCCTAAATGTTTTGATGTTGGTCCCAATTATCAATTTTCATAATACCATCAACATCCTTAAAATTTTCCCCCACACTATTTTCAGTTTCCCGCGAATGTTTCCCACCTTCACAAAATAGATTTCCACTCAGTCTCTCTCTCCAATCAACCCATTGTTCAATCAGGTTTCGTTAAACCCAATCGTCTGATCCCGTTTCTTCTTCAATCGTCTCCTCATTTCTTATCGATCTTCTTCCTCGTCTTCGTCTACTCCATCGGTTTTCAAGACTTGTGCTCTCTTCAAACCCAAAACCAAAGCCCAGCCAGTCAAAAAGGTTAGTTTCTTATTAATGTTGGTATTTACTTACAGCTTGACGTGATATTATATCATAGTAGGGCTTGATTTTTGCTGCTAGGGCTTTTTTTCTCTCATCTTGCAAAATCCCCTTCCTGCGGCTGCTTAGGAATTCCTTAGGTCGCCCTCTCACTTTCTCGCTTTCTAAATCTCTCAGTTCATGATTTGTGCCCTAATTTTTAATTTTTTAATTTTCCCAAATTGTAGAGGAAGGATTCTCATCATTATCCCCAAATTTGTTGCTCGGTTACTTCGTCTATCTCTTTGGGCGCTTGTGAAGGATCACCTGCTCATCCGAACCAGTTCCTATTCAAAAAACTCAAGGTAATTCATTAGTAATCGCTTGTTTTTTTAGTTTAGATCATAATCTTCAATCAACATAGTTGTTTATTGACCTTTTCATGGAATTTTGGTATTTAAATTTGTCTTTGTATTTATGAGGATATGTTAAGCTGTGTAATATGAGGATATGTTAGCTATTGGAAGAAGATCATCTATAGTATTTTAAGAAATTTGATTTCCAAGCTTAGTGAGACTATATTTGGGGACCATACTTGAATTCTTTTTTTCTTGAGCACTTCGTTGCTGTTTAAAAATGAGTTCGAAACAGAATTAAGCTTGAGACACCAGAGGAAGTCATAAGTTGGTTTTCTGAAATCGCAGAGGAATGGTTTTCATGATTCCAAAATTAATTACTGTATCTCGTTCTTAGGGCTCCTAAGGAATTCCTTTGGTAAGCATCTATTTCGTTCTTTCGATATATCACTCTATATCTCACTCCTTTGAATACTTTTGCGAATGAGTGTTCATAATGTTATTGGAAAATTGATATTTTTAAAGACATGCCATTTTTTCTCTGCAATTTGTTATTCTTGTTACTTGATTTAAACTAATTAAGTATGCTAAATATGGGTAGTGACACGAAACATTGGTTTCTTGATTCAGGAAAATAGTTGTAATTGATGACCTTGATATGGTCTTGTGGTTATGGGCATGTGTGAGTATTTTTTTATAATGGGGAGCTCTAGTTAATATCATTTTGGCTCGGCAATTGGTTATGCTGATTGGCTTTTGGTTAACCAAGAGAATGAACTAGTTAGGTTATAAATCTTAGCTGTTTTGGTTATGCTGATTGGCTTTTGGCTCGGCAATTGTTTTGATTTTCAAACAAAGCTGTTTTGAAATTGGGTATTTGTCTATGTTCAACTCTGTAAGGTAGTAGTGATTTCTTCATTGTGTTTGAAGAATTTGGTTTCCCCTTTGGATGATGCCAATAATTATGTATTCACCTGGATTTTCAAAAGCAGGTTGTCCAATTCTTTTTTGGTCTCAATTGAAATTTTACTGTATGAAGGAATTAGGTGTGGAATTATATATGTTTTGATTACTTATTTCTTTTTGTTACCATTAGCTTAATCAGCTTATGTGGCTTTTAACCTACATCTGTTGTTGTATGGAAACAACATGTGTAAGAATGTGGGCTTTGGTTTAGTGAATGATGCAGTCTAGCTAGTATCTAGCTCTCTTTATTGTGCATCGTGAAAATATAGAACAGAAAGCCATTGCTAGTTAGGTACTCTCTTTTCTTCCATCACCGTATAAGAATATACCTATATGTATTTATTATCCATCTTAGTATACCTTACTCCAATCATTCTATGCATATATTTTATCATTCATAAAGATGAAATCTATTGTTTTGTGGTTCAAAATGCTTTTAAGTTTTGGCTACAAGATTCTGGATTTGTCTCGAGCATATAGACTTGTAGAACCTTACTAATGTGACTCGTTCAACTTTCTCATACTTAATTAGCTACCATTTGCATTAGTATTGCGATGATTGTTGTTTCAATTCATGTTACTTGACTTCTTCCTTTTTTTCCCAGATCTATGCATTTAACAGGATTTAACAGGATTTATAACCTAACTCGTGGTATCATTTTTTTCGAAAATCTTAGCTTTGTTTCTCAATTTAAGCAGCCCAAAACAGCTTGGTTTTAACAGAATAGTGGGCTGGTTAACCAAGAGAATTCGGACAGCCAAGGGTCTTGTTTGTTGAAGGTTTTTGAAAGAGTTTTAGAGCAGTTTTTGTGGCTGAATTTAGGAGGATTTTGGGCTGTTTTGGAGAGTTTGGTTCAGCCATAGGGCTGTCCAAAAAAGCTACAAATTGCGAATATGGGACAAAGTAAATTTTGATTCTCTCTTGTGCTCAACTGTAGAGCACACTCCACACTCCACAAGGATAGTGCTTATAATATTACAAATTGCGAAGACCGTTGCATGATAGTGACTTTGGCACCGCGACTACGGATCTTCTCCCTGGCCTGCGAATCCTAACTGTCCAACATATTATAATACTTTGTTGTATAGGATCTGTACTGCACGAGGGCTGCTGTTTATTTCAGCTCTCAAGTAGCAACGGTGAGATATCTATTTTGGGTTCTATCTCCATCCTTCTTCAGTGTTTAAGAGATTCGAGTGCACTCAGGAAAAATTGAGTAACCATAATCATGATGTCGATTTCTTGAGGATACGTTATGCTGTCATATATATATATATATATATGGGATCCAGTTTTCAATGGTTACAGTATATCATATTCTCCTACTTTTTTCTCAACTTAACTTGTTGAAGCCTCACTGGGTAAAATTTCTTTTCCATCGGCATCAATATCTCCAAAGTTGCTTTCATTAGGGGCATCATTGCCATAGTTATACATTTAACCTTCTCGTAGAATTGCCGAAACTCCCATCCATTTCACCTTGAAGTACATGTGTGTGCCACATTCTCTACTGTATTTATTTATTTTTTAGAAAACTGCTCTGTAGCTACTTCCTGACCTTAATTGAAGGGTCTGAGAAGAAATATAACACTAAGCAAGTTCCAAGAAACACACACTCGTGGTATCATCAAGAGGATTTATAACCTAACTAGTTCATATCCCACAGAATTTATAACCTAACTCGTGGTATCATTTTTTTCGAAAATCTTAGCTTTGTTTCTCAATTTAAGCAGCCCAAAACAGCTTGGTTTTAACAGATTTTTTTAAGGTTTGTAGCGGGATAGTGGGCTGGTTAACCAAGAGAATTCGGACAGCCAAGGGTCTTGTTTGTTGAGGGTTTGTGAAAGAGTTTTGGAGCAGTTTTTGTGGCTGAATTTAGGAGGATTTTGGGCTGTTTTGGAGAGTTTGGTTCAGCCATAGGGCTGTCCAAAAAAGCTGGAACAGATTTGTTGATTCAGCCATCCTCATTCACATCAAGTGGTATCAGAGCATAGGCCTTCGCGAATTCTATTTCGTGAAGCGATCATGGAGTTCGAAGAACAACGTGAGCAGATTTTTAGAACGCGGTGTCTTGTACAAGATAGGGTTTGCAAGGTAATAGTAGATGGGGGTAGCTGCACCAATATAGCCTCCACCTTGCTTATTGATAGGCTGAAAATTCCAACCACGCTGCATCCTTCACCGTACGAACTGTTTTGGCTGTGGACCAACGACGTGATTAAGGTAACACAACAAGCCTTAGTTTCATTTTCTATAGATAAGTATAAAGAAGAAGTTATATGTGATGTGCTGCCCATGGAATTGTGTCACATACTTTTGGGACGGCCTTGGCAATATGATAGATTCGTGACACACAACGGAAGAGAAAACACCTATATTGTAAAGAAAGATGGGAGGAAGTTTAGGCTGAAACCGTCCTCTCCAATCAAGGGTAAAACAATTCCAACACAATCTGATCAAGCATGGGAAGATCAAGACTTGCAAAAATCAGATTTGGAGGTAATCTCTTGTGAGAAGGGAATGGAAGTTTTGACAAAGGTAGAATAGCCTATGGTCAATATTGAAGTAGAATATGAGATGTTACAACCTCACAAATGTTATTATACCAAGGCTGAATGGAGGGTAAATGAAGTAGACATAGGGGCTGCTATGAGTCTAAGGAAGCAAAGGGGATGGGGCGTGGACAATAATTGCAGAGAATTCATCCTAGACAATACAGAATTAACTTCATCAATTCAGATTTTTCTGGATGAAGACAAGGGATTTGAAGCTGATTCTAATCAAGGTATAAAATTAGGGACTGTTGTGAAAAAGGGCAGCGGGTTTAGGACTGTTTTAGAGGAAAAACGCTTACTTGGTATTGAGGACAAAACAGGAAAATTCGGTGCAAACATCACAGCCGTATCCTCCACGATTCAGAATTTTCGTTATGAAAATCTTGGGTTAAAACTTAACCAACGTGTGTTACTATTAGACAAGGAAGCAAGGGAATGGGCTAAAGCTCGTACAAGCTGCCATGGAAGATAAAAAAACAAACAAATGAGTCTTTCGTGGGCATAGATATAGGGGATCTGTACCATGAACTCTTCTAGTTTGTCTTTTGTTTATGTTTTAGCTAATGGTTAATCCAAACATTTTTATATGTAAATATGTAATATTTGCATGATCGAACACCATGGAAATATAGATGTAAGTATTTAGTCTGCTATGTAACATGTGTTTGGGGGATGAATGGAAGTATTTTCTATTTGTTTGTTTGGTAAAATTGGTATCCTTTGTGGTCTGATATATCCACTCTGGCATGGTCGATACTAAAATGTAAGGTGCAGAATTTAATAGGACTCAATGAAACATCGGCATGGGACTTTTAGATGAATATGATATTTCCAATACATACTAACATTTACGGATCCTATGTTTGTAGCAGACCTGCAAATTTGTTTCTGTTACTTCACTGAAAACCCGACAGTGAATGACTCTTGAGGTATTCTTGGATATATGTTTGTGTCTGTATGTATTTCGTTTAAATGGAGTTATTTCTGGTTTGTGATTAATTACTTCATTGGTTGAGTGCTGATTAGAAGGAAGCCTATGCGAGTAACTGGCTTTGTCTTACACCCGTGTATATGTGTACAGGTCGTGATGGACGGCCGAAGTTGGCCCTGGAAGAAAAAATCATTTGATAAGGCGAATATTGAGAAAGCCCTAGCTGCATCAGATTCTACTCCTTAACCTTAGCTTCAGATGGATCTCAAAAAGACAAGGTTTGTCAATTGATAATATCTTCCTCCACCCCCAAATCAAGCCTTGTTTCTCTATTGTGTTTCCTGTGTTGATTTTTGAATATGCAGTGCTTCTACTCTTTTCTTTTGAAACCTGCTAGTGCAAAGGACTTGTACGTGTTTTAACTGCTACGTCTACCTTAGTTGTTGGGGTTAACCTACCTGCTAGAAGGGTTAACTTCCGACAACCCCATATTGGTCGTGATTTTCTTGATGGCATAAGGTACAAACAAATGGCTGGTCGTGCTGGATTTACTGGAATAGATACGAAGGGGGAGAGTGTATGTGCCATGTACCTTTCTTCGGGATGTTGTTGTTTTGAAGTTATTTTTGAAAGTAATTTTTTGGGGCTGATTAAGTTTTCATTTGATTTGGAAATTAATAGTAGGACATCACTGAAACAGATAGGCAAGCAAAGATCCTCCATAGTAATGATTTCATAAATCATTGTTTTTCAATATGTTCCTACCATTGCCTCTTTTCAGGGTTCTCGAGCTAGAGCACTTCATAAAGCTGGCTTGCGCACACCTCAAGAAATTGCTGAAGCATCCGTTCCTGAAATTGTCAAAGCACTTTTTGAATCATCATCATGGGCTGCACAAGGTGAACTTTATAATTGAGTCATTTAGCGCATATGATTTTGATTAGAAAATAGTGCATTATGTAATTATTCTTATGACATAGACACGCTGTGTCGGACATGACAACCTTCAAAATACCAGACATGGGGATACAGATGTATAGAAAATATCTAATGGAGAAGTATAAAATATGCCTTAGTAAGAATACTTTTAAAAGCTACATCAATGAATACTCACACTACTTGGTCTAAACACAGAATGTCTTGATTTGGTAGAAAACCAAGTTAAGTGAATTTGGTAATTAATTCGGCTGGCCGTAAAGTGAAATCTTATCGAAACACTAAAAACTCCTACTATCAACACAGAATGTTCGGCTGACACATAATTTCTTGAGGTACGTCGCATCACAATCTTTCCTACTGGAGCAAAATATCAACACAGAATGTCCATCTTGTACAACCTGTTATTATTAAGTCATAGTTCATTGCTATGCCAAATTTTATACTTGGTGGATCAAAAAAGGAAGTGTCCACACCTCCGTGCACAACTCTATGATGTGGTCCGAGTCTTTACCACCAAGGTCAGCTGCTTTTGAGAATGTCCTGACAATTTCCATCTTATTGTTAGAAATTGTATTGCCAACTTTAATGTATTCCTTCAAAGGAACAGGACGAAAATTTGTCTGATACAATGCTACCTGCAAATGGTGAAAATTAAATGAAGTAGCAGTAACATAGTATACACGCAAAGATAATAATAATAAGCAAACAAACAAATTAATATGTCAATATGCACAAAAGTGTTATCATTTTATGCATGACTGCAGTTGTATCATCTAAAAGCCTAATGATTTGATACATAATGAACTCATGTCCTTTTATCAGGAATCCCACTACCCCACTGAAACATAATATGAGTAATCAAAAACTGAACCGATTCTTGAAGCTATGGAACACATACAAACTAATACTCGGGCAGGATTCAAGAATTCTTGATGAGTTTACACCTACAAATACATTTCATCATAGTTAGGGTTAAACCAGATGCAAATTAAGGGTGTGCAGGGGTCATATGTGGAAAGCAAGAAAGTTATCTTTAGGTCTCTTCTTTAACTATTTAAATATTAACTTGTCAAGTTCAGATAAAGCACAAATTTTCCAACAATCACATAATTGTGAGTAGTTGCTTTACATTTCTTGGAAAGATTTATCTATCTTCTCCTGTACATACACAAAGAAGTGATCTTCTAGCACGTAGGATTGGGTTCATTAACTTGTCAGACCTATTAGTTGCATCAAATGTTTGGTGTAGATGTACTGCTTAAGAACATGAAGAAAGAAAAAAAAGATCAACTAAACACTTAATTACATTGAGTATGCAACAGAAAACCATGTAATTCTTGCAAAACAAATTTTTTTATTGTTATACACAACATTCAACACATGCTTACTTATAAGCACATAAACTGCCCCTGTTCCATGCCCAGACACCATGGGAGTCATTAATAAAAACGAGCATTCACTTCATTAAAACTCGCTGTCAAGTCTCAAAGCATAAAAACAACTGATACAAAATTGGATGTTGCCATATCTAATGCAGTTAGGCCTTCTAAAAACATAAAAAAGATTCGGAATCCTTACTTGGTACAACTTTCTTGAATTATTGTTGTATACTTAACTTGATTAACTGATGATGAATTACTTATGAATCCTCTTTTGAACAATTTCACTTGTACATAAGCAGAAGCTATGAGTTTGAACAACTCCTAAGTGGATCACGAAATTTAGGCTTTTAAAGCTGAAATTAGATAATAGCTGAAGCAAACAAAATGCTGAGGTCAAGTTGCAAACAGTAAGTAATTAAAACTTAAATGTACAGGCGTGACCACATAAGTCACTCTAATAGTATTCAGCGTTGGTTGCCATGGTTGGCATTGTGTCGTCACAACTAGCCGACAAATTTTATGTGCGCATCTTTAAGCCTTTTATGTCTATTCTTTTCCGTTGCATCTCACTCTTTTTTGTTTCTTTTTCTTTTCCTTTTTTCCCATTTTCAAATTCTATGCACAAATGGAGGAATTTTTCTTTTCTGTTCGGAATGTTGAATACCTAGAAAAAATAATTGTTTGAATACTTTACATATCTTTTGAGTTCATAGAATCCAGAGTAGTTTGAAGGTGACATAATAAGAGTATGGCTCGTAGTATTATATCATGTTAAAGACAGATAGATCTAGTACCCTTTATAGTTAGATCTCTTGAGGTACCTCTTTTTTTCTTATCTTTTTTTGGCGTTATTTATACTAATTATGTAATTTTTGTTGTAGGCTCGGACCAACGCACCGATGGACAACTTGAGCTAGTTATTTCAATGATGGACAATTTGATCTAGCTATTTCAATAGACACTTTTGTATAGGAAAGACACTTATTGAAACTTTAGTTTTTGAAGATTAGTTGATCTATACAATCCTTTTTTTATTGTACTTTTATGTGATTTTGAATGTTTTTTAGGTTATACTTTTGACTAATTGGGTACCAATTAGAAACATATCTATATAATTAGTTTGTGTTATGACTTCAATTCATTTCTATAAATTGTAATTGTTTTCCATTTGATAATTAGCATATATTTGACTCCAACAAATGGTGGTCATCTCATATTAAAACGATATCAAATACAAAAAAAATTAGCCACAAATGGTATTTGTTAGGGCATCAACCGTGCCAAATACTACGTGGGAGGCTAAACACAACAGTCCCAAATACTATTTGGGAGGACAAAAAACCGTACCAAAAACTTTTTGGGAGGGCAACCAAAACCGTGCCAAATACTATTTGGGAGGGCAACTGAACCGTCCCCAATACTATTTGAGAGGGCAACCAAAACGTGCCAATTACTATTTGGGAGGGCAACCCAACTGTGCCAAAAAATTATTTGGGACGGCATAAAAACCGTGCCTAATGCTACTATTTGGGAGGGCAGATAAACCGTGCCAAATAGTATTTGGCACGGTTCAACAAAAACCGTCACAAATGTACGTTAACTGGCACCACCCTATCAAACCGTCCCCTTTGCCGTCCCAAATAGTATTTGGGACGGTTTTGAGCCGAGACAAATGTATTTGGCACCCAAGTATTAAGGAAGGAGCCAAAACCGTGCCAAATACTATTCGAGACGGTTTTGGCAGTATTTGGCACGGTTTTTGGCCGTCCCAAATACCCAATTTTCTTGTAGTGATAGGGCTAGGGTCAACCCGATTGACATATATAGCTCAGTCACCATATATATTTGTCCATACGTACAAGATTCAAACACACCCTTGCCTATGATGTCTTCCGCCTAACTTAATTTTTCTCAGTCTAACTCAGTTTATTTTTAAATTTAACATTTTTTCTTCACTTATATGAATATTCTTAGCTTATTTATAAGCACTACAACAAAAATGAGCTTTTACAACGTTTTTAAAACGTTGTAAAAGGGTGTTCGCAACGTTTTGTAAAACGTTGTTATATGTAACGTTGTAATAGGTCATGTAATTTCACAACGTTTTTAAAAACGTTGTCTTTGTCCTCCCATATTGTCCCCAAAACTGTTAGACAACATTTTAAAAACGTTGTAAAAACATTTCTAGCGTTTTCAAAAACGTTGTAATAAATATAAGACAACGTTTTAGTTAAAAATGTTGTTAATTTATATAACAACGTTTGGATAAAAATGCTGTAAAAAAGTGATTTTACAACGTTTCTATAAAAAAACGTTGTGAATTGTATACTACAACGTTTTTTAAAAAAACGTTGTAATATATCATTTACAACGTTTTTTATAAAAACGTTGTAATAGATATATTACAACGTTTTTTTTTAAAACGTTGTGAATTTTATTTTATTTTTTAAAAATAATATACATTTAATTCTCCTCCCACCTACATCCAATTCTGCTCCCACCCACAAACCATTGCAAATAATAATATACATTTAAAAAGGTCTATGATAGATTTTCTTTTTACATTGCTCAAAGTCTAGGTCGCGATTTTTCATCTAAATGACTGTGTATGAAACTTTGGTCCAGTGCCTTGGCTAGAACTGTTGGGTTGAAGTGTTCCTTTGTCTGCAGCTTTATGTGTGGCCTCTAGCTTTGTTTGTTAAGTCTAGCAGGCCACTACTTGAATCCATAAATAATTAATTTTACAAGGTTCTCAAATGAAACTTAAAATAGTATGTCAGGTATAGCTTTGCATATACAACTAGCAAGTGTTGGAATCAGTAACCTAAAGACTCTTGGACGTATGTCGCAACGACAAAACCAGTCAACCTTGAAAAATTACGGTATGACCATATCCAGATTATCCTCGAGAAAACTATTTGTGTACATCGCCTTTGCTCGGGTAATGCAGCTTTCTCAACCCAGATATAGCCAGATCCATGTCACTCAAAACTAATGTGATAAGTGTTACAACATACACCTCAACAACTTGAAGGTACTCATCAACTCCTAGAACAAGCTGATTGTTACATCCTTCTTGGTAAGTAATATCTCTCTCTGCACTTGCAAGAACATAATATCGTTCATCCACGCATCTCCACTTGCCAAGATACTCCTCAAGAAATTCCCTAACACCAAGGGGGCCTTCTTGAATCTGGAAGCACACCCTAGAAAGGAAAAGGTAAATGTAAAACTAGAGTTACTACACCAAAAAAATTATTCCACCCTCCGGAAAAACTCAAAAAGTGGTAGCCTAAAGAACGTTCATTGATTAGGCGAGAACCCATGCCGAAACAAAAGCATTGTGTACAAGCATATGGATTTGTTTAGCTTAAGCAAGTAATTCAACCATAATTTTAGGTGGACAACTCCCTTATCAGTTCCAATTTCCATGAGGTAGACTGTTCAAGCATCACCATAAAAGACCACAATTGGATCACTAGCACTCGAAAAACATCCCCATAATTCAATGTCTTAGACTAGAGCTAGCAAACAAAAAGAAAATGACAACGCATAACCTCATTTTCTATCCCTCCAAATTTAGCACAAAATCATCCAGAGGATTCATGGAGGTAGAGTAAATGGTATGGTACTTTGGAACCTATGTTTTGATTCCAGCAAAGCTTTCTTTAATTTCTTTGAAAAGTTAATCTTTCAACAGTTAATGGACTTCTGTTGTACTATGACATGAGAACTTTGATTTTAATTGCTGGAAGAAAGTGCTATGCAAAAACGAAACTTGAGAACAAAGTAGTAGAACTAGGGGTGGCAATGCCTGGCACGACACGTTAGCTCGAACCAATAAGACACGATTATAAAACACGATTACAGAGACAAATGACACGATAAGCCCGGCGCGACCGCGATACAACACGAAACACGACACGAAAGACACGAAATTGTTAATATATTCAAATTAATATTTATTGTTGTATTTATGATCAAATAAGATAGATAATATTAAAACACGATAATGAGGCACGAACACGACACGATAACACGAATTGCCACCCCTAAGTAGAACCAGACTCAAAGCTACCTCTGAGCAAGAAGACCAAAGTTACTGCAAGTAACCCCCTCTTCTTGATTCAAAAAATTAGGAATTTGAAAAGCAGAGGACCAGCATGAGAGTTACCTTAATAATCCAATTACGGGTTGTAAAGCTCCAAAGAAGAGATGCTAGGGGAGGAATGTACCCGAGATTCCAAAGTCCAACTACCCTAACACGCAAAGCAACAAAAGATAAAGCTACGCCAAAAAAAATAGCAAACGTGAAAAGACCAAGAACACAGATCGGTAGTTAATTAAGAATCAATTGGCAACCTCGACATATGGAACAAGCTTAAGAATTTAATCGGCGACCCAGCAGCCATTAAGACTTGAACAGTTGGCTCATCAACATTGTGCAGCCTGAGACAAATCGAGAGATGTCCAAGTTTCAAACTCAATAACTTAAATCATCCCGTTTCAAACTCCAAGACTACTTTTTAAGATGCGATACATTATCTTTTTTTTTTTTTTGATAGGAATGCTCATACATCTCATACTTTGGACTGTAAGAGATGTTGATACATTATCTTTGTATAAAGACGCAAATAGAACCCGGATGTGCCCAAACATGTAAATAACATAGTTCTCCTATGTCAATGATCCAATGTATGCATTATGTGCAGTCTTTGTGTTACTTCAAGTTATTCATTCTTTATGATTTCCAATTGAGAATATTATTGTGGAGTTGTTTATGGTGCTTTCTTGTGTCAAAAATTTGATCTTCTTATGCCTTCCATTCAATTTGTTTGGGGCGGGCTAAACTTGCGAATGTTCTTGAACTAGTTGGAATACCAAAATCCCCACCCCCCACCCACCCAAGCTGACCCCTTCACTCTTTTGCTTGCCGATGGACACTTCAAAGGAAAGATCTTTATCCGTTTGCGGTATCTTATGAACTAACTTCTCGCAGGTGTGTATCCATGATAAAGGGGGCTTGATTCCTAGATATGCTTAAATCTGATCGACCACCACTTGTAGATTTGTTGGCGTTACAAAGAAACCATATATCAATTTCTTCAAAAGCACAGTGAAAAAGTTCACACTTGTGTAATGACTCCAATTTGGGTGGGTCGAGTCTCTTGGTGGGGGTGGGGCTGGGAGGGATGGGGGCGTACTAGTATATGCTCTTGTTTAATAATATCTTGGTTACTCGAGGTATTTTCTCATAGAATCTTCCAAATAATTCACGGTGCACGTGTCCATATGACTTAGACAATTGAGTTTGTAATTGCATGTTCTTTTACTTATATTTTCGGTATAACTTGGTTACATTGATGTACTAGTAAATCAATGCTTCTAACGCATTGGTAAATTAGGAGCTATAAATTAAAAGTTTTCATGTCTTCAAAGTTTACATTAATTTTTAGTAAGATTAGGAGCTATAAATTGTCGTGTTGAATTTTGCGAGAGACTAAGAGCAGAAATTTTGGGCTAAAAATGATTAAAAAATTATCACGTCATATGAAGCTAAATTCTTTCGAGTCAAATTTTTCTCTCTTAGGCATAGTCATTGAAGAATACTATCGGCTCTTAAAGAGACTACAGTGGGTGAAGCTGTACTTATCAAAAAAAAAAAAAAAGTGGGTGAAGATGTCTTTCCACAATGTAAATAAATAGTATCAACCCAAACAATTAGTGTATGGCAATGAGCCGGCCAAACATAACATTCCCCGATACCTGACTGAAATAATCTTGTTGTTTGCTACGGGACTTGGATCAATTGAAAGTGCTCATCAATTGCCAAATTTTGTGCGGAAATAGTTTTTGGTATGGGAGTTGTGACTGTTCCTAGCTCTGTTGCATGAACTCCATTTGGATTGAGCACCAGATTTTCAACCCGTACTTCTCCAACTAAAAGAGTGATAGATCGGGCATTCAAAGCAGGGTAAAATCAATAATTTAGCATTGGTATCCCCCAAAGAATCTACAACATTACTGTAGACACCTCTACAGAGAGAGAAGAGAAGAGACTCGGAGCGTGTTAAAAGCCTCATGAAAGGGTTCAAGCTTTGCCTGCTGCTGAAGCTCTTTCATGTCCTCTAGATTTAGATTACAATGAAGCTGCAGCCAAACTTGAGGAATATTTACAAGCTCAGTCCCCAAGTGTTGTATCGATATCTGAAGTTAGAGAACCTATGGTTAAGAGAGGTCGGCGGAAGAGGAAAAAGATAGTTGATAGGGATGAGAAGAGGCAGAGAACGAAGCGCTCATAATGTAGTGAGGAGTCATCGGAAAAAAATTAGAAAGATTGAGTCTTCAGAAAAGGATCGGGCAGTAGCAATGTAGTTGACATTTTTGCTTCACATCAGAAGAAAAAGCCTAGTGAGGATAATGAAGATGAAAAGATTAATAGGCTAGTCGGGGAGTACACAGTTTCTTCAGACCTCGTCACCTTTGATTGGAAGAAAATGAAGATTCCTCAGTTCTTCCTTACGTAGTGCATACCTGGCTATTCAAGTTAATGCAACCTATGAAGGCTAGCACTTCTCTATGTTCAGGAACTCCCTTAATTGTTATTACTGTGGGTATACGATTGACTCATTGACTCGATTGAATCTAGTATTTCCCTTGATTGAACATAAATTCCTCCTCCAGAATTTCTTTATCAACCAATACACGTGCCTCACACTTAGAAGAATCGGGATTGCTCTTGTTGAAACCAAAGATGACTCTCACCCGTGATAAAGATGATCCGTCAGGACAATGTAAGCTGGACACACCCATGACCATCCATAGAAATTTTGTTGAAAACGTTGCGCCTAAACTTGTGGGGATAAAGGCTTCCTGTGATGGACACCACCATGACACCAGAAAGAGTTTTAGCTTGAAAGGTTGCAACTAAGCAGCAATATTCCTGCCAAATTTTGAATAGCCACGTACAACAACTAATGAGCCATTAGCGATGATGCTTAGATCAGTGACTGCAGGATTGCTGTCCTCTTCTCTTCCATTAGAGTCTACCCCAACTTCACAGGGTATCAAGAAGAGATCCAAAGTGAAATCTCACATGTGAATAGTCGAATCACCGCTACCGAGGACTAGAAAACCCTATCGATACTCCCTGCACACGAAGGCAAGGCATGACACAAATTATGCCCAAGGTAAAAACTTTGTATTTCTATAATTGTAGGATCCTCCATTTTCGATGACTCCAAATCTTTTCGTTCTAACTCCATAATTGAGAAGTTATACTATTTCTAGGCTATATCTTTGCATATCTCTAAAAGACCACTTATTGCATGTCTCTTTCTCGCCAATTGTTGAGTACTAACCTGCTCCATAGCTGGCCAAAGCCAAATGTGAGGCGCCATATGTTTATGAGATCGGTTTTCATGCGCGAAAAGTGTATTCACTAAACTGAAAGAGGCAGCTCTCATTGAGCCGAGTTCAATATTCTTACCACTAGACAACTAATTAGCTAATAAGGAGCATTCCTTAACAAATCATTTAGTGGATACCATTTTCTCTAAAGGCTGTCGGTAACCTTTTGTATTAACTAGTATGGAGTCACGAGATAATAAACCGAGGAATTAAAGGGGGAGTACTATTTATAGACCTAGGCAATGCATGTCTTGAGAGATTTAAAAGCGAGGAGTAGAAACTTTTGCCAAGGCTCGCGGCTAAAAGTTTACCACTCAAAGATATTAGTAAAACTTTAACAGGTAAGATAACAACTACTAAGTCATTTGCTCCTTGTGTAATACTAAAACATACATAAAAGGTAATCTAATGAACCTAATTAATTATAAAGAAACTATGGGATAAAAAAGATCTTGGGTGGAACTGAATTACTTTGCAAATGCGTGACTTTCACAAACATAAAAATGGCGTAAGAAAGAGCCAACTTACATTTGAGTAAACACCCGCCTTTTAGCCCAAAACTTTAAACAAAACAGCTGGTACAAAAATGCTAAAATTGTACGTAAAGACATCGTGATCACAAAGTTAGATTCGGTCAAGTTAACGCAAAAATAAATTAATAAAAAATAATTTTGAGGAAGGTCAAATAATCAACCAAGCATTCAATTGGCAACCTCGACATTTGGAACAAGCTTAAGAATTTGATCAGCGACCAGCGCTTTTAAGACTTCGAACAGTTCACTCATCAACATTGTGCAACATGCATAAATCGAGATGTCCAAGTTTCAAACTCAATAACTTAAATCATCCCAGTTTCAAACCCAAGACTACTTTTTAAGATGCCGATACATTATTATTATTATTATTGTTTTTGATAGGAAATGCTCATACATTCATACTTTGGGTAAGAGATGTTGATGCATATCTTACACTCCAAATCATTTTCCATCTAATATTTCTAGAATTAAAAAACTTGGCAGGACTATTACGAATTTCATCACCGAATTCTTGCCCACAAACTAAATCAAAATTCTTTCATAGATTAACAAAACAAAAGAGTTTCTAATTTGGCCTTTACCGAATTAAATCAACAAAATTGGAGTTTGTAAATAAATGATAAAACATGTAATCAAACAAAGAACCATCATTATTCAAGCAAGGAACCAAAATTTGAATCACAAGGACGACATTAATATAAGTAAATTCATAAAAAAAATGGATTTTAGGGCAGAGCCACAGAGGTTATGTATTATGGCATAGTTACATGGTTTAGGGCACAAAATTACATAAGGAAAGAGAGAGGTGCTACCAGATGAACCACAATTCAAGGGAGCAAACAAGCCTAAAGCCATAAGCCCTAATTCTTCCCACGAAATCTGTGTGAAAGGAAAAGAAACAGAGGAAGATGAGCAAGCTTATTTTTATGAGAGTTAGGATTGAAATCTTATGACCTTGTTGATTCGTAGGATTGAAGAGAGACCTTTGAGAGGCGAAATTTTGAAGAGCTTGAGAGGATTATGCCGCTTTGCAGTCCCACGAAATCGACGAATAGACTGATATTAGTTTAGGCCGGGAAAAATATTGCATCTGGGAAATTATGTCTTTTTTTTTGGTTTACAACATTTTTAAAAAAAGGCATTGTGAAAGGAATTTAACAATGTTTTTATAAAAATAATCTAATAATACAACGCTTATTTTTAAAACGCATTGTAAGAAACTACAACGCTTATATGTGAACGCTTGTGTTAAATTTCAATTACAACGTTTTTTTTAAAAACGTTGTAAATAAATATTGTGAAAACTCATTATTGTTGTAGTGAAGTTAACATAGATTAGAGCCTTCATAGTATGTAAATATGAATTAATCGTTGAGTTTCATTAAAGATAATTTAGGTGCTGATGGTAGAGAACTTGAGTTCATATATCTCTCTTACTATAAAAGTCAAACTTGTTTGTTACAATTTAATAGATGGACAATAATAACCCTTCACTAAATAAACCACCCACCATTTAATTAAGGACAAAACAAGTAAATTTACCATGACAACAAATAATATTTGGACAAAAATAGCCTCAAATATAATAAATCATCCACCATTAATTAAGGTCAAACAAGTAAATTTATCGAGACTAATTTTTTTACATAGAAGCAAGGCGACACTCGCGAGATTTTATTAATAAAAGAAAATAACAAACTTAAGTGGGGACAACTGCACCCTTTCGTGATGGGGGACAAAGGAGCCTTACCTCAAAAAGGAGAAATACATCGATAAAGAATTAAAATTAAGAGACATGAATGCCCCCTCGAGCATCCGTAAGAACATGAGATTTTATAATGCAAGGAAACTCTGGAGAACGAATGAAAAGAACTCAGCCGTAATCCATCGCTAAATTGGCTCCCCATCGCCTATGGCATTGGCTTCCGATAACAATGAGTAATGGAGAAAGAAGAATCTCGCTACATCAATTGAATGGCCCTACATAAGCCAAAGACAGGGGATGATGATCCTA
>CM028379.1:164580556-164649701 GCA_013146195.2 Codonopsis lanceolata
TTGTGCTTTATTGTAGAATACTTGCCTCCATTAATAGATTTTTTAGGTTTGCTATTTCTTTCTTCATTTCAGCACATCTCTTTCAAATACATATGCTTTCATTTTGCTATTCATGTGGATACCAACTTGAGAAGGGGTAATACCAAATCCCATCCCTCTCACTCTTCCGCTCCGTTCGGGTCCGAGTGCATGAGAAAGCGCATCATCTCGTTATAGGTACCGAACTCCCGTGAGAGAGGTTTGCGAGGAATTGAATTCTTTAATTTTAGTCTAGAAAATTTATAAACAATAGACTAATAAGATATAAAACAGTCAAACACAACTGTGAAATAGATCATTAATAAAAAGGTGCTCTTACCACACAATCACGACAAAATTAGTTGGTAGATCCCTCATTCTTTTTGTGTGAGCTTTACACCAAACATCCTCTCTTTACAACTTTATCCGATTCTCCTTTTTCTAAATAGGTTGTATGTTAGTAGGTTCATAAAAAATTGACAAAAATGCTAAAGAAAATTAAAGAGGGGGAAAAAGATGAGAAACATCGAAAAGCCTCCTAAAATTTTTAGGAACAATCTTACTACTGGAGCCTATTCAATTTAAAGAGGTAAAATATGTTAGTAGTATGTTAGTAGGTTCATAGAAAGTTACCATCTCGCCTTCTAGTCGGGCATACCCCTTCCGACTCATCGTGTGTGGGGCTTGATTTTCCCCTCATCCGCTTGAACATTTTGCTTTTCTCCTACACCAAAATTCAATTGTAAACAAAACATACCTTACCAAAATCCTTAAATAAAAACTTACAACGTACCTCAAACTCATCTCGATAGCTTTTTTCTATAAAATTGTTCCAGTCTTCAAGAGAACTTATATTATCTCGGTTTAAGACTAGCATACAACGCCTCCTTATTGGGAGTTTTGAGGCATCTCGTAGTGATGCTATCACCTAGACTTGAGACTCCCTCAACAGTACCCATTAATTGAAGAATAAGCTTCTTGAAGGTGTCATCGACCTTAAACCTTGTCTGCGTAAAAGCACATTAGATATATAACATGTGCACATGAAAAGTTATGTTTGAACTTGAGCTAGCTATATAATTAATACCTTAACACATGTCCACAAATCAATCAAACAAG
Organism: Codonopsis lanceolata; assembly: GCA_013146195.2. NCBI lineage: Eukaryota > Viridiplantae > Streptophyta > Magnoliopsida > Asterales > Campanulaceae > Codonopsis > Codonopsis lanceolata. The sequence goes on from CM028379.1 coordinate 164,581,694, forward strand.
TCTCTTAAACAATGTGTTTTTATATAATTAATACGAACACATGTCCACAAATCATTCTTCTTCTTCTCATCAACTTTCCTCCAATCATCAATATTAATGGTACAAGTTCGCGTGACAATGAACCCAAATACGGCGATAACTTTTCGAAATTTACCTATCGGTTGTCCTCTTTCATTAAATTCCACCTCAACTCAGTATTAGCTTTGCACTCACTTTTCTCAGCTTTGTTTTCCTCTTTTTTCCTTTTTTTTGTAATTTCCTCTTCTTCATTGGGATGATGATCGAGGCACTTCGTTAGATGTAGAAGGCAAATGAGAAGGTATTCTTTGCATAGAACAATTTTGGTCGGGAGAGGGATTAGAATCTCTTTCGAGATCCTAATGGATTCGATCCATCTTTGTTGAGAAATCGATATGGCCGCTAAATTGAACTTTTAGACCGCTTCTTCCCTTGTTTTGAAGTCTCCATAGTTCATTATCAATTATTGAGATAGGACACACACATATATATAAAGATAGATAGCATGATATAAAATCTTAGTCAAGTCTTACCTCGTCTTGTCCATTAGCCATATCGATGATAAGTCTAGGAACTTATCTAAGGATCCACTTTAGTTCATAAAAATTTCCATGGATTAAATAATGTACATACATCGAGTAATATAAACATTATACTCATTAAAATGAAAACATTATAGAGATGAAAGAATTTTAACCAATATGTCATATCAACTCATGTAAAAATACCATATAATAATAATAGAAGAAATATTCATTATTTTTACCAATATGTTGTCACAACCCACTCTTACGTAACCACCATCTTGGTCGCCCATGGTTCTATCAAGCAAAGTTGCATTTTGTGGGTTATAAGATGATTCATCATCCTCATCGTGATCCTCATTATAGATTTCGAAATCATCGTAGCCTCTTGGTGGTGGCCTTACTACAACTTGCCAATTAGATGATTTGTTTTCTCTCCAATAAAACACTTGGGAGGCTTGTGTTGCTAATATAAAAGGATCTCCTTTAAATTGATCTTGAAATTGATCAAAGTTGACTAAAGTAAATCCATCTTCAACCTTCACTCCACGATAAATATTCACCCAGTCGCACTTAAATAAAGGAATTTTAAAAAGAAGATAGTCCAACACAATAATGTCACACAAGATCCCATAGTGACCTATTATACTACTAGTAGATTGTTGTTCATTGTCATTTGACGCAGATCTGCGTATTGTAGTTGCTTCGAGTGAAACACCACTATTTTGCGTGGACTTTTCGCCGTCTGCGAAACCGACGACCATTTATAATAAAACCCGAGTAGGAGAGTGCTTGCTTTCTAGGCCAATATGATAGCCACTTTATTGTTTCTCGAAACTTTTCCTAGCCATTTCCAGCTTAACCTGTACATGTTTTTTAAACAATAATATATTTATTCTTGAACAAGTAAACTATCGTAATGTGTAATGAAACACAACAAAGAGTTAAAAAACCTTATCCCGTAAACCAATCACAAAAAGTTTCTGAATGCTTCTTTGAAAGTTCCTCATCAGATAGATTATCATGTAATCTTTTCAACTCTTCCATACGCATCCTAAGAGAAAGAAAGAGTAAAAATGATGAATGACGAAGAAACTCGACAAGTTTTCATTTAACTTAAACTTACTCTTCATATGGTTCAACTTCCGCAGTATTAAACAACACATATCGATGAGCATTCTGCAAGTCTTCAATAGACAATATAGTATGCTCTCCTTTGGAAATCGGTCTCCCGTCAAATATTCTATCATCTTGATAGTCCTCATTACGATTATGTGTTTCACCAATTTCAGAAGCTTTCTTGATATACCAACTGCAATATGTCATGCACTCTTCGGCAAGATAACATTCACATATGCATCCTTCAGACGTGAAGGATTTCTAACATTTTCCTTGCCTTCTTCATGAATCTAAAGATGATTGAATAAAAAGATGAAGACAAACAACTAAAACTATTGAAAAAAATGTTTGAAGAATAAATAGAATATGAATACCTTTCAAATGGATACATCCAATGGAATTGATTTGGTCCACAATAATGTGTTTCCCGTGCTAAATGTATTGGCAAGTGCATCATGATGTCGAAGAAGGAAGGAGGGAAATATCTTTCAAGCATGCACAATGTCTCAACAATTTCTTCTTCAACAACTTCTAGTTTTTCTGTATCAATTGTTCTTTGACTTATATCGTAGAAAAATGAGCATAGTCGAAATATTGCATTTTGGGTCCTTTAGGTAAATTCCCTCAATGCAACGGGCAATAATCATTGCATTAAAACATGATAATCATGGGACTTGAGTCCAAATATCTTGTCATTCTTGCGTAAAACAATTTGCAATATTTGAGCTGCACTCGGGAACCTTCAAATTTCTTAATCGCCAATAAAGGTCTCCATCTCTAAACTTGTTAGAGTATGTTGTGCTGGTGGAAGAAATATCTTATTATTCTCTTCAACCCTTGGGTGCAAATCTGACCTAATTCCCATTTTTTCCAAGTCTTTACGAGCATTAAGACCATCCTTTGATTTTCCTTTGATATTAAGCAAAGTGCAAACTAAACTCTCACCGCAATTCTTTTCAACATGCATTAAATCTAAACAGTGGCGTACCGGCAAATACTGCAAAAAGAATGACATTGTTATTGACTAATAAACTCTACAATTTTATTAAAGTATTCATAAAGTCTGAAAATGGTTTACCTCATAATAAGGCAACTCAAAGAAAATTGGCTTCTTCTTCCACATGAGGCCTTTTACGACTTTCTTTCGTTTAGTCTTCCTCTTCCTCTTCTTGTGGCCCTTACCTTTTCCCCTTCCTCTCCTTGTTTCTTCCTCATTGTTAATTTCCTCCCTTTTCCAAAATCATTTTCAATGTCACTTACAACTTTTAAAATTTAGAACCAATCAATATTGGAGGCTTGGCCCTCTTTCGATGGTTCCATCAAACCAACTCTTCTTCTTTCGAAAAGAATGATTGGATGCAAGGAATCGCCGATGACCCATGTATGCACACTTGTTGCCGTAAGGTAGCCATATTGAACAAGTATCAACACCACAAATAGGACATGATCTTACCCTTTAGTACATCCGGCCAGATTTCCATAAGCCGGAAATCATTAATTGTCCACATTAGAATGACCCTCAAATTGAACATGCTCTTCTTATATGCATCATACACCTCAACCCCACTTATCCATAATTCTTTCAAGTCTTCAATGAGAGGCCTTAAATATACATCAATATCATTTCCTCGTTGCTTCGGCCTGTGGATTAACAAGGTTAACATCGGTTCTCTTTTCATGCATAGCCATGGGGAAGGTTGTAAGTAACAAGCATCATGCCAACAACTATACGTGGAACTTAGATTACGATAAGGATTAAATCCATCTCAGTAGCAAGTCCAAGTCGAGATTTCGATGATCGATGCAAAATCGGGCCAATTAATATCAATAAAATTCCATTGAGGTGAATCAACTGGATGTCGCATCTTGTTATCCTTACTATGATGAGTGCTATGCCACAATAGTTGTTCAGAATTTTCTAATGATCTGAACATCCTTCTAAATCTGGGAATGATCGGAAAGTACCTCAAAACCTTGGTACCCCCTTTTTAATTTTGCTCATCTCCTTTTCCAACGACTTTCCAGGATTTCCCACATCTTGGGCAATTGTCTAGATCTTTCGTGTCTTTCCTAAATAGACAACAATCATTAACACATGCATGTATTTTTTCATACCCCAAGTCAAAGGTTTTAAGTAACTTTTGGCTGCATATGTTGAACCCGAAGTGTATTTTCCTGTGGTAACATGTCATTCAAGACTTTCGAAGTTCAAGAAATGCCTTGTCGAAATACCATTGACAACTTTATGTTTGAAAAGTACTACTGTCGTCGACTTTTGTGTAGTTGGTGCAACCGGGTAAAGAGGAGTTTCTGCTTCTTCCAACAATTTAGAAAACCCTCCATCTCTCATTTCTTTGGTACGATCTGCAATCTCTTCATCGTTAACATGCGCATCTATCTCTTCATCGTTAACATGCGCATCTACGAACATCCTATATGTATCATCACGATCACATGTCATTTTGGATGAAGTGCTAGGATGTTTTTCCCCATGGAAAATCCATATCTTGTATGTCTCATCCATCCCAAACATAATCAGGTCTGACACTACATCGTCACTAGTCTGGAAAACGATATTTCTACATCGAGTACAAGGACACTGAATTTTTGGGGGATTTCCTAACTTCTCCATAGCTGTTGCAACGAAAGCTCTAGCTCCTGCACCGTATGCAGGAATTGGTCTACAAAGAAAACCTTAAAAAGTTAATTGGCTAGCACCAAGAGAGTATGCTAGTGCCAAAAGAAAATGATCTTTGAGTTGAGATTTAAAACCTTGGCAGATACACCCAAGATTTATCCATTGTAAGAATGGTCAAACCTAAACTGAAAATACACATGTACACATTAGAGAAACGACACTAAATTAGGAAGGATGGAGAACAACAATTTGCTTGATCAATCAACCTAGATATTATGCTTTCACTCATAACAGATTGTAGTACACACAAGGAACACTTTTTTGTTCTAAATTAGCTTCAGAATAACAGAAAATGGAAATGCAGTCAGCACAGATCCACATCACAGGCAATAAGTTAGCTTACATGACAAAAATTCCCCTACATTAAACGATAAATACAATAAGGCAATAATAATTTCATTTGTACATAGTAGTTTCAAGATATACATACCAAAGCCAAAATGCCTTGCACTTGAACCTATCTAGACTTGCTCATTCTGTACTCCTAATTCACTCCCCACTACTTGTCTTACTTTCTCATGATATCCTGCTGAGGATCATAGTTCTACAGTCCACCTACATCAGCGATCTAGTTTTTAAATGCACCATAGTAACGGAAAAAACATGTGTTGGCAGAAATCAGGGTATGCTATAATAGAGAAGTATAGAATTGAAAGAACTAAATAATGTCAAGTAAAAAGTTTTGCACAGATTATGGACATGCCAAACGAAAGAAGGGGAAACAAGATAATTGAAGTGAAAACACTAATGAGATCCAATTTGTACATTAGAATAAGAACTAACAAAAGGATTATTAATATAATCATTGTGAAAATTCAGAGAAAGGAACTTGCTAGGTATACACAGTCACTAAAAAAATCAACTGGGAATTGAAGTTTTTAACTTCAGCTGATCAGGTTTTTAACCACTGTGCATGCATCTACCACTGCAAGAAACCATTAGTCAATTAGTTTTTCCCATATTTATAATATAGTCAATTAGTTTTTCTTTATCCATGTGCTTAGTCAAACTACAATTAATAAGGAGCGGAGGGAGTAATAGTAAGGGTTGGGATAAAGTCTATGTCCAATCCAATCTTTAAAAATAATATAAAAAATAAAAATGAAAATTAGACTGAAGAGAAAAGGAGGACATGAGAATTATTTTCGGGTTTTGCATCCATTATCATCAAATTATAATGACTTTTGTTTGTGGCCTCCATATTGGTCTTGATTCTACTTGCTATGGAGTGTTTAACTGTATATAATTACTTGTATGCAGTAAGCACATGAGTGTGTGTGTATATATATATATATATATATATATATACCTGAGATAATAATTTAGTGCAGATTATATCCAAAGTTAACAATTTTATTTTGGAATTGCAGTATCTCAAAGAGGCAGGTTGGGCTGATGGTGGGCACCTGATAGCTTGCACTCAACCAAGGCAATTGGCTGTCCAGGTGTCTTTTCGTCAGCTTGACCAACTGTAAATATTTATAGTTTTATATTTTTAACCTTTTTTAGAAACTCCACCGTGATTTTGTTGGAGGTTGTTGTTGCCATAAATCGTGATTTTATATGCCTCAACCCCTGGCGAGATGCATGCCATTAAATGAACACTTTAGAAATTTCTTGCATTAAAAGGATGACTCATTCAACGTATGATTAAGTATTCCCTCATTTTATAAGTGATACCTTTATCCTTAATGACTGAACTCATAATTGTTAGTAAACCATCTCCAGTACGGAGAAAACTTCAACTTTAAAGCTGACCAGTTAAGTACTTATCCCCAAAAAAAAAAAAAAGCTGACCAGAAGTGATTTGATGGAGGAATCTACTTGTTGATGGAGAACTATCATGATTTTTGATCCATGGATAATGGAATGGGATTGCAGTTCATATGTGATTTTAATAGAACTGTTTATAAGTTGAATTATATTTTTGTTTCTACATCTAGTGGTCAGCAGGATGTTGGAATCACACTAGCTCACAGGATCTTTTGAAATTGTACTATCAATACAGTTGGCTCTGCTTGCTCAATCGAACAAGAGACCACAAAACATACAGACACCATAACAACTTGGCCATACTTGTTATCACAATTTCATTCAAGATACAACCCTTTTACTTCTCCTAATCTCACATTCTTAAGTGATGATTTTTTGTAATGAAGGAATGACAAAAAGTTACCAGTCAACGAGCAGTCACAATTGAGCAACTGCCAAGAAAGCTCATCTATGTTTGAAGATTGATTCTTATGAAAAAATCTGCATCAAGGAACAGCCACGACCCCGACTTGTTTAATTGACTCCTTCACGAATTCGACCTGAATGCATCAACAATGACTGATTCACACTTCCAAAATGATCACTCGTACCCTTCTAATTTCCCAATGCTACATGCAAAGTGAATATAATTTTAAACTAAAAACATATAATAATCACAACCATCTAGGTTATCTGTCTAATTTCACTTCACTTACTGTTGACCGGGCTATCTAAGGATGGTGTTACTTCAATTAAATAGGTAACTTTGCATATTCACTTCACTTACCAAACAACTTAACTTCCTAATAGATTCATTCAGCCCATTCAGAAATTTGATTCAACATTCAACACTTAACACTTGAACTAAACATAGACAACTACTTAGTTTACCTACCTAAGTCTAGGTAGAATTTATGAGGTGATCATATAAACATTTTAAATTTTTTTCTCTTTCCTTCTAAAATCAAGCTAGGGGACAAGGATTGACTTAGTTAACATCAAATGAACCAAAGAATTCTCTCTCTCTTATTGTCTTTTTTACTTTCTTCTTTTTCTTTATTGAGAATTGATAAACTTTAAAAAACGCAAATAAAGAGTCAAATACCTTTGCTAAAATTCCAGGATTGGTTGCCCTTCCAATATAATTCAGAAGCAGAATCCTTCCTAATGGCGCTCGATTAGGAAAAAGAGAGGAGCTGTATATAGTTCCTGAAGAATCCAAGAAAATTGATCAGGTTAAACTCAATTCCACTGGAATCCAAAAAAATTATTATTGTATAGTAGAAGGTAATATTTTCAATTCAAAATTAAAATATTGAACATATTCTTCCCCTCCCATTCTTGCAGACCCCCCAGTTTTTAAGTTCAGTTGGGTGACAGAATTTTGGAAAAAAGCCTAAAAGTTCATATTACTTGAATTTAACATGAGACAAGGGGGATCAAATAAAGCAATTAAAACCCTTACAAGTTACAAGCCCAGAAACATTGGTGATAACGGCGACAGAGACCAGTGATAGGCCTAGATACAAATAACAACCACCCCCTAGACACAAAAACAACACCCGTGGTTTGCCTAGGCTCAAAACACAGCCACCCTACAGCAAATCTTAAACACTAACATTTCATCACACCACAGGATTACAATTTTTGCTCAAACCAAACTCATTGCTCTGCCAAGGTTATTATCTATGTTTCCTGGCTAAGTTGAGAGTCTAGATTATCACTAGCAATGGAAAGTAATATTGGGCTTGGAATGAACATAAGAGACTAAAACAATCAAGCAACGACTGTACACTATTCAACCAAAACGAGTAGGAACTAGTTGGAGTAACAGGGAGCTGCACAAATGATATATGCAAGTAAATTTTTGAGTAGAAGCCTTCTATTTAAGTATAAAAAAATCAATATGCATTATGCTATGCATATAATGTAGGACTTGCTTCAAGTATCTTTCCCCCATCGACGAAAGAAGTTATAACGATTCAAAACGCACAGTAACCGCACAACTAAAGTGATCCATACATAAATTCTAAAGTGATTGCAGCTGTGCCTGTTACTATTTTGGATGCCCTTAGTCGAATATGGGCATTGGTTGAAGAAGATAGATGGGCTACATACATTGCAGTCGGTTCCCTAACCATTGCTGCAATGCGTCTACTTCCATGTACATAAATGATTACATTTCCAATGTTCACGAACATTTCCAAACATAACACCCTGTTCTTCGAGCTCCTTTTTATTTTATTTTTTACTCCATCAAATTCAAGCTCCTAACAACAGTAAGTCTAATCAATCTGAAGTGAACTCCTGATATGAAACATGCTCAGTTGAGATATTAATCTGATGCTGGAACAGCTAGATTCTACAGATTATGCGCTTGTCACTTGTCGTTGAGGGCATAAGTTCTTTGTCACTTGCGTCACTACACTCTTCCTAGCTACTACACAAAAAGTAGATGAGTCGCATAGTCTACTTTAACAGGTACTCTAATTTTTACATAGTCCCATTCAAATAGAACTAGCTGTGGAATTGAAATGCTAACAAGTATCCCAGTCCATCAAAACATTTTTTAATATATGAGTGGTTGTCCCTAATGTAAAATTTTTTCTAATTAAAATATGCAACTAATAGAAGGACCATAAAGATCAAATATTTCTTTGAAAAGTTAATCTTTCAACAGTTAATGGACTTCTGTTGTACTATGACATGAGAACTTTGATTTTAATTGCTGGAAGAAAGTGCTATGCAAAATCGAAACTTGAGAACAAAGTAGTAGAACTAGGGGTGGCAATGCCTGGCACGACACGTTAGCTCGAACCAATAAGACACGATTATAAAACACGATTACAGAGACAAATGACACGATAAGCCCAGCACGACACGATACAACACGAAACACGACACGAAAGACACGAAATTGTTAATATATTCAAATTAATATTTATTGTTGTATTTATGATCAAATAAGATAGATAATATTAAAACACGATAATGAGGCACGAACACGACACGATAACACGAATTGCCACCCCTAAGTAGAACCAGACTCAAAGCTACCTCTGAGCAAGAAGACCAAAGTTACTGCAAGTAACCCCCTCTTCTTGATTCAAAAAATTAGGAATTTGAAAAGCAGAGGACCAGCATGAGAGTTACCTTAATAATCCAATTACAGGTTGTAAAGCTCCAGCAAGAGATGCTAGGGGAGGAATGTACCAGATTCCAAAGTCCAACTACCCTAACCTGCAAAGCAACAAAAAGATAAAGCTACTGCCAAAAAAAAATAGCAAACGTGAAAAGACCAAGAACACAGATCAGTAGTTAATTAAGAATCAATTGGCAACCTCGACATATGGAACAAGCTTAAGAATTTAATCAGCGACCCGGCAGCCATTAAGACTTCGAACAGTTGGCTCATCAACATTGTACAGCACAGACAAATCAGAGATGTCCAAGTTTCAAACTCAATAACTTAAATCATCCCAGTTTCAAACTCCAAGACTACTTTTTAAGATGCTGATACATTATCTTTTTTTTTTTTTTTTTGATAGGGAAATGCTCATACATCTCATACTTTGGACTGTAAGAGATGTTGATACATTATCTTTGTATAAAGACTGCAAATAGAACCTGGATGGGCCCAAACATGTAAATAACATAGTTCTCCTATGTCAATGATCCAATGTATGCATTATGTGCAGTCTTTGTGTTACTTCAAGTTATTCATTCTTTATGATTTCCAATTGAGAATATTATTGTGCTGGGTTGTTTATGGTGCTTTCTTGTGTCAAAAATTTGATCTTCTTATGCCTTCCATTCAGCTGTTTGGGGCGGGCTAAACTTGCAGATGTTCTTGAACTAGTTGGAATACCAAAATCCTCCCCACCCCCCACCCACCCAACTGACCCCTTCACTCTTTTGCTTCGATGGACACTTCAAAGGAAAGATCTTTATCCGTTTGCCAGTATCTTATGAACTAACTTCTGCACAGGTGTGTATCCATGATAAAGGGGGCTTGATTCCTAGATATGCTTAAATCCTGATCAGCCACCACTGTAGATTTGTTGGCGTGACAAAGAAACCATATATCAATTTCTTCAAAAGCACAGCTGAAAAAGTTCACACTTGTGTGTAATGACTCCAATTTGGGTGGGTCAGAGTCTCTTGGTGGGGGTGGAGACTGGGAGGGATGGGGGCGTACTAGTATATGCTCTTGTTTAATAATATCTTGGTTACTCTGAGGTATTTTCTCATAGAATCTTCCAAATAATTCACGGTGCACGTGTCCATATGACTTAGACAATTGAGTTTGTAATTGCATGTTCTTTTACTTATATTTTCGGTATAACTTGGTTACATTGATGTACTAGTAAATCAATGCTTCTAACGCACTGTGGTAAATTAGGAGCTATAAATTAAAAGTTTTCATGTCTTCAAAGTTTACATTAATTTTTAGTAAGATTAGGAGCTATAAATTGTCGTGTTGAATTTTGCGAGACTAAGAGCAGAATTTTGGGCTAAAAATGATTAAAAAAATTATCACGTCATATGAAGCTAAATTCTTTCAGAGTCAAATTTTCTCTCTTAGGCATAGTCATTGAAGAATACTATCGGCTCTTAAAGAGACTACAGTGGGTGAAGCTGTACTTATCAAAAAAAAAAAGTGGGTGAAGATGTCTTTCCACAATGTAAATAAATAGTATCAACCCAAACAATTAGTGTATGGCAATGAGCCGGCCAAACATAACATTCCCCTGATACCTGACTGAAATAATCTTGTTGTTTGCTACAGGACTTGGATCAATTGAAAGTGCTCATCAATTGCCAAATTTTGTGCGGAAATAGTTTTTGGTATGGGAGTTGTGACTGTTCCTAGCTCTGCTGCATGAACTCCATTTGGATTGAGCACCAGATTTTCAACCCGTACTTCTCCAACTAAAAGAGTGATAGATCGGGCATTCAAAACAGGTAAAATCAATAATTTAGCATTGGTATCCCCCAAAGAATCTACAACATTACCTGTAGACACCTCTACAGAGAAGCAGAAGAAGAGACTCAGACGTGTTAAAAAGCCTCATGAAAGGGTTCAAGCTTTGCCTGCTGCTGAAGCTCTTTCATGTCCTCTAGATTTAGATTACAATGAAGCTGCAGCCAAACTTGAGAATATTTACAAGCTCAGTCCCCCAAGTGTTGTATCAGATACTGAAGTTAGAGAACCTATGGTTAAGAGAGGTCGGCGGAAGAGGAAAAAGATAGTTGATAGGGATGAGAAGACAGAGAACGAAACTGCTCATAATGTAGTGAGGAGTCACAGGAAAAAATTAGAAAGATTGAGTCTTCAGAAAAGGATCGAACTGAGAAGTAGCAATGTAGTTGACATTTTTGCTTCACATCAGAAGAAAAAGCCTAGTGAGGATAATGAAGATGAAAAGATTAATAGGCTAGTCAGGGAGTACACAGTTTCTTCAGACCTCGTCACCTTTGATTGGAAGAAAATGAAGATTCCTCCAGTTCTTCCTTCTGTAGTGCATACCTGGCTATTCAAGTTAATGCAACCTATGAAGGCAAGCACTTCTCTATGTTCAGGAACTCCCTTAATTGTTATTACTGTGGGTATACGATTGACTCATTGACTCGATTGAATCTAGTATTTCCCTTGATTGAACATAAATTCCCCTCCTCCAGGAATTTCTTTATCAACCAATACACGTGCCTCACACTTAGAAGAATCGGGATTGCTCTTGTTGAAACCAAAGATGACTCTCACCCGTGATAAAGATGATCCGTCAGGACAATGTAAGCTGGACACACCCATGACCATCCATAGAAATTTTGTTGAAAACGTTGCGCCTAAACTTGTGGGGATAAAGGCTTCCTCACTGATGGACACCACCATGACACCAGAAAGAGTTTTAGCAGAAAGGTTGCAACTAAGCAGCAATATTCCTGCCAAATTTTGAATAGCCACGTACAACAACTAATGAACCATTAGCGTTGATGCTTAGATCAGTGACTGCAGGATTGCTGTCCTCTTCTCTTCCATTAGAGTCTACCCCAACTTCACAGGTATCAAGAAGAGATCCAGATGTGAAATCTCACATGTGAATAGTCGAATCACCGCTACCAGAGACTAGAAAACCCTATCGATACTCCTGACTGCACACGAAGGCAAGGCATGACACAAATTCTGTATGCCCAAGGTAAAAACTTTGTATTTCTATAATTGTAGGATCCTCCATTTTCGATGACTCCAAATCTTTTCGTTCTAACTCCATAATTGAGAAGTTATACTATTTCTAGGCTATATCTTTGCATATCTCTAAAAGACCACTTATTGCATGTCTCTTTCTACTGCCAATTGTTGAGTACTAACCCTGCTCCATAACTGCTGTCAAGCCCCAGAAATGTGGAGCGCCATATGTTTATGAGATCGGTTTTTCATACGCAGAAAAGTGTATTCACTAAACTGAAGAAGAGGCAGCTCATTGAGCCAGAGTTCAATATTCTTACCACTAGACAACTAATTAGCTAATAAGGAGCATTCCTTAACAAATCTGTTTAGTGGATACCATGATTTCCTCTAAGGCTAATCAGTAACACCTTTTTGTATTAACTAGTATGGAGTCACAGATAATAAACCGAGGAATTAAAGGGGGAGTACTATTTATAGACCTAGGCAATGCATGTCTTGAGAGAGATTTAAAAGCAGGAGTAGAAACTTTTGGCCAAGGCTCACAGCTAAAAGTTTACCACTCCAGCAGTATTAGTAAAACTTTAACAGGTAAGATAACAACTACTAAGTCATTTGCTCCTTGTGTAATACTAAAAACATACATAAAAGGTAATCTAATGAACCTAATTAATTATAAAGAAACTATGGGATAAAAAAGATCTTGGGTGGAAACTGGAATTACTTTGCAAATGCAGGACTTTCACAAACATAAAAATGGCAGAAGAAAGAGCCAACTTACATTTGAGTAAACACCCCGCCTTTTAGCCCAAAACTTTAAACAACGAAACGCGGTACAAAAATGCTGAAATTGTACAGAAAAGACATCAGGGATCACAAAGTTAGATCTGGTCAAGTTAACGCAAAAATAAATTAATAAAAAAATAATTTTGAGGAAGGTCACAAATAATCAACCAAGCATTCAATTGGCAACCTCGACATTTGGAACAAGCTTAAGAATTTGATCAGCGACCCGACAGCCGTTAAGACTTCGAACAGTTCACTCATCAACATTGTACAGCACAGACAAATCAGAGATGTCCAAGTTTCAAACTCAATAACTTAAATCATCCCAGTTTCAAACTCCAAGACTACTTTTTAAGATGCTGATACATTATTATTATTATTGTTTTTGATAGGGAAATGCTCATACATCTCATACTTTGGACTGTAAGAGATGTTGATGCATATCTTACACTCCAAATCATTTTCCATCTAATATTTCTAGAATTAAAAAACTTGGCAGGGACTATTACGAATTTCATCACTGAATTCTTGCCCACAAACTAAATCAAAAATTCTTTCATAGATTAACAAAACAAAAGAGTTTCTAATTTGGCCTTTACCGAATTAAATCAACAAAATTGGAGTTTGTAAATAAATGATAAAACATGTAATCAAACAGCAACCATCATTATTCAAGCAAGGAACCAAAATTTGAATCACAGTACGACATTAATATAAGTAAATTCATAAAAAAAAAATGGATTTTAGGGCAGAGCCACAGAGGTTATGTATTATGGCATAGTTACATGGTTTAGGGCACAAAATTACATAAGGAAAGAGAGAGGTGCTTACCAGATGAACCACAATTCAAGGGAGCAAACAAGCCTAAAGCCATAAGCCCTAATTCTTCCCACGAAATCTGTGTGAAAGGGGAAAAGAAACAGAGGAAGATGAGCAAGCTTATTTTTATGAGAGTTAGGATTGAAATCTTATGACTTACCTTGTTGATTCGTAGGATTGAAGAGAGACCTTGAGAGAGGCGAAATTTTGAAGAGCTTGAGAGGATTATGCCGCGTTTGCAGTCCCACGAAATCGACAGAATAGACTGATATTAGTTTAGGGGCCGGGAAAAATATTGCATTGCGCGGGGAAATTATGCCGCGTCTTTTTTTTTTTTGCTGGGTTTACAACATTTTTAAAAAAACGCTGTGGTAGGCATTGTGAAAGGAATTTAACAATGTTTTTTATAAAAATGTTGCACGAATAATACAACGTTTATTTTTAAAACGCTGTAATAAAATGTAAGAAAATTAAACTACAACGTTTTCTATGTGAACGTTGTGTTAAATGGATCAATTACAACGTTTTTTTAAAAAAAACGTTGTGCAATAAATGTTGTGAAAACTCATTATTGTTGTAGTGAAGTTAACATAGATTAGGAGCCTTCATAGTATGTAAATATGAATTAATCGTTGAGTTTCATTAAAGATAATTTAGGTGCTTTCGGATGGTAGAGAACTTGAGTTCATATATCTCTCTTACTATAAAAGTCAAACTTGTTTGTTACAATTTAATAGATGGACAATAATAACCCTTCACCAAATAAACCACCCACCATTTAATTAAGGACAAAACAAGTAAATTTACCATGACAACAAATAATATTTGGACAAAAATAGCCTCAAATATAATAAATCATCCACCATTAATTAAGGTCAAACAAGTAAATTTATCAGAGACTAATTTTTTTTTACATAGAAGCAAGGCGGCACCTGCGAGATTTTATTAATAAAAGAAAATAACAAACTTAAGGGGGACAACCAGCCTGACCCTTTGGACGGGGAGACAAAGGAGCCTTACCTCAAAAAAGGAGAAATACATCGATAAAGAATTAAAATTAAGAGACATGAATCCGAGCAGTTCCCTGAGCATCCAGAAGAACATGAGATTTTATAATGCAAGGAAACTCGGAGAACGAATGAAAAGAACTCAAGCTGCCAGAATCCACCGCTAAATTGGCCAGCCCATCAGCTATGGCATTGGCTTCCCGATAACAATGAGTAATGGAGAAAGAAGAATCTCGCTACATCAATTGAATGGCCCGAACATAGTAAGCCAAAGACCAGGGGGGATGATGATCCTTAGAGAGCAAATCACATATAACTTTGGAATCAATCTTAACAAGAACATTGCGATGGCACTTACTACGGAGCCAACAAAGACCTTCAAAAAGAGCGTGCATTTCAGCCACAACATTAGAGGACTCCCCATAAAAGGAAGAATAGGCGTAAATAATATCACCATTAGAGTCACGAACTACTCCCCCACCACTTAAACCAGGATTCCCACGACAAGCACCATCGGAATTGAGTTTTAGAGAACCTGACGGAGGCTTAATCCAAGATATAGCACGAACAATCACTCTTTTTCGGCGAGCATACGAAATCACAAGGCCTTGATTCCGGCGAAACCCAATAAAGTTCCAAGCTGATAGGATGGAGCTAACTTCAAGATCCACAGAATGCACAATCTGACTATAAGGTTTGGACTTTCCCTCAAAATAAACATCATTTCGGTATCTCCAAATTTGCCACATAATTATAGAGGGCAGAATAATGAGAAAAGAAGTCTTGGCGGTACACCAGTTCATCATGCAACGATGCTGAGCAGAATTACCAAGAAGGGAGATGCCATGAGGAACAAAGGCTGCCCACGTATAAGCTGCAACTTCACCTTGGAGAAATAAATGTTGGAACGATTCAATCTGATGGTTTACACAACAAACACACCGAGAGGCAAGATGGAAGCCTTTAGAGAGAAGCCCTTCATCAATTGGTAACCGACCCATAAAAAGCCTCCATAGAAAGATGCTAATACGCTTCGGGAGAAATTTATGCCACATGAATTTTGCAGAAAAAAGGGAGGCTGGAGACGGGGAAACAAGCTCTCTCGCCGAGGCAATAGAGAATTTACCTGAAGAAGAGCACGACCAGAAAGGAACATCAGGCCCATCCGAAATAGAAATACCAAGATGAGAGATAACTTCTATAGCAGCAGAGGGAAGGATGGAATGAGCAATGGGAAGGAGGGAACCATTGGAATCAAACATCTCATGAACTTTATCAAGAACACAATCAGGAGGCTTGGAAAGAGTGAGGTTTGGAAGCCAGTTATCAAGCCAGATGGAGATATTTCCCGAGCCCACAACCCAGCCAATGTGAGGATCAGCCACAGCCTTAATTCGCTGAAGGCGCTGCCAAACATGAGAACCACGACCAGAAGCAATAGAAGAATGAGCAAGCTTACAGTATCTAGCTCGAAGAAAATCAGACCATAGGCTTTTAACAGTCCGGAAGCGCCACCAAAGCTTAAATGGAATAAGACTTGACTAAAGAAAATAAGGAAGGGATACCAATGCCTCCCGAGAGCTTCGGTTGACAACAAGATTGCCAGGAGATCCAGTGAGCCTTATTTCGACCATCAGAACTGCCCCAGAAAAAATTGGCCAAAAATTTTTCCATCACCCGAATCACAGAAACCAAAGGGTCGAGGGAAGCAAACAGATAAGCTGTGATCGATTGCAAAACATGATTAATAAGAGTGACTCTCCCTGCCGAATTGAGAAAAGCGCCTATCCAAGAGTCCACTTTGAGCTGCAATTTGAGAGAGATTGGGTCGAATAATCTCTTAGAGCGACGACCAATATAGAGAGGGCAGCCTAAATA
Organism: Codonopsis lanceolata; assembly: GCA_013146195.2. Taxonomy (NCBI): domain Eukaryota; kingdom Viridiplantae; phylum Streptophyta; class Magnoliopsida; order Asterales; family Campanulaceae; genus Codonopsis; species Codonopsis lanceolata. The sequence goes on from CM028379.1 coordinate 164,598,482, forward strand.
TGTCATAGGGAGCACACCTTGGCGAAATCCAGAAAAGGAAACAATATTGGCAGCACGAGAGGAGGCAAGGGAGGGATTCACAAAAATTTGACTCTTATCATTATTAACCAGTTGGCCTGAATAGGCAGTATACTGAGCCAGAATATCAGAATGCTTCTGAAGAGATCGGAGACTCCCATTACAGAAAATAATAATATCATCTGCGAAAGCAAGATGAGAAATGATTGGGCAGCCACTTGCTGTAGAGAAACGAACTCCCTGATTATCGGCATGCAACTTGTTGAGGCTACGACTAAGAGCTTCCAAGGCAATAATAAAGAGACTAGGAGATAACGGATCTCCCTGCCGAAGGCCACATTTAGATTGGAAATAACCAGCAGTCTCACCATTAATCAAAATGGAGAACCAATTATCAGAAACAATCCGCCATATTAAGTCGATAAACACTTCATGAAATCCAAATTGCCGAAGAACTTGCACTAGGAATCCCCAAGAGACTCTATCAAATGCCTTAGCCATATCCAGCTTTATGATAACATTAGAACCCGAAACTTTCTTGGACAGACAAGTAACCATCTCCTGAGCAAGCAAGACATTATCTTGAATAACCCTTCCCTTGGTAAATGCGCTCTGATTAGGGGAGATAATATGAGGCAGAATAGGAACAAGGCGAGTGGCCAAAATCTTGGAAAGAATCTTGTTACAATAATTGCAAAGACTTATAGGGCGAAGATCCTTAAAAGAAGTGGGAACCTCAATCTTCGGGATGGTAGCAATAAGAGTACTGGACCAAGATCGAGGAAGAGTGAACCCTGCAAAGAATTCCTTAACAGCCTCATGAAGATCGTTTTTAATGATATCCCAGCAAGTAGAAAAAAAATGTCCATTAAACCCGTCAGGACCAGCAGCACTTTCTCCACTCAGGCTAGAAATAGCAGATTTAATTTCCTCCAATGAGGGAGAAGCAATAAGATAATTATTCCAATCATCCATAACAAGTCTAGGGATCATATCCAAATGCATAGGCATGGGAGGAGAATCAGACTGAAGTTGAGAGCGAAAATAATCAATTGCTCCCCTTTTGATGTCATCAGGATTAGAAAGAAGAGAACCATCCGGGCCACAAATAGAATGAATGTGAAGACGACGTTGGGCTTGCCTGACAGAAGAATGAAAAACCTTGGTATTACCGTCCCCTTCCCTTAACCACTTAAGTTTCGATTTTTGACGCCAATAAGCTTCTTCACGAGAAAGAAGCACCCGAAGATTAGCCTGAGCTTTCATTAAATTAGCACGGTTCTCACATGAATTATTGAGCTCAAAGTATAATTCTTGTTCCAAAACATTAGCTTCAGCCACTTTCAAATCAGAAAAAATATTTTCGAAAACATCTTTATTCCACTTGCGCAAAGCATGTTTAATAAGCCTCACCTTGTTGGCAAAAGCGACCATAGGCCGACCAGAAACCGGAGTGGACCAGGTAGATTGCATAAGATCATAGAATGTGGCATGGCTGGTCCAGACATTTAAAAACCGGAAAGAGGAAGGTTTGTGCTCTCCAGACTTGGAAAAACGAAGCAGCATGGGGTTATGATCACAACAAGTACTACTCAAATGCTCAACAGACGTGGAGGAAAACAAATGCAGCCACTCAGAATTACCAAAAACTCTATCAATACGCTCTTGAATGGAAGATTGACCACCACGTTTGTTCCACCACGTAAAATTAGGGCCAAAATAACCAAGATCAATAAGGCCTAAAGCGGAAAGACAAGCATGAAAGTCCAAGGAATCAGATTGATTCCAATTACGGCCCCCAGATTTCTCCTCAGGGTAAAGGATAGTATTGAAATCCCCACCAACAATCCATGGGGAGTCAGAAAATCGAGCACTATTGGCTATCAAGTCCTCCCAAAGAAGCTGCCGGTCATATGAAGAACATTTAGCATAAACACCAGTCAAGTAGGCGGGAGAAGGCCACGAATAATGCTTAAACTGAAGAGAGATTTGCTGGGCTGATTCATGAACTAGGGAACAAGAAAAAGCGGATTTAGCAAAAATCCAAATAGAATTAGAAGAATTAGAAAAACAATACCGAAAACGAAGACGACGAGAAGTGAGATGAATACGGTCCTGATTAATCATAGGCTCAAGAACCACAACCAAGGAAACTGAATTAGAACTGATGATGTGTTTGATACGGGCTATAGTGGCATCATTACCAATACCGCGAGCATTCCAAAAGAGAGCCTTAATATCCATGGGAAACAGAAGAAGTGGAGTTCAAATTCTTGGCCTTAGACCTGGTGAGGCGATCCGGCTGAGAGATAGGAGGTTGAGAAGGTTTACTTGGGATTCCAGTTTCAAGATTAAGAGCCTCTAAATTGGCTGAAGGATCATCCTCTTCTTCTATAACCTCCAGGACTGCAAACCTATTAGGAGAGGCAATAGGTGGGGGGCAAGCAGAAGGCAAGGATGATGAAGGCATTGAATGAACTTGACTTGAAGGCTCTTGAACTTTGGCATTACCAGCCTCAGACGTATTGATGCAGGCTGTAGTATCAGGGGCTTGATTAGGAGCCTCAACTTGACCAGAATCAGCCGACTGAATTTTTGATAACTCAGGAGAGGGAATTGAATCCATGCAACTTTCAGAGACCAAATTAGGGTTTTGGATATTAGGCTCAGCTTGAGCTCGACTAGCCTTGTCTTCATCCCCGGCCTTGGAGGCCTCTCCTACATTAGTCGCATCACAGGTAGTCTCTTCCACATTAGTAGGGGTTTCCTTGACATGATTAGAAGGATCCGATGCATGAGCCTTAGGTTGCCATGACATCTTTGGGTTTGACATAGGTTTAGGGTTTTCCGACACAGGCTGAGAAGAAAGAAGGGGTCTTGCTATTATTAAGCTGTTTCAAATAAATCTTGCACGAGTCGCCATCGTGCCCAAGACGGTGACAGAAAGTACAATACGAGGGGAGGCGCTCAGCCTCTATAGTCTGCCAAAATCCTTCAGAATGAGGAATACCTGTATCAATCCATATTCTGGAAGGGATGGGCTTAGTGAGGTCTACCTCGATGCAAATACGAGCCACACTTGGCCGAAGAAGATTTGTTGTAGGGTTATCAATCGTTAATGGCTTACCGATCATGCTTGCCATAGAAAACAGCGTTTGCTTGTTGAAGAGGTAAATGGGGAGATTAGGCAAGGAGAACCAGACAGGAACTATTGGGCTTTCAATGTCCGGCCGGAACTCATGAGTCCATTTGAAGACTCTCATAGGATATTGGCCTACAAACCACTGATCTTTTATCGATAACCTTTGAAAATCCGCCTCATGATGAACTTGAATCAAAACATGTTTAGTGTCAAGATGTCCTATGGTGACGTCGGCCTTGAGCCCGAATGTTAAAAATTCTTTCCGGATATTTTCCATCGTTGGCCGGCCATGAGAGAACTTACCAACAAGAGTAAGTTGGAAAGGTTTGGAGAGGGCAGAAACTATCTCAGGAGATAGGCGTAGGGCTGGTTCTCCTTTATAGGAGGACGAAGGGATTAAAGGGATTGAAATCGGTTGATTCTGGGTTAGAATGGAAGCAAAAGACTTTTTGGAGGAAGGGGAAGGAGGCGCCACAGGAGGAGCATCCATGGCCGGATCCACGGCCGGAGCCGCAGCCATGAAAGCCGAACCAAGGAGGAAACCCTAGAAGAAAACTAGGGTTTTGCTAGAGAGAGAAATTTTCTACCGACTATCTCGGAAGGAGTTTTTCTTTTTGGTCAGAGACTAATTAATTCCATTAATAATCAAATAATAATTTAATCACTTGACTTGTACATGTTTTAAAGTTAGGTCCTACAGTTTTGAATTCTATTTATTTCGTCTTGTATTTTTACTTTCTTATCAGTTTCCCCCTCCTACCATTATCGTTACAAATGTCGTCTAATATTTTCCAAAGTAACAAAAATACCCTTACTCAGTCGAGAGACTAAAACTTTATTTGAAACTAAAAAATAATATGGTATTACTTTCTTAAATAATATGGTTTTACTCAGTAAAGGCATTATAGAAGTAAATGAAAAAATGTTACTATAATAATAGATTTGTTAGTGAGTATCAAGATATTAAGCAAAAATACCTTACTCAGTCGAGAGACTAAAACTTTATTTAAATTAAAAAATAATATGGTATTACTTTCTTAAATAATATGGTTTTACTCAGTAAAGACATTATAGAAGTAAATGAAAAAAATGCTATTATAATAATAGATTTGTTAGTGAGTATCAATTCAAATATTAAGCAAAAATATGTAGCGTCTTTAACTATTACCCATGAATAAGCTAAGAGAAGTGAGTTAAGAAAATGTGCCATAGTGTCAATAAGATGAAGAAAATGAAGAACCAATTGATGAATCTGTGCGTTTTGTTACAAAAGAAAGTAAAAATCTACAGTTTACTTCTTTGAATTTTCAGACTACTACAAGCAACCGTAAAAACTATCATACTGTCCTAACTTATAAATATTACAAACAAACCACTGTTAGTAATCACAAATAACTAGGTTTAAAATATTTTACACCTTCCCATAACTGAGTTCCAAACCTCTAACTTCTTTTGGTCTTAACTTTCTTGCTCCTCTTCATGAAACCCGAAGTAGTTACGTGTGAGAATCTATCTATTCCCCTCCCTTGGCTATCAACTTTCTTTTTTCTACCAAAACTCTTATTTAATTGAAATAAATTGTCACCAATCAACATCCTTTCAAGTAGTTCCATCCTAAATTAGATTCTCTCATTGCTTAGTAATTTGACACCGAAAGTGGATAGGAAGTAAGAAATGAGAGACGTTCGAGAAAGAAGTCCGATTAATCAGAAGTTAAAGAAATTCTATGTTTCTATTTTAGTAAGGTGAAGTGAATGCGTTTCTTGGTGATGGTGATGGAGGTGCTTACGACCGCATGGATGATGGTGTTAGGGGCGGTGGTTACAGTGGTGGATTAGATGAGATACATCGTTGTGAGATTTCCTAATTATCAAATTTTCAAATATCCATATGGGTTTCAGATTCAATTTGAAATTTTGAAAATTCAAAAAAATTGAATTTGAGTTTGTAAAAAGTGAAATTTAAGGTTGTGGTGGTGATGTGTCTATGATTTTCCAAATGGGTTACTTCGAAGGAAGGAGTAAGGAATTAGAAAATGAAATAAAATAAAATCAAAAAATTAAAATTTGGACTAATGGAAAAATTTGAGGTGGTGGTGATGGTCAGTTTATGAATGGTGGGGTTGACGAAAGAAAGTGAGGGCTAAAAAATAAAATTTAAATTTCATTTTTTTTTGGAGTAATGCATTTTTTAACTTTGAAGTTAATTATCAGACAAAGTATAACTAATTTTGGACTATTTAAATAATTATTTTTTAATTAAAAAATATTTTAAATATTAAATGGCAACCTAAATTATGAAATTATAACAAATCTAACTCTGTGCCATAAGCAAAATGACCAAAATAATCCTCATGTACATGATTTTCCATCACTATTTTTAATGTCCATGGACGGAAGAGGAATAAAATGGGACAAATAGAAAAAAAAACATGTAGGAAAGTGAGACATGATATGTTGAGAATGACATTATTAGAGGTATATGAAAAATTGTAACTATAATAATACATTGGTTGGTGAGTGTCGAGATATTAAGCAAATTTATAGCGTGTTTAGTAATTACGCGTGAATAAGCTAAGAGAAACGTGTTAAGGAAAGGTACTATAATGTCAAGAAAATAAAGAAAATTAATGGATAACTTATTTGACAAATCTGTGCGTTTCGTTAGAGAAAAAATTAAGTTAGAATCGATAGGAAAGTTGTTTGAAGAAAGTAGTTCCACTTAACGGAAGCTAAATATATGTTATTTTTCCATTTTAGTAAGGCAAGGTGGACACGTTTCTTGGTGGTGGTGATAGCTGTGGCGGCATTTGCAGGAATGCTGGTAGTGGTGGGGGCGATTTTAAGCATGCCAGTGGTGATTTAGGTGGAATACGACATTAAACAAAGGAGTAAGAAATTAAACAAAGAAATAAGATAAAATTAAAAAAAATAATTTCTAGGCTAATGGTGTTATTTGAGGTGGTAATGGTGGTGGGTGTATGAATGATGAGTGCATAAATTAAATAAATTCTAAATTTAATTATGAGACAAATTAAAATAACTACACGCTAGCCTTACAACTAATTTTATAATTTTCCTTACTACTAAGCCTTCAAGGGCAAAAATGTCTTTGTTCAAAACAACTTTGCGCTTCTTCAAAGCATAGTTATAAGGAAAGTAGTATAATTAGTTTTAAGGATAACATTTTCCTTACCATTTCTCTTCATTCAAGCCCGTCTTTCTTTCCGATGAATTCGTCGATAAGGGTTATGTGTTTTTTGTTAATCGCGTGTTTTTACTAGGGTTTTTAGTAAGTATAGTATATACCATCTGATTTCTACTTTAGGTGTGACTTTTGTATAGGATAGAATGAGGAAGATCAGCGATGGAGGTTGACTAGAATCGAAGAAGGACGACGCCAAAGTTGTGATAGGTGTGATCGAAGTGGGAAGGGTTTTGGCTGGAGATGGCGGCTATTATGGTGGAGCGAGAGATGGGCACTTGCACCGGGAGAAGAGGGAAGGAGAGGGTGTGAGATTAAAGTTTTTTGCTTTTAATACATTTACCCCTAAAGCAGATAATGAAAATGTCATTTTTGCCTAGCACGTGGAAGACCATGTGCTATTTAACGTGAATATTCTAACGTCCATCACAGATAGGGTGAAAAATGAAAAAAAAAATGTAACGCCAGATATCATTATGTGACAAACCTTAGGTTGAGATGCATTATACGATTTGGTGGATACCTTGGGGGAAATTGTAATTTGGTCATATAATTATTTTTGAATTATTGAAACAATTATTTATTATTATTTTATTTAAAAACATATTTTAAATACTAAATGGTTAATTATATAATAAAGTTATAACTAAATCTCATTTTCCACCCCAAACAAAATGACCAAAATAATATTCACGTGACATGCACATATCATTTTCCGTACGTTACTATTTTTAACACTCATAGACAGGAGGGAGTAAAGTGAGACAAATAGAAAAATAAGGTATGAAAGTGAGACACTCGTAGGTTGGGGTCAAATGTGAGATTTAGTGTGTAATTATGGGAGCTAATCATATATTTGCCCCATCAAAATTAGTCCAAAATACATATTGTCCTCTAAGGTATCCACCAAATCCACTTTGGCCCTCAACGTAATTTTGTAGTATTTTCATATTCCATATCAAATTTGGTGATTGTGATGTAACGTGTGGTAATCGTAGTGATAAAAATGGTAGCGAATAATGTTTAAGATCGAGAATGTGAGAACCCGAACCATACTTGTTTAACATGCTCTCGTTGTTTACTTAACATATCTAATATGTTCACCATTCATGCTTGTAAGATATCTTCCATGACTACCTTGGTTGTGTGACTTTTGCTAAGTTATAAAGGTTGAAAGACTTCTATGCCTTGTACGTGCTTGTCTTGGGTCCTTGTATTCATGCCTTGACATTTCGAGTTCCTTTCTAAGTCATTGAGAGTCTTAACTTCTTGGCTATAAGTTTCTTGGTATTGAACTTAGTCTTTAACAAGCTTAGATTGAGTTTCATGCTGAGTTTGTTTAGCATTCATGATCGTTAGTTGTTTACATCGTTCCCGACGTTTGTTTTCCTTTATTCGGACTTGTTTCGGGAGGGTTTCGATTGTGTTTTGAGTGTTGGTTTATCCCCCTTGAATTGCTTGGGTTGTTTGGGGGTCATTCTAGGCCAAATTTGAGGGCTTTTCAACCTGGAGACCTTGCGGACGCAATGTGGTTTGGACTTGCCCTCGCATGGAGGGTAGTAGCTTGGAGAGGAATGTTCTGGAGACCTTGCGGGGGCAAGGTGGAGAGGCCTTGCGGCCGCAAGCCCCCGTACCAGCACTTCGGGATTTTCTGATTTTTGAATTTTGGCTTGAACCATTGAACCCAATTCGAACCCCCTCATGTATTGTGACCTCTTTAGGTTTAATTTCAACCTTTGGATGTGTTTTAATCAAGAGCCAACATGTATTGACCAATAGAAACCTTAATAACTCTTGGTGAGGATTGACCCCTTTTTGATGACTTCATCTTCCCAAACACATGACATCCATTTTCATTTCCTCCATTGTCATTTGCTGGTTCCTAGAGAGAGAAAGAGTGAGCTTGATGATCCTCCACCTTGCTTGCATCATTACTGGAGATCCGGCCATCAGATTTTCGATTGGAGACCACCAAATCGAAGCCCTTGCTCCATAGTTTCTAAATCCTTGATTTATTTTGTCATCCAACCATTTGATTTCGAATAAGGTAAGCACCCAATCCCTTGTTTTTGTATGCTCAATATCAAGCATGCTCCTTTCATGATAGTCTCTATTTATATACTCAAGAAGACATGCACCATGTTAATAACTTGAAATTCCTTAAGTTAATTTTCTGTAAATTTTGGGGTTAATGACTCATAATTGGTAATTTGGACTTATGTCTAGAATTAAATATGTTCTAGAATGGATTTGGAATAACTATTGTTCTTGGACTTGTTGTGAATTGAAACTTTAAAAATGATGAACATGTTAGGGTCCATAATTTGGGAACTTTGATCTTGATGGACTAAAAGTCATGAAGGACTTAGTAGTCTAATTGTAAGTGAATCGAGAACATAGAAAAGAGCTATGAATTGCATATAACATTCATCATCTACTTGAAAATAATTTAGCGATAACTCAACGGAGTTGCACTTAGAGAGTCATTGAACAATACCGACTATACAATCAAGCCCTACGAAGTTTAGAATTCAATTGAATTGTAAATTAGCTATTGGGAATTTTTAATGTGATTGATCTCATGCTTGACTTGTATACCGTAGAGTAACATGCCTACTTGATTGGACGAGTCGCTCTTGTCGACTTCGCTTTGTCCCTTACTTGATTTATTACGTGAGTAAACATCTACTTGACTCGGACGAGTTCGCTCTGGTCGAACTCGCTCCTTACTTGATTTTGTGTGACAAGTAAATATTTACTTGACATACCATTAGTTCAGTTGGCATTACGTGAATTGTCTTAATTAATGGTCAACGATACATCGCCGTCATGAATTGCGAGATTCATGGTAGTGATGGGTCGCCACACCATAATCGTGCACACACCCTTCACTACTGATCACATTGGAGAAGAGTACCTTGTCGTAACCAATGGGTGCTTGGAACAATACTATCGTGGTCGATGTATCATACACGTACATCCGACAAATACAATCGTGATAACCTTGTCTATTTCAGGTCTACGAAGCAGCACCGGTTCCATAACATATCCTTATCCTATGTGATTTATTTAAGTACTTATGTGAAAACAACGTGCATCGCGACATGAGAATTACGTGCTAGTATGATCTTGCTTGATAATCAAATATGATAACGTGCTGTGTATGCCTTGCATTTTATCCTATCATGCATATTGGTCTTTATGACTTACCCCCTCTAGCGTTGGTTCTTTTAGTTTCTCTTTTGCAAGGACGCTTAGGTTTAAACAAGTCACTTATACTTAGCTTGGGAATGTGTATTTATAGTGACTTGTACTTGTGTAGGCTAAGACTAATAGTACTACTTATATTTCTAGTTGTAAGCCGACACTTGTAGGCCGAGCCTTGCTTGCATGTATTGGTTCACTCGTTAAGACTTCCGCTGAGCATTCCATTAGCTCTTAATTACTTTCGTTGTTCCTCCGACGTGTTTAGCCGTTGAGGTGCATATATATTAGCATGAATTGTTTAGATGTTGGGTTCCGGTTGTAAATTCGCTGATGACTTGGTTTACTTACTATTAACTGTTATATCAGGTTCTAAAGTTTTAAATTATTTCAGTTTTTTTTAGTGTCGAGCTGTACTACGTGTCCAATGTTGCGTCACGTCAGTTTTGTTAATTGAGTCCTTGCTTGCTAGTCTTGTCATTACTTGCACGACACGACCCACGATCCCTCCTTGGGGTTGGGGTTGGGGTCGGGCTGTCACAGAGAATTCGCTCCAATCAAACCATAAACCATATCAATGGTGCCAAGGAGAAATTTGTTGGAGTTTAAGCTAAGGACGATGAAGACGAATTGAATCATGACGTGTCTCATCATCGTCGTATACGCCTGTGATGAGTTCAAATATAAGTTTTGAAATTCATCGTGTATGCTTATGCATTATGTTTGTGGCGTGGTCATTTAACATCTGCAGCTCTTACAACTTTAATTTTTTGTGGGTTCTTATTCATGGCGGTCTTGACACTTGAATGCGATCCTCTTCTTGTGTTTTATCTCTCTCTGATATGATTTTGCTCGATTTTTATTTATTTTTCTATATAAAAATTCGAATAAAAGATTTATACACTCTTGAGTTTTATCTCACTTAAAATTTAAATAAGATATCATTGTTGGAGAAGAAGCAGAGAAAGCGTTATCGGAGAATAAGAAAATGAAGTTTCTTTTTAGGTAATAAAAGCACATAAAACATTGTTAAAAATGACCAAAATACCCTTCACGTGAAATACCATGTGCACCTTAATATCATATTGATAACCTTAGTAGTGTCTAGGGGCCAAACTAGAAAAAACTTATACAATGAGATATGAAAATGACACAAAAGTTAGGTTGGGTGGTAAAGTGGAATTTTATAAATACTCTGAGTGAATTTTGTATTTTTGAATGTAAGTATATACTTTGGGATTGTGAGTTTGATTTCTATAACACAATTTATTATTTTCCAAAGAGAGTCATAAATTCCAGAAACGACATAAGCAAAGTCTCTAACAACAATGTACTTATCTAAGAAAGTAAGTTTGAATAGTTTTCAATTCCAACACCGATAAAAGTGAATAAATTCATGTTTGGTCTTAAAAAAAGATTTAAAATTAACCAATAAAAGAGACAATGTAGGATAAGTTGCAATATAATGACTAAAAGCTTAAATTATAAATGATCGAAAAACAAAATATTGAAAAACCTAAACACACAGTAACACAATTTATAAGTCTAAAAAATTGTAAAGATTTAAACACAAAAAGAATCCAATAATTAAAAGTAAACAAAAAAGTTAATAAACTGACAAATCACTTTTAAAAAAACCATTAACACCACTTGCGTTAACCACGTGTAAAGCACATAAACCTTATGAGTATCCATACCTATATATATGTGTGTATATATATATATATATATATATATTATGTATCTCACGAGATTCTACAAGGCGAGAAAGGGTTTGTGTTATGCCAAGTTGGAGAGACAAGAATCTGCAAAGAAATTTCTCAGCATGGGACCCTAGACCACGTAGTTGGAAATATATTATAGGAGTAGTTTTGACCTGTAATCTATATTACAAAGAAGTTAGGTAATTGATTTGGGCTATTCAGATCTCAGGATTTAATTTAATTTACTATCATTCTACGGCTGTCATTTATTTGAGTAACCTCCTCTTCTGGGTTTCCTTATATTGTTAGAATTATGTTTCCTTATAAAACAACTAGGTAATTAACTAGGGCTATTCATAGGTTGAGATTAATTCTTTTACTGCAATCTCACGCTCTACATTTAATCTATATTACAAAGAAGCTATGTAATTGACTAGGGTTATTTAGAGGTCAGGATTTAATTTAATTTACTATCATCCTATGGTTGTCATTTATTTGACTAACCTCTTTTTCTGGGTTTCCTTATATTGTTAGAATTAAGTTTCCTTATAAAACAACTAAGTAATTAACTAGGGCTATTCATAAGTTGAGATTAATTCTTTTACTGCAATCTCACGCTCTACATTTAATCTAAATTATAAACGTATTTTTCCAATTTTACTGCTTTTTTTTCTTCCAAAAATAGATAACTGTTCTAATAAAGACATATTTTACGGCTTACTTATTATTTACGATTTTACAGTTTTATATTTATTATTTTATAGTTTTACCGATATTGTTTTACTGAGATTTATTTCCTTATATTGTTAGAATTAGGTTTCCTTATAAAACAACTAGGTAATTGACTAGGGCTATTCATAGGTTGAGATTAATTCTTTTATTGCAATCTCACGCTCTACATTTAATCTAAATTGTAAACGTGTGAAAGACAGTTACTTTTTCCAATTTTACTACTTCTTTTTCTTCCAAAAATAGATAACTGTTCTAATAAAGGCATATTCTACGGCTTACTTATTATTTACGATTTTACAGTTTTACATTTATTATTTTATGGTTTTACCGATATTGTTTTACTGAGATTTATTGTTTTAACGTGCATAACTAATCAATTTAGTTTTAGTCCAGCGGTAAGTTTTGAATATTTGTATTTTAATTTTTTTCTTTTTAATTAATATCTTAATTAATTAACTTAATCAATTTAATTTTTTTTCGACCCACAATTTCGTATACAAATAAAAAAATCGTAAGTTTTTTAATTTGAAATATTTGTTTTTTTCTTTTTAATTGTTATCGTAATTAACTTAATCAATTTAAATTTTTGTCTAGCCCGTTTTTTTGTTTGGCAATTTAATTTTTTTTCTGGTCCGCAATTTCTTATACAAATAAAAAAAATTCATAAGTTTTTTCTGGCCCCTTTTTTTAGTCGGCCCGCAGTTTCGTGTACAAATTATTAATTAATCTCTCCGTTCGGACAAAGAGGCCTTTACGGTTTTACAAATATTTAGTTGTAGTTTCTTAATTAATTTTTTTTATCATGCTCAGTTCATATATTGACCACGCTCTTACTGGCACCGTACTATCGGCATGGGCACGAGTTTATTTTTATAGAATGTTGGACATCTTCTCATTGTTCATTGTTGTGGTTTCGTTTGTTGGGGTATGTGTATTGGTTTCCATTGATTTAATTGTCATTTTTTAGCTTTTAGGGTTGATTAATTTAGATCAAATGCATCTTCGTTCGCCTGTTAGATTTTGTAATATAGATATGTGGGAGGATAAGAGTTTTGTAGATGAAACAGAAAATTTAGTTAATTGAATATGTTTGAATTTTATTTGTCTCATGTGTAGGTGGAAATAATGGACAAAGTTATTGCATCTCATGTTTAAAAGTTAAGCAAAACCCCCCAGAAGAAAAAGATTGAGTTTTCGTTATTGAAAAAACAATAAAATTTTCTTTTTGTATTTTAACATCAGTTATAATTAAAATATTTATTTCTTGGTTTTCTTAAAAAATAAATATCGAAATAAAATATTTTATTTTGTTAAGTATTTGAGTTCATTTCCACATTATTTCATTTATTAATAAATTCTCAAACTGGCGCCGTGCCATCGACACGGACAAGATTACTAGTTTTATATCAAAGTCTACTAAAACAACATAATTATTAATTAAGCATACATACATTACTTTAAGAGTACCGAAAACATCATTGTCTCTCACTACATTTCTAAGTTAGTGTTTGTACCATTAGTTCCTTCACCTAATCAAATGTATTTCGATTAAGCCATATGAACTCAATCCCCTTACCTTTAAGATTTCACCTTGGCATACCTGTTGAGGCGTCGTTACACCTCTCTTCAAGTTAAGTTTTAAGGCCGATAAGTAGGGCTGACAATTGGGTGGGTTAGGTTAAATATGAGTCGGGTTGAATTAGGTCAGATGAAAATGAGTCGACCCATCTTAACTCATATTTCCCCCCCAAAAATACTTACACTTATAGAATAAAAACTATCGGATAAAAATGCGCAATGGTCGCAGCCTGCTTTAACCCGAATCGAATCGTAATTTTTTTTAAAATTGAAATAAATTACCCGTTTCGACCCTAAAATCTTAACTGATTGAATTGGTTCGGGTAATTTTTAGGTTGGATGGGTTACGAGTTGTAACCACTAGGCCTACCGGTAAGTCTGACCCGTAGAAGAAACCTGTCTCTCGGCTCTCCAAAAATCACTTAGTCCAAGTCTATTTATCATAGGAATCACAACTCCTAGTCCTAGACCGACTGAGGTTCCAAGTACCGAAGTGAAAGACCAAGCCAAAGTTCATTTTATCCACAACAATTAGTCCATAGTTTCATGATTCTCATTGTCAACAGCATGGAGATAGAGTCGAGCCACTCCTAACAGGTTTTTTAAACTTGTGAAATATACATAAATTGTTGTGTAAATAACTCACAATATATATATATATATATATATGTATAAGAACATACCCAGAAGTACATAACTTTCAACTTACATGTAACAGTACTCTCCTTACAACAACGTAAATAATCTGACTGACAAATCTCACACATTAACATGAATTTATACAATGAAACGAGATCGAGAAACAGGAAATCTAGACCTTAATGCATGCTAAAATGTATATTACGAATCATACATATTCACATTATAGAACACTCATTTACGTTTTCATCACTAAACATAGTCGCGCTGCTCACTGTCTTGAGAATCTTCTCTTGATCCGCCCAACCGGTTACGGTTACCTTTTGTAGAGTCATGTCTATATCAATATTGTCCACTCCTGAAATAAGGTGTCATTAATTGTGTTTTAGTCAATGTATAAGGTTTCCTACATTTCAAAGTATGGAAAAATTGGAAAAAACTTTGGAAAAACTGTTATGCTGGTATTAACTATATAATACAGCTTAATTAATTGACTGAAGCTATCTGGCGGTCTGGATCAAACCCGGTCGTAAGATCTAATAGTTTTGACTCAGTTACGAATAAACCTTTTACAAACAATCCCCCTCAACTATGGGTTGAGTTCAAATAATACTCATCAACTACCATTTAAAACAATGTACCCCCTCAATTATGTAACTAATAAATACTTGCACTTCAAAATATACTGTCACAGTGTTTATAGCACAGACTCGAAGTTCTAGTTTTTTAAAAGACAAATCAGTCTGCCTGACGTACAACACATATCTACCGTGTGTTGGTCGATTGAGCTCTGAAAAATTAGGGCTCCGTCTTACGAATTAAGCACATAGAACTTACTCGAAAAAGAGAGAGGAAAAACGAGTTGTGTGTGTACCATCTAGCTTTTGGAGGGCTTTCTTAACCTTGCTCTCACATCCAGGACAATCCATGTTCACTATCATCTCCAATGTCTGAGAAAATAAACAAAAATTGATAAGACCCACAATGATAATATAATTGGATTTTGGTTATGAGATAGACAAGGGATGTCCCAATATATATATATATATATATTGTGGTATTAGTAAGTCGTCTCTAGCCATTAATGGCATTACTCTTAAAGATATGCTATAATAATCAAGGGGTACGCCATGACTGGGCCAAATTGGACTCGCTATAAGGACAAACCCCCTTGAGGGCCCGTATAATATGTATTCCCTCCAAGGCAAAGAGTCATTTACTATTGTTTGAGATGTTTTATTAAAATACTTTACTAATTTTAAATATTATGCTTATAATTTCATAACATTTTATCTTTATCATATAAATATATGTACATCCAAATCTATACCATATATATACACACACACTACATGTTTGATAAAACCTAACTAGGTAGGTAAAAACTTCAGAAATACCGTCTTACAGATATTTTTTATAACATAGACCCGACTCACTATGTATTGGTGGACTGAGTTGTAAAAGAGTGAGACTTCATCTACTAATTAAGATCCGTAAGACGGTAACACAGGAAACCTACCGAATCATGTAGAGAATAAAATCTGAATTTTTACTACAAATATTTTTATTTGAATCGTAATGATAGATTAATGTTTGAATGAAATAAAAAAAGAGAGAAAAAGATCACTTGCTTATATACTCCATCATAACTTGTGAGTTGATGAGTTGGATTTCGTGATGTATAGTAGTACTACTAATTAAACTTAAGTTCTCACGTTAGTTACATGGATGACAATATTCCATACATATGTATATTGAGTTTCATTAAATTTACTTGTTTTAGTAGGGATTTAGGTTTCTTGGAGTAGGATGTTATGATGAGTTGGACAGAATTGGAAACTAGTCGTGCATAGGATTGTTTAATTCCGCACTACTATTCTACGTATTAATTTCTTACAAGCTAAGTTTGAATGCTACGCGGTACGCTCCGTTTTAAGGCATACTTTGTCTTTGTGCGTATCCCAACCTACGGAATATCACACACACACACACATTTCATATTTATTTATAGGGACAAAGTCTGTTATCAGGCCTCGTCTCTACCACTGGGTTACTCCCTTAGAGGCGTAAGTATATATTGGTCAATTCAAATAGTGAGAGTATATGTCAGTAGTCGTGGTCGCTCTTGATGAATAAGAGAGAGGAAATGGCTGAAGCATAAAGACTGAGGTTTAGGTTCCATCTGAGCTCGTGAATCTGCCTTTACAGAAATGGTTCACGCGCGCGCAAAGGTTTTAGGCTACAAGAGGATAAAAGTATGACCCATAGAGTCAGACAAATGCACATAGAACTACAGAGATGGGCATATAGATAAATAGAGAGAGAGAGAGAGAGAGAGAGACTTACAGTCATGTTTAAATTCTGAGGCAGAGCAGAGATGCTAAGCTTATATGTTCTGAAATATATGATGTTTATGCAGAAAGAGGGTAAGAAAGAAGTGTATTTATAGACAAATTTTAGGAGAGAAAGTCCTTCTATACCCTTGTTTTAATTAGGGAGCAAGGAAGCAAAGCTAGCTAAGATATTGGGGAATGACGTATACTTGGTTGTTTCAATAATATGTTAAAGCTAGCTGACAATCAGATATTGATTTTAATTAGTGAGATAAAATTTTAGTCTCTTACAACTCAATCTATCAACACACGATGAATGATCATGACGATCCATCTCAACCTATCAACACACGATGAATGGTCATGACGATCCATCTTACATAAAAAAATACTTATAAGACCTTCTTACTTAAATTTTTGCTTCATTTGTCTACACCGCTGATTTTGGATACATTTTTTTAAGGATAATGTCTGAGTCATTCTCATTTTGTACCAAAATATAAGTACTCTATGATGTGACACACTCTCATAGGTTGGATATTTTGTGGGTCCCACCACTCCAACTAATGAGAGTGTGCCACGTCATAAAGTACCCATATTTTGATACAAAATAAGAGTGGCTCTAGCATTATCCTTTTTTTAAACGAAAAATTAAAGAAAAAAGAAAACGAAAGATCAACCGTAATACACAAGTTGCTGATCCAAGGCTTCTCAATCATCGATCCACACAATAGGAGAGAGAATGACAGATAAGAAAGAATATTTGATTCTTTCTATTCAAATGGTAAATGGTCCGATCCAACCCACTATGAATGGGATTTGGGATCTTGGAGTATATTTTTTCCAACTTTTAAAATGGGAAGCCTTTCTGTTTTGTGGAGGTCCCCAAAAGTGCCTCACCTTTCTCCTTTGAATACTTTCCCTTTTAATGGCTGCTTCCACTCAATTTCTCTCTACGATCCAACTATTGATATTTTAGTGAGAGCGTTGAATCTGTCTTATTAATGCGTTAGCTTCAACTGGATAGATTCTAATTTCCAAAATATGAATTTTTGTTAAGGATCGATTCTAATCATAGGGGCAAATTGTGCAAAACCAAAATTATAACGAAGTCAAATCAATTAAGAAAGCAAAAAGAAGAAAAAGAAAAGGCTAATAAAAAAACTTCGGATTTGTTTGGTAGTCGAATAGAGATAAATAATATTATTAAGCTCAATATTATTAGTGCTCTTGCTATTAATTCTCAATTGTATATCGGAGGTAGTTTTGAGATAAAAACTGTTAGTCCCAATTTTTTTTAGTAGGGCGCTAATAATACGACCCTCTCCCTTGGTATTAATAGTGAGGGGATAATGACTTTATCTGGGTAACTTGTACTATTAGTCCTGATCACCTATTGTGTACCAAACAATTAGACAACTTGACTTATTAATCTTATTTAGTCTTAATCTTGGCTACTAAACGACACCTTCATGGTTAATTTATCCTCCCCACTATTTTGTAAAGTAAAGTTCAACCAAATCATGGTTAGTTATTGTTGTGCTCAACGGAAGACTTTGCAAACAAGTACAGAGTAATTTAAGATCAATCAAATAGAATAAAGAGGAAAAAATTGAAGTCAACGGACCATTGAAATTGTATTAATGTCAACCTTAAATATGTTTTAGGGTTACAATTATATATGAATACAATAATAAACCTTAAACTGTCTAAATAAGGAAACTCAAAAACAATTATGCCGCATCGATGCGGTTGCATTGCTCCACACGATTCGACCGCTTTGCCATCGGGTGCGGTCGCATTCCCTCCTGAGTGCGACCGCATTGACGACAGAAATATCCTTTAGATTTCTCCCTTAGTAATGCGATCATACTGTCCAAGGATGCGATCCCTTATTGATGCGGTCGCATTGTCCAACTACAATGCGTCCACATTCATACCAAAAACCCAATAGTCCGTACCCAACAGTTATGGTTTTAAATAATGTTCTTTCACTTTTTACTGGATTTCAATTTGTGTATGCATATGTGGAACTGGAGAATGAACTGGAAATTACTGTTTATTGGGTTTGAATATATGTATGAGTGGAAAAGATGAAAGGGTGATATGTTAAATTGAATTTTAGTATTGTACAACTCAACCCCTTTAATATCATCTAACAACCAAACATTTAACGACATCCATCTCAAGAACCTCTTACATGCAAAAATGACAAAATCAATGCATGGGTTTGCATTCGACATGGATTAGGTCTATAAATTAAGTTTGGAAGTACATAGACCAATGGTGCACTTACGTCAAATGGTAATTATTTAGGTGTTGAAATATTCAAGATTTTGAAATTAAATTAAATATATGAAAGATTGTAAGATGTAGTGTGGATGTTGGGTGATTATCCATGATAACAACCATTAATCATAAAGAATGACTTAAGTGGAGAGAGAGAGAGAGAGAGAGAGATTTGATTTGATCAAATTTGTACTCTAACTAGATTTCGTGTCCGTGTCTATGACACGGTATCCGTATGAAGATGATCCGTGTATGAACTGAGTATAATGTGAATAAAAATAAATTAGAGATAATTAGAGATAATCATGGAAAAGAAACTGGGTAATTAATACGATAAGATCTCAGTAAAATAATATATGTATAGTAAAACCGTAAATATTTGGTAAAAATAAATCTTGATCAATAATTAACTTTTGAAAAAGACTGAGTTAGATTATAATATTGATGTTTTCCTAAGCAATGTTTGAAAAGCCATTATGATAGTGGACAAATTGTAATGTCCTACTTTAAACTCTCATGCTTAACGACTTCTTCATTCTTTCTCATCCATAGGCTGATTTGGAAGTTATTGTCCGAGTTCTTAAATAATTGTTATGTTTGACTCGATCTATCACACATATCTAAAAAAAAAATTGTAATGAGTGGACAAATTGTAACATCCTACTTTGATGGTGGCCATTGAAGTTTCTGAATAGCATTAATTAGGGTGGTAGCGATAGAATAAGACTCATACTTGCCTTTTTTTTTTTTCTAGGGATTAGATTAGGCTTAGGCCCCATTTTGATTTATTATACATAGACTTTAAACTCTCATCTTTTAAGGACTTTTTCATTCTTTCTCATACATGGATTGACTTGGAAATTACCTCTCCATTCCTAAGTAATTGCTCTTTTTGATTGTCACAAAGATTTAAAAAAAAAACTATTTGACTATATTATTAATATTGATATAATATGTATTTTCCTTTAAAATTCTTGAATATGTGACTATAATTAAAATATAATGAAAAAGTAAAAGTAAAAATGATAAAAGTATTTTCCTTAAAATAAAGTTTAGAAATATAACAAATTAGTTTAGGACGAACAAAAAAAGAAAACATAATAATTATTTAAGAATGAGGGGAGTACTATAGATTATGTTGAGATAAAAACAGTTTAGATGAGATTTATATATGAGAAAAAACAGTTTAGATTAGATTAGGAATCTTCTTGACAGTCCTAATTCAGGGGGACACATATGCCAGGCGGAATAAATCACAGCCGTTTGATATAAGTAAAAATAATCAATCTCAACCGCTCTTTATCCCACTGAACTCTATTGTATAATAGATGAAAGTCAATGATTAGGGAGACGATTGTTATTATAAGTTTAAAAAAATTGACGTTTAGGCTACTTTAATATTAGCATAATTTATAAGATCATCATCCCTAATATGTTAATTTTGAAATTTGACGTTTATAAACAAAGGATAAGTCATATATTAAGTCATTTTAATATCCTTAATGTTAATTAATGATATTCTTTCTACAATGATGATCTCAAGGTATGACGTATTTGACATTTGCATGGGGAGCTAGGAAGGACTCAAAGGAGGCGAGGAAGGCGCCCAGTAGTTACAATGTTGCCTATCTCTAACCAAACGGTGTAACTTCTAGGCAAGTGAATGATATCAAGGAAGATAAATCCCAAGAAAAGGCTTAGTTACACGAATATACCTTAGCATATAAAAGGAAAGTCTAAATAAAGAAGCCAACCCTTTTAGTGGAATCTTTGAATGTTTACTAAACTGATGGGAGCATATTGACAGCCGTGCATAGCTGCTGTTTAAGATGTTAATCGGTCAAATTCTGTCGGTTTTGGTCTATTTCTGTCGGTTTCGGTCTCTGATCAGTTATGGTTTAAATAGTCCGTTAAAATTGTAAGCCTAGACCTACCCCTCTAGATTTCAGTTTTAAACGGGTCACTAATGGATTATGAAAAGAAGTAAGAAGAATAAGATTTGTTGGAATGATGTTTATTGATGTTCAGAGTGTACATATAAATACTCCTATTTAACTTTCTCTACAAGACTGTCTATCCCTACAATTAAGCTATCACTCCTATAATGCAGGCATGTCTATGAATATTAACTGTAATTAAGGAATACATAAGGAAACATAAATCTTAACTATATATACAGAAGTTCAAAAGGAGTTTTGAAAGAGAGAATTGGTGAAGGTAATCGATTGATGATGTGGACAGCGGTAAGAGCACATTCTCCCCAAAATTGTAAAGGAAGATGGGCATGGAATTTTAATGCACGAGCCACTTGTAAGATGTGACGGTGTTTGCGTTCCACAACCCCGTTTTGTTGTGGCGTGTAAACACAAGAATGTTGAAAAATGACACCATTATCTTGGAAAAAGGGAAAAAGAGAGATAAATTCCCCACCATTGTCACTTCGAAAAGTTTTAATGCGAGTGTTGAATTGAGTGAGTGCGTAACTGAAGAAGCGCTTTATGAGTGATTGTACTTCATCTTTGTGACGCATTAAAAAAATCCATGTGAAGCGTGTATAATCATCAACAATGGTAAGAAAATAATTAGCACCGGAAAGAGAAGTATGTCGATAACGACCCCAAATATCACAATGAATAATATCAAAGGGTTTGGTAGATGAAATAGTACTAGAACCAAAAGGTAAACGACTCTGCTTAGCCAAATGACAAACATGGCAAGCATTATTTGACTCAACAGGCAAATTCAAAAAATTCTTAGCAATGAAACTTAATCTAGATGGTGATAAATGGCCCAGACGACTATGCCATAAACCAGTGGATGAAATGGTGAGGTTGCATGCCTTTTTATTAATGGATGAGGGAGAGATGATTGAAGGTTTTTCTGCTGCTAATGCGACCAAATAGTACAGCCCATTACGTTGCTTACCCAAACCAATCGTCTTCCTCGTAACTAGATCCTGCAAAACACACCAATCAGGAAAAAATATCACTGAACAGTTTAGACCTCTCGTCAAACGACTAACTGACATCAAATCAACTTTAAATGTAGGAATGGATAACACATCATGCAGATGGTAGACAGAATTCAGAGGTATAGAACCCTTAGTAGCAATGTTTGCCTTTTCTCCACTAGGCAGTAATACAGGTGGTGATGAGCATTTTTTATCCATATGCAGCAAATTGGAGGAATGGGTAATATGATCAGTCGCTCTGCTATCAATAATCCAATTGTGGGAAGCAACTTTTGACAAACCTGGCTTTGTTACTGCATTTACTTTAGAGCTAGAACCTTCATCTTGATTTTTAAGAATTGACAAAAGTTGTTCCAATTGGATTTCTGATAATGAAACTGTAGGTCTTCCTTCATCATTATGTGAGGCATCAGAGACTTGATTGGCCATAGAAAAGCTCTTGTGCTGATTTGATTTCTGGCCAGAATTCGTCTTTGCCTTGGGATGGTTTGGTGGGTAACCGTTTAATTTAAAACACTTTTGAACCCAATGACCCATTTCTCCACAATAAGAACACTGAGGTCGTCCCTTTCCTGATCCAGAGTGACGCTTATCCTGGTCAAAGCCTCGTTCTCCTTGCACAGAGTATGATCGATCCGATCGGGTACTCTGAGTATGGGGTGAACGATTTGCTGGAGGATGATAAGAGCGATCTGTTCCAACTGAAGAGTTTGATTTATGGAAGCTATCAGTGTGACGCACCGCCATAGCAGCGCTTCCACCGAGTTCATTTTGAGTGGCGCCAAGAAGCCTTTGCTTTTCTTCTTGAACAACCAAAGAGTAAGCCTTACGGATGGATGGGAGAGGACTCATCAAAAGGATCGACCGCGAATCCCTTGTATGTCTCATTTAGACCCATTAAAAATTGCATCAACTTTTGTTGATCTGTTTGTGTTCCAAGTGTTGCGTCTGAATACGAAGCTAACTCATCCCACAAGCTCTTCAACTTTGTGTAGTAAGTTGAGACAGATAGCTGCTCTTGTCGAAAACAAGCAATGTCTCGTTGAATTTCGAAAATGCGAGGAGCATTATTCTGGGAAAACCGATCACGGAGATCGTCCCAAACTTCAGTAGCAGTAGGGTAATAAATCACACTATCTGCTATTTCTGAGTCGAGAGTGTTGATAATCCAAGAATGAACCATGTCATTACATCGAGACCAAACCGCATAGCCTTCGGGATCAGCCTTTTCCGAAGGAACATCGATGGAACCATTGACGAATCCTAGCTTGTTTTTAGAATTTAGAGCTAGAGTCATTGCCCTTTTCCAACCAGAGTAATTGTCTCCATTTAAGGATTTAGAAACTAAAACCAGACCTGGGTGATCCGAGTGGTGAGTGAAATAAGGATTAGAGGAGTCTGATTTTGAAGACTCTGAAGAAAGTATTTGTGATTTTTCAGTCATAGTGAAGAAACAGAGAATATGCTATGAGAGATTATAGTATAGAGATGGATTAAGACCTTAATCCCTGCTCTGATACCATGAAAAGAAGTAAGAAGAATAGGATTTGCTGGAATGATGTTTATTGATGTTCAGAGTGTACATATAAATACTCCTAATTAACTTTCTCTACAAGACTGTCTATCCCTACAATTAAGCTATCACTCCTATAATGCATGCATGTCTATGAATATTAACTGTAATTAAGGAATACATAAGGAAACATAAATCTTAACTATATATACACATGTTTGACTTTCCAACAGATTATACCCAAACAAAATAAAAAACTTATATATATATATATATATATATATATATATATAATTTGAAATCAAATAATTAACGGACAAAGAGCCAACAATCAACATTCAATAACACACAATCTATAATACGATAGAGCTCAGCCTCGCACGCTCGCAATTGACAAAAGCTATTCAGGGGCTGAGATCGATTTTTTTTACCAAGATCCAACGGCTTAGATCAAGTTTAGTGTTCACATGTGTGAACAACGGTTGTCCAACTTCCCCCACTTTCTCTCCTTCACAACCCTCTCTCTCTCTCTCATTCTCTCACTATGGCCGAAGCCCCTCTCTACCAATCCCAGCTCCGGCTGTCTCCTTTCTACCAATCCAAGTTCCAGCTGTCTGTGCCCCCCTCTCCCTCTTTCTCTCGCACAAGCCTAGGGCTTGAAATCGAAATCCCAATCCATCTATCTCTCTCCAGTTAAATCAGAGCAACTGAAATGATTGGATATCCTCATCAGCCTCCGCTTCTCCCGCCGCCAAAAGTCATTTTGCTCTTCAATTTTATACACTTCCACTGTACATACACACACATGTAGGCGTTTGAGAAATATTTGCATTGTCGGTAAGTGTGCTTCTTCATTTGCATCTTTAGATTTAACGTAATTGAGAATTAAATTTTGGAATGAATGTTGTTGCAGCAATTTAGTGTGTTAATTTCCTCTTTTGGGTTGATTGGTAGTAAATTGGCAAATAAAATGATAGTTTTGCATGTTTGCATTCAGTGGTACTGATCTAGGCTTAATCTTTAATCTACGAATCAATTTATTTATGTAGAATGTTTCTCAAATGCAAATCTTTGTGGACTAAGAACGATCATGAACAAGTTTGTTTCAACAGGTACGATCCCCTTCTCCAGCCCCTTTTATTATCTTTACCATTTTGGGATCTTTACCATTTTGTTGCAGCAATGTTAGTGTGTTAATTTCCTCTTTTGGGTTGATTGGTAGTAAATTGGCAAATAGAATGATAGTTTTACATGTTTACATTCCATGGTACTGATCTAGGCTTAATCTTTAATCTATGAATCAATTTATTTATGTAGAATGTTTCTCAAATGCAAATTTTTGTGGACTAAGAACGATCATGAACAAGTTTGTTTTGAAATGTACGATCCCCTTCTCCAGCCCCTTTTCTTATCTTTACCATTTTCGATTCTTAAGAAGATATATATTTATATCCTAAATTTTGTTTTGATTTGGATTCCAAAGCAAAGTTTGAATCTTGAAAGAAATTTTTATGATCATGTATCCATTATTTGAATTCATTGTGTTTCCCAATTTTTAGTTAGTAATATTATTTATTGCTTTGCAAGAAACTGAGTTCGTATCACCTACCGTCATCCCTACTCTAACAGTTTTCAACCAATAATTTTCATTGTGGGATTTTAAGTCAAAAACTAAGTCTTATTTTTTTACTGATATATGCTTACTGCTATCTTTACAAGGACTTGAACAAAACTAAGTTTGTGACTCTCAAATTCATCACAAAATGAAACCAAAGGTAAGGAAATGAAATGTTCAATAAATTTGTATTAAGTGAATGTTGAATGATCTAATAGTTATATTTTGGTTTCCAAATTCTGACTTAGGTTTTGTGCTTGGGGTGATAAGCTTATAATGAGGTAGGTACAAGCAAAAGATGACCAAAGTAGGAAGAGTGCACCTAAATTGCAGACATCCACTACGAAAAAACTCAGTATTACCAAGGACAATTTACCAAGGAAATATAGTTCCATGGTAATTCCTGTGGAATTTACCTAGGAATTCTATTTCCCAAATAAGCCGAGGAACATACCAAGGAAAATATTTTCCATGGTGACTACCAAGGAATTTAGAGAGGAGTTATGTTCGTAGGGAAATTTCCAAGGTTTTTGCCAAGGAACCTTAATTCCATGAGAAATACCGACGAATTTCATGAGGAAAATAATTCCTACGGGAATTTCCAAAGAATTTACCAAGGAATGTATTTCCTAGGAAAAAATCAATTTTAAATTCGTTGGAAAGTATCCAGCCAAATTTAGCTAGTAAACTACCAAGGAAATAATTCATCTAAAACTACTAGTAATAATTTTCATTGAGAAATTTTGTAGATCGAATTTTTTTTTGGCGCTAAATTTCCCTCCAAAATTACCAAGGAATATATTCCTCGGCAATTATGAAAACCATGAAAAAAAATTGAGGGAAAAATTCCCGCCATAATCACCAAGGAAATTGCAGAGGAATAAATACCAAAGAAAGAAGTCCTTGGTGAAATCCTTCGGTATTTTGTGATCTATTATATATATATATATACACACACACACACACACACATAAATTTATTATAATTGTTTCTCAAAAGAAAAATACTTATTTTTATTTAAAACTAATATATAAAAATATACACATATATCTTATATTACTTAGTTAATATTTACATATCTAACCATCATAATTACAAAATAAGAAAACTTGATTTATTATCAAAACTGACGAAAAAAACGTTTAAGAGAGTATTTATATCCCCGAAACAAACCAAACCCTAAAAGGAAAAAAATACATAAAAATGGACGCAAAACCAAAAAAACTTTCAAGACCCGCAACAGTGCTTAAACAACATTTTTTGAACTTAAGACGAACTCATCACGGGGTTTACCCGTTGCATCTTGTAGATCTCGTTGAGAGTTTCAATTTGATATGCGACGGGTCCCGTAATTCATTCGGACACGAAAGTTATGTTCCGTTAAAGTTCTGTCGACCGTTAAATGATTTCTACTAGTGCATAACGGAAACTAACGGAAAACTTTGAAAACTACCCGCCTAACCAACTTTTAAAAATTGTCGTTGGACCCCCTGAACTTTGAACTCATCCCTAAAGTCTTGCTCAAATACGTCTCGACCACCTGTTTTACATCATAAGCAATTATTTTGTTTTGTATACGATTCTATTAGTAAATTACCAATGATTTCTTAGTCTATTAATTACTCTATTTGTTTCTAAAAGTGTGTCATGTTTGATAAAACACACAAAAATTAAGTGTATGCATGTCTATATTATAAATATTATGATAATGATTGTTGAATTGTATAAGTTAGTATTCCACTTAAGTAAACACAAACTTTGATTTCATAATATCTGACATAAGATGCAAAAGAAGACGACGGTCTTGGTTAGTAAATTCAGGGGGGGGGTGTCCATGATTAGCGGCCCGAAGCTCTGTTGGGAAGAAAATAATTGTTTTACCAATTACCCTCCGTTCCGAGCAAAGAGTCAACCATATTATCTTGAGATGCTTTACTTTCAGAGTCAAATTTATAAAAAAATATGTTTATCAGCTTCGTACTATTTTAACTTTATCCTCACATTTGCTATAAACATATTGATTATACTCTTGTATTTTTGTAATTATGACATAATATTATTTGATCAATTGTAATTTTAAAAATTTAAATGATTATAATGGATCGTTATAGTAATAAGGAAAAAAAGTTTAATTTATTAATTTACTTGTAAGATAATAGGAGTACATCTTAAAAACAATAGTAATTAATTTATGTAAAAAGATTATTAATAATGATACATATTTCCTTTTTTTGTTTGGAGAGGAAATTAAAACCTAGCTTTTTCTCTCTTAAAAGTCTAAAACATTAAGGAACCGCATGTTGTTTAGACGACTACAATTCGACGACTGCTCGTTCGACGACGGTTCATCTCTCCCTCTGTCCCTCTTGTGCAATCTGGTAACTCTCTCTCCCTCTCTCCGTTCTCTTTTGGTCTCTCTCAGTTTTGTAAGTTTCTTGCGCAATCAGTGATTGTCGATTTACTGCTAGAGAGAGTTCTTCCGTTCGGTATGGATATTTTGCTTAGTTCTTCCGTTTCGGTATGGATATTTTGCTTAAGCTTGATTTACCTGGCACAAGACGATTTTTGCTCCTTTCTTGCGCAATCAGTAATTTATTAATGGTTTTTGGGCTTTCTCTTTTTGCCCATGCCTCTAATACTTCTAGGATAGAAATTATGTCTAAAGGCACCCTTCTTTTGGTAAACATGATCAATAACTTAGTACAGGATAGAGAATAAAATATTGAGATTCACATATGTTGTATTTTAAATATGATAATGCCTGGGCTTCATAGTTCATCAAAGTTTTTTTCTTTGATGCTATGTCTATAAATATTATTAATTACGGATTCAGGTGCCGAGGGTTGTTATATTTAAGTCATTATTTTTGTGATGAATAAGGTTTGCTTAATTTGGGATGTTATAACAGGGAAATTGACTGATTGGTTAGACAATTTATCTGTCCCATTATGTAGTGGTATGACCCATTTACTTGCAATCTCTTTCACTTTCATGCCAAATTACAGTGTGTCCCCGCTGATATAACGAGTATGTTACAACAACCAAATTACAGTGTGTCCCCGCTGCAGGGAATGCTTTGTGTCTTGTTATATGAGAATCTCTGTATGGTCACAACTTACTCGGAAGAGGTTTCGTGAAAAAGCTTTCCTCCTTGCCCAGTTGAGATTTGTTTTTGAACAGTTCTTGTCTCTCGGGTACGCATTTAGAAAATCGAGAACCCTTAATGTCTTTGTTTTTATCTCCCTGTAAGATTTGGTGGCAGATCAGGCAGAGAAGGACCAGGTTTTATTGTCTTTGCCTCAAAAGCATGATACTTGAATAACAAAAACAACATGAATTGTAAAACCTTAAATCAACGAAAATAAATGAAAAACTGATACTAATAAAATTAAGGATAAAATAATTTTTTGGTCCCTAAACTATACCAAAACTATGCGTTTGGTCCTTGCACTTTTTTGGTAATGTATTTGGTCCTTAATATAGGGTTTTGTTAAGAGATTAACCCCTGATGGGGTTACCGTCACTTTTGCCGTTAGATTTTTTTTGAAAACCCAAATATACCCTTACGTTTTAGCACGCTGGGCGTGTATAAAAACCAGAGACTGTCTTCCATTTTCTTCATTTCATCCATTCTATCATCTCACTACACCATCTAAGCCCTAAATTCAGATAAATTTCGCCTAGGGTTGAGTTCTTTCGATATTAATTGTTTGTTTAGTTTCAATTTTAAACGTTCTTCCCTTTCATCTACAAATTTAGTTCAATCGATCTCTGTAATTCGAAAGGGGATCATGACCTCGGCATCCACAAATTTAGTTCAAAAAATGGTGCTGACAACTTTTCGCAAGGCGATGGGCGCCGTCAAAGATCAAACTAGCATTGGCATAGCCAAAGTAGCCAGCAATATGGCGCCGAACTTCGAAGTTGCCATAGTCAAAGCCACAAGCCACGGCGACGACCCGCCGGCGAGAAATGCGTCCGCGAGATCCTCCAGCTCACTTCTCACTCCCGTGGCTACGTCGTAGCGTGCGTTCACTCTGTTTCCAAGCGGCTCGGAAGACCCGCCCGGATCGTCGCGTTGAAGTGCTTAGTCTTGACTCACCGTTTGCTCAACGAAGGCGATTTCGTGTTCAGCGAGGAAATTATGTACACCACCGGACGGGGAACCCGGCCGAACATGTCGATTTTTGCGCGAGGCTCACTCGAGCTCGTGGGATCACTCGGCTTTGTGAGGGCTTATGCATTGTACTTGGATCGAGGCTTGAATTGATTGTGTATGAGAGGAAACAAAATGGGGGCGGGCGAAATCGATAGATTTAAGGAAGATCGATGGAGATCTCCCGAACGGGGTTATGAATATGAATACTGGCGATAGAGGCGTCAGGGGTTCGGCGATTATGGAGGCATGAGGAGATCCGGTCCTCTAGCGGCGTCGGAGAGGGATCAGTTCGGGCTCGGGCTCTCGGAAAGATGTGGTTGTTACCCCATTGAGGATATGAAGCTTGAAAGGATATTTGGGAAAATGGGGCATTTGCGAGAGGCTGTTGGATCGGGTTTTATCGTGTCGACCCAGGGTTAGCTAGGAATAGTAGGATGGTATTGGTTGCGTTGTACCTGTTGTGCAAGAGAGTTTTAAGTTGTATCTTGATATATGTGAGGTTTTGGCTATTTTGCTCGATCGGTTTTTTGATATGGACTATCAGGATTGTGTTAAGGCGTTTGATGTTTATGCTAGCGCGGCAAAGCAGATTGATGAGTTGGTTGGGTTTTACAATTGGTGTAAGGATATTGGTGTGGCAAGGTCGTCGGAATATCCTAAGGTTCAGAAGATTACTGGGAATTGGGAATTGGGAAGCTTTCAATGGGGAGCCTGAGGTGACATCTGCTTGGCAGAATCCTGCTGCTGAGAGTGGAAAGGCGGATTGGGAATTGGCGTTGGTAGAATCTGAAAGTAATTTATCTGAATTTAGGGCTTAGATAGTGTATTGAGATGATAGAATGGATGAAATGAAGAAAATGGAAGGCAGTCTCTGGTTTGTATACGCCTAGCGTGCTAAAACTTAAGGGTATATTTGGGTTTTCAAAAAAAATCTAACGGCAAAAGTGACGGTAACCCCATCAGGGGTTAATCTCTTAACAAAACCCTATATTAAGGACCAAATACATTACAAAAAAAGTACAGGGACCAAACGCATAGTTTTGGTATAGTTTAGGGACCAAAAAATTATTTTATTCTAAAATTAACCTTCACATCCCCAATGAACCATAGCTAGTGAACTATAACAACGCAATAAAGCTGCCCCAAACCAAACTCAACCCCAAAAAGAAACCAAATGAACAATCCCCAAGAGCCAGTGCAGCGGATCGCGGAGAGGGTGTCGGAGCATGATAATCGAGCTCAGGAGGCGATTCCGGAGACGAAGATGGGATCACCGATGGGGGCGGTGAAGAATGTCTAGGTTTGTTCCTCACGGCCATGACTAGAATGACAAGTTTCTGGCCCTTGTGGCAGTAATGGCCGTGACCACTGATGAAAAAGAATGGACCTGATCTATCGAAAATGAATTCCGAGTGTCCGTCGATGTCATCGAGGGTCTGTATGGCATTGGACTTGTTGCAGTTGTTATAATCATCTTGGTTCACTAACAAAACCGAATTATTCCCTTTCTTGTACTTGAAAACCGCGGAAAAAAAGAAGAACAAAACCAATTAGGCAGTTGAAGAGCGGGCAGACAAATAGTCATATACTCATATACATATTAGTATATAACCAAAGAAATTCAATTCAGAATGAGTTAATGTTGGATTTCCATATTTGGTACTATAATTATAGTTTTTCTTTTTTTTTAGAGAAACAAAAATCGTATCAAAGCCACATTAGATTAATTTACAAAAATAATAGAGCAACAGATACGATTTACATCAATCATTACAATGTTGTACAGTACAACTACCAGGTTCAGACATACCCAAGAAAATATAATCCAACTTGAAAATACACCTAAAACCTGGCGTGGCTTGTAAGTTGTATGTATGTTTAGCAAATGCGTATGAACACACTTGACACACACACATGTATAAACTTGACACACATACACACAGATATATATATATTGATATATATATATATATATATATATATATATATATATATATATATATATATATATATATCAGTTCTTGGCTCTGTTTCTTTGCTTACTGTTTAGCTCAAAGCTTTGTCCATGAAATCAATCAAATTAATCTTTCAATTATCCTATTATATTAGGTTCATTGTTGCATTTGGCTACACTCAATTGAGAAAGGTGTCCTTTTCTTTCTATGTTATTGCTACCATAAATTATGCAATTTTATGTTATGAAAATTTAACTTGTTATGATACTAATTTTGTAGATAAACAAAGATCAATTTGCCATGTCTACACATGACCGTAGTTAGATGTACAAACATGTCTTACCAGATAACTCCGTAAATCCTGCTTTTATTAAGGGTGTTGCTTCGTTTATTGAATTCGCAAAGGCCCACTCTCGTTTTATGGACGGGGACAAGATCAAGTGTCCATGTAATAAGCTATGTAAGAATACAAAATTTATGCCAGCTAGTGTAGTCGAATCACACATCATCTATCATGGATTCATAAAGGACTATACCTATTGGTATTTACATGGAGAGGCGTATGTTAGTCGTAGTTTGAGGCAAGAGTCATTACATCTAATTTGCAACGCAGGAACTAGTACGTCTCAGCAACCTATTCATCATGATAATCAACCTAGTACTCATGTTCCTTCCATTCAACCTAGTAATGTGGAGCTTGATGGGAGAGACAGATTTGGGGTCATGCTTTGTGATGTTTTCCCAAGCATGGGGAATGATGGTGGGTTTGAAACGCCAAATGAAGATGCCCAAAAATTTTATGACATCCTACGATCCTTAGATGTACCATTATATGAGTGTCCTATCGTGTCAGAGCTGGCTACTGTAGCTAGGCTATTAAATGGGAAAGTTGATGGCAATATGACCCAATATGCCTTGAACATCATGATGTCCATATTTAAGGAGATTTTACTTGAAGATAATGCATTGGACAAAGACTATCGGGAGACAATGAAGACTGTACAACCTCTTGGCCTTGAGATAGAATACATTGATGCATGTAGAAATGATTGTATGTTGTTCTATAAAGATGGGGATGAAAATCTGACTACGTGTAAAGTATGTGGTCTAAAGAGATATAAGCCAAAAAGGAAGAGGGGTTCAAGTAAGAACTCAAAGAAGCCATGTACTGCTTATAAGGTTTTGCAATACCTTCCACTTAAAATGAGGTTGCAAAGGTTGTATACCTTACCTGAAACCGCAAAGGCCATGACTTGGCATAAGGATTGCGTTCGAAAAGAGGGTGTAATGTCTCACCCTTCAGATGGTGAGGCTTGGAAGCAATTTGATAACCTTCATCCAGAGTTTTCCTACGATCCTCGAAATGTACGAGTGTGTTTATCGGTAGATGGTTTTAACCCTTTTAGGGGCCAACACATGACATACTCAATGTGGCTGGTTATTGTTACTCCTTTAAATCTTCCACCTTGGTTATGCATGAAAGATGAGTTTATGTTCCTTACATTACTTATTCCAGGGGAAAAGAGCCCGAGTAAAAACATAGATGTCTACTTGCAACCACTCATAAATGAGTTGAATGATTTATGGAAAAATGGTTGTACGACATATGATTCGTCGCGAAAACAAAACTTCCAAATGAAAGTGGCTCTCATGTGGACTGTGAGTGACTTCCCTGCTTACGGAATGTTATCAGGCTGGAGTACACATGGAAAATTGGCTTGCCCTGTATATATGGGTCAAACTAAGGGCTTCAGGCTAACAAAAGGTGGCAAGACTTCCTTCTTTGATTGCCACAGACAATTCTTACCAGATGGACATGCATTCAGAAAGGATAAAATGAATTTTATAAAGGGGAAGGTAATTAATCTTATATGAACCTCCACGTGTGTTGTTCGGTGAGGAGGTTCTAGCAGATGTTGAGAAGCTACCGGATAATCTCTTTGGGAAAGAATATGTCAATGACATACATGTAGGGTTTGGAGTAAGCCATAATTGGATTAAGAAGAGTGTGTTCTGGGAGTTGCCTTATTGGAAAGATCTTCTTGTGCGACACATGCTTGATGTGATGCATATCGAGAAAAACATATTTGATAACATTTTTAACATAATCATGGATGTCAAGGGAAAAACAAAGGACAACATGAAAGCACGACTTGACCTTGCAGAGTTATGCAATCGTCAGCCCTTAGAAGTAAAGGAAATACATGGGAAGCTACTCAAACCATCTGCCGTTTATACCCTTATATACTAAGGAGAAAAAATATGCTCTATTGAAGTAGGTGACAGAACTTAAGCTCCCTGATGGTTATTCTTCTAACTTAAGTGCTTGTGTTGACATGAATCATTGTAAGATGTCCGGCATGAAGAGCCATGACTGTCACGTCTTCCTAGCAAGGCTCCTCCCTATTGCATTGCGAGAGCTGATACCACCTAGCATATGGAATCCAATAACAGAGTTATGTGTGTTCTTCCGGTGTCTATGTGCAAGTTCGTTGAGTGTGGAGCAGATGAAAGATTTAGAGGCAAGTATTGTTGTTACTCTTTGCAAATTGGAGAAAATCTTCCCTCTGGCATTATTTGACTCCATGGAACATCTCCCTATCCATTTAGCATACGAAGCTAGGGTAGGCGGTCCGGTTCAGTATAGGTGGATGTATCCATTTGAAAGGTACAAACTTACTTCTTAACTTCAACCACATTGAAATATTATCTTAATTCTTAACATATTGCCTTTATCCATTAGGTTTCTTAACCGTTTGAAGAGGAAGGTAAAAAATAACTCAGCCGTTGAAAGTTGTATCACTGAGGCAGTGCTTGCTGAGGAGGTAGCCACGTTCTGTGCTCGTTACCTTAGCTATGAGGTACGTAGTAGGTTAAACAAGGATATTCGTAATGATGATGAAAGGGGTGCAAGTGATGAGTTCTTCCAAAAAATATCAATTTTCACCCTGTCAGGTCGATTCCTTGGTAAAAGACGAGTACATACAAGGTTTCTTACACCTGATGAGATCCGTGCGATTGGGTTGTACGTCATTATGAATTGTCTAGAGCTTCAACCTTATATTCAGTAAGCTATCAATTACTTGTTCAATTATTTGATCCTTAATTGTGCTTCGATAACCCACATGCATTGTTCATTAACATGCATGGTTAATGTAGACGCTATGAGGAAGAACTTGAGAAGAGATGTCCAAATCTTTCGCCTGTTGAGTTCTCAAATACGACGGATGTTGAAATACAAGAATGGCTTAGACATTACGTGAGTCCCTTCTTTAAAACATGTAATATATTTCAAAAATTTACTCGTGCACATTTCCATAAATACCACAATTTTCTCTTATATGTAGGCAACACAACATCGGGAGGATGAAGAGTTGCACAAATGTAGGTATATGGGGCCGCACCGACCTGTCAATTTGTACAAAGGGTATTTTGTTAATGGATATGCATTCCGCACTTTAGAATTTAATGATTTTCGGGTAACATCACATAGTGGAGTGAGCCTAAGGGGGAGTCAAGAATACTATGGCGTGCTAAATGAGGTTGTTGAATTGGGTTGCCTAGGTCACATGAACAATGTGGTTTTGTTTAAGTGTGATTGGCGCAACTCGATAACCGATGTTCGGAAGCATGTTATATATGATCTTGTAGATGTAGATATCAAGTCAAAACACCGAGGACATGATGTTTTCATCCTAGCAGAACAAGCAGAACAAGTTTACTACTCACATTACCCTCGAACGACAAAGCCAAATTCTAATTGGAGTAAGTGGTGTGCTGTGTGGAAAACTAAAGCGAGGAGAAACATCGACATCCATTATAGTGAAAGCCCTGTTGGTTCAGTGTCATTGTTCTCATCGCTTGATAGGTGTCTACAAGAGGATGTGTGACGACCCCACCCGGATCCCAAGACGAGATCCCAAGGTCGTGCCATCAGGTCAAACTAAGGGACAGACAAGCACCTGCTAAGCAAAATGGTGCGAGTCAAAAGACGAGCCAACAAGCTCAAGACAAGAAGACATAGCCATAACGGCGATACAGGATAACAAAAACTAAAACCTGCGGAAGCAAAACCATAATGGGACCCGAGCTAACAAGCTCCTAAATATAAACAACCAAAGAGATAGTAAATCTCTCGGCCCAAAAATTCGACGCACGTGACGCAACATTAGACACGCGCCACAAACCATCGGCAACCAAGGCCGGCAACTATCAAAATCCCAACCTGATAAACAACACTCAACGGCTATAACTTGCCGGAGGAACAATTCAACTACAACAGTAATATCAGTGCTAAACCACCAACCAAGATCTCACGACTAAAACTGTCTGAGGTAGGAACAATAATAATACAAACTAGAATAAACGAGCCACATATGCTCGAAACGACAACGGGAATAAATTCTAAGGATACAAAGGCTCGGCTATACAACCGGCTCCCAAATACACAACCATAACATAACACTACAATCTACCCAAGTAAAGTCTACATAACTTTACATTCGAGCCTCACAAATAAATAACAACATTAATAATAAATAACTCCAAGCTTATGACTTGGAAGACCACCTGCTAGAAATCGCTATCCGAAGTCGGGATCATTTGCACACACTAGGGAAAACAATCACACGGAGTGAGTCATAATGACCCAGTAAGTTTCTAAATGCAACTGTATGGCATATTATGACATGGCATGGCATAATGTGGAATCATATAAAATCATGGTATCATGCTAGTATACCATCATGAAACATGTACTTAATTTTTAAAGCACATAAACTCACATAAATCAAGTAGCATATTATTTTTCATATAAATGCTCATAAATAAACATGCGTAACAGTAAACGTAAATCGAACCGTTACAATCAAATCCGGGTTCAAAACCCAACCAACTTACCATGAGATCCAATCTCAAACCAAGATCCGGGCTCAATACCCAATCAATCATACCCTGGGGTTTCCTCCCCAAATAATCATAACTCATCAGTTTCCCTTAATGAGTACTCGTTACATTCATCCAGTCTCCGGATGAGAAATGGGAGCTCGAAAGTAGGCTAGATGGCTCTCTCTCGAGACCACATCCCACTATTGGCCAAATAGTAAGGAGAAAAAGGACCCAATGCAACGATTCATAGCGATTGTTTCCAAAGACTATGAATCGTCCCATTGCCGACACAACAACCAAACCCGCCAGCTGGACTTAAACCAAACGATCAAGTAGTTATTTACTTGCATAAACCAATGAGACCAAGTTCATTATTATCGGGCTCATTAAATCATGTAGGACATAATGCTCTACAACAATCTCATCAACCATGCACATAATTGCATATAACCACGTATGACATAATGCTCTACGAAATCTCATAAACCATGCATATATTTGCATATAAACAAATAGGGCATAATGCTCCACGAAATACAATAATCCATGCACATATTTGCATATAATCAAGTAGGACATAATGCTCTACCAAATACCATGAACAATGCATATATTTGCATATAACCATTGTGTTCAACTAACTTACAAGTTTAGTTCAAAACTACATATTGAGGTACTCATTATTCCTCAAGTCATCAACCAAGTCAAGTATAGCATACAAGCTGAATAAAACATAATGTGAGGTCTTCCATAATCCTCAACTCAAATCAAACCAAAGACTACTACTACGCTAGTCCCAAAATATCCACGATTCAAGACTTATTATCTTAGTCTTTATTTTAAGAACACTGGACTCAATCATAGTCCTAATCGTCATACATGATCGACCTCACCAATTCCATACACAAGAATAACATGACTACTCCGTAGTCACTTTCTCACAAGTGATTTCATAAACACGCAACCAAAATCCTTAAGGAGAGAATTCTTTCTTAGTCTTTACTTAATATACCCGCGACCACACGTAGGTCTCTATTGTCCCATGCTCTAGCAAGCATGCTCAAGATATTTTTCTAATAAGTCTCCGTGACATGAGTGTCTCAATTAGACACAAACCAAAAACCCGGTGCGCACAAACATAACCCAAAACAAACCCAAACATTGTAGGGTTTCAACCCGAGGCTCTTTATCATTTTATTAGCCTTATAACGACTCCGTTG
Source organism: Codonopsis lanceolata (assembly GCA_013146195.2). Taxonomy (NCBI): domain Eukaryota; kingdom Viridiplantae; phylum Streptophyta; class Magnoliopsida; order Asterales; family Campanulaceae; genus Codonopsis; species Codonopsis lanceolata. The sequence goes on from CM028379.1 coordinate 164,635,644, forward strand.
AGTCTTACTAACACATTTCATTCTTTATGTGTTTTATAACTCCACACCGAAATAATTCATTAAAGTTTACAAACAATTCCCAATAGTCATTCAGGCTTAATTCCCAAGACTAAGATCTCCACAACACATCACAATCATAGCCCATTTAAAGTTTGGTAGTTATATGTTTCACTTCATTAATCAAACGAAATCCGATCGTCGTAGGATTTCAACCCAAGTTCATTTAGCACATAATCGAACTTATGATGACTCCGTTGAGTCCAATCTACCCTTTCTAAAATTTTAGGGCATAGAAGCCATGGGTCTCAATACCCTCTATATCCGTAACTATCATCAATAGCCATCTTCCCAAGTTCCTTTAACTTACATAAACCCAACAAAACCTTTATTAATGTAACCTAGAACAAATTCAACAATTTGAGCATAAATTCATTTAGTTCACCTTACCAATCATATTCTCCAAAATATGATTTAATCACACAACATGGTCTAATATACTCTACTAGACTTATATAACATAATAATCATGCTTACCAACATGTTAATAAGCAAAAACACAATTAGGGCAAAAATCCCCTTCCAAGTATCTCTATCAATCAAACTCAATACCCATGAATAATTCACATAGCCAAGCTTAATAGACCATTTAACACATGAATTTCATATAAATCAAGGTCTCACATAGGTCCAACCAAGCTCTATCAACAATTGGAAACCTAGGGTTCATGGCATCTCTAACAACCCTAGAAATTGCATCCATTGACCTCACATAGCAAGAATGATTGTTTCCCTAAGGTCAATGGAGCCAAAAGAAGGAGAAATAGGGGTAGAAACTTACCTTAGTTCAGCCCCAAACAAGCTGCCATTCCCGAATTTCTAGAGATGAAGTGGTTCTCCTCAACCTCCTCTTCAAAATCACGGTGTGGATTGAGGGAAGAAGAGCCCTAGCCTTTGCCTCCAAGAACGAGCCCTTCACGAGCCCTAGAAATCGCCCCCTTTCAGCTCTCCCTCCCTTTGTGGTCTGTTCGCAGAAGACGGGAAGTAGAGAGATCGACTTATGCGGCTGAATGAGATAAAGAGTAATTGGGTTTAGTTTATATAGGTGGGATTATCTCTCCCTAATTAACCCACTAATCCACCTCCAAAACTCTAATAAGTGATTAGGACATGTCTTAAGTTAAGTAGGAGGGTTTAGGTTTAGTTTAAATTGGGTTTGGGTGGGTATAATTGGTCAACATTGCGATTTTCCCCAAAAAATCCCGTAATAGCATAACAGGGACCCTTGCGGTCGCATCAATGAAGTATGATGCGAGCGCATCACACTATTCCACACCATACACCCCTTTGTTGATTCCTTGCTCGGTTTCGGTCGTTCCCGCATGCATCCTCGAGCCTTAAAGCTTCAAAATGGCTCACAATTGAACCCTTAAAGTCCTTAAACATTAAATTAATCCATCCAAGTCTCAAAACAATTTTAAAGTAGGTCTAAACTCCCATAAACAACACCCGAAACAACCCGGGGCAAAATCGACGCAAGACGTAACAACTTGCTAACGAAACGTCGAATGAAACCACAAACCGATGGGTAATAACCCATGATTGTAAACACCTTTAAGGGATACAAAATAGGCCTGAATGCCTCTCAGATGATGAACAACAGATAGGGGACATAAGCTCCCGAAAGACGAGACGATCGCCCCGCTCAATCTCAAACTACGCGATAAGGAGAATTGCTATTCTCGAAGCGTCAAAACTTCACGAGACTTATGGAATGCATCCAATTAGAAGTATAACACATCTAAACATGTTATTTAATCATCATGTAAAGATCTAGGACCAAATCGAGGTCAGGAACACAAAACCCGAATAAACTCTCAATCGCGTCGCATTTCGACTATCGTCGGGTTACGACTTTTGACTTTAGCAAGTCAACAACTATATGACATCTCTTAAAAGTGTTTTGGTCTTAATGTGATATCTCATACACATTTAGACTCTCTCACAAACCAAACGAGCAATCAACTAAAGGAGAAATGCGAGCATTGCACGCAATTCAAGCTAACCGGGAATCGGGATCTTACAGGATGTTATGCCTATTCCGTCTATTATTGTATTAGATATTACGAACGATGCTCACACTCTCGCTCGGGAAGGAGAGATTGAAGAAATTGACCCCAACGAATTGCCACAACCACAAACTAACACACATGCATTTGATAATAGGGTTGAGATACAATCAGAATCAGAATCAAATCTAGGATTAGAACCAGAGCACTCATCTGAAAATGAAAATGATGAGGATGAAGATGAAAATGACGAGGATGAAGAAGATTAAGATGCTTTGTTAAAGAAGCATGGTGGTTTTTTTTTTCATAAATGTTGAAACTAACATATGTGTGATACATTAAACTTTTGTTACTATTGAATATCCAGAATAATATTGTTGTTTTTTTTTTGAATTATTTTTATAGAGTATGAAAATAACGTTTTGATGTTATTTATCGAAATCTAATTTGTATATGTTTTTGTAGACATGGCACCTGGTAAACGTTATGGTGGAGGGGGTCTATCTTATACCTCATCGCATAGTGCTAATCGTACCCCCGCCACATCAGCCTCATATAATCCATTGAATAATTCTCATTTTCAATCCTCCACCTCACATGGTACAAATCATACACCCAATCCCACAGCCACCCACGTTGAAACCTCTCCTACCACTATTGGCACAACCCCTACAGAGGCTGCTCCTACAACCGTTGATGCAACAGGTATAACTCCGGCTAGTACTTTGGCCCCCCAGCCTTTCGTGACCACCAGCTTCCCCCGCATTCTTAAGCGGGTTCCCCTTCCAAAAAGGGATGAATTGTTAAGCTTTGATGGGAGAATCATTATCCGGCTGAATAAGGCCAAGAAAGGGTAAATACTTTCTTGTATTGCTGAAAAAACTTGTCATGTTAAAAGAATTACTTACATATAAACAAAGAATTTGTGTTCATATTATTGCCTTTAGATGTGTTCGTGCTTAAAGAAATTGTGTTGTATTATCTTGTCAGTTTCTTAGATAGTACCGAGCCACCCCGTTTCTTCCGTAAAGAGATTAAGAAATTGGGTTTGGAGTATTGGCCTAAGTTTAAAATGGTGAACAACGAAGTTAAAGAAGCATGGTGGGATTCCTTTAAGGTAGTTTTTGAATTTATTTCATACTGTAATCATGATGGCCTAAGTTTACATTTTATTACTTATCTTTTTCTTGAAAATAATAATTTTCATTGTATGTTATAAATGTTAATTTTAGGCAAGGTTCTACTGGGGGCCTCACAAGGATAACAAGGTATATATGCAAAGTGCTCTAATTTTTCGTGTGCAAACTATTATGTTCTCAGTTTTCTAATTTGTACACATTTCTTTTTCTAATTTGTAATATGTAGGGGAATGAATGGCCTGGGTATACCGGCGATGTTATACGCGAAGCCTGGAATTCAGTGGCAAGTGCACGATATTCAGATGCTATTAGCGATGCTAAAAAGGATTGGCTTAAGGGTACAAAGCCAACTTGGATGGGAGAAGAAGTATTTGCAAAACATATTGCAAGGTGGGAGTCATTTGAATGTAAAGAAATATCAAGGAAAAATAAGGAAAATAGATTGAAGGTCAAGTTCGGGTTAGCGATGCAAACTGTGGGATCAATTCCAATTGACGAGCATTTAGAAAGACTCGTAAGCTTACTTCTTCTCTATATAACTAAGAGCCTAATTTGTTGATAAGTTTTTTATGTTGTAATTTTGTTTCCATGTCTATGTATCCTTTATGATTGTTTACGTTGTGGTCATTACTTATAATGTCTCTATCTTCTTTATGTTTATCACTTTAAATGTCAAGCACATGTTGCATATTCGTAGGTTGATGCGGCCCCACCTGGAGTCGTTGTGGGTGATGCTGATGTCTTGCAATACACTCATAAGAAGACACTCCCTCCTAATACTGAGCCTACCTTGGAGACCGGGTGGGTGGATGAAAAGGCAAAGGAAACATTTGTAAGTATATTTAAACTTGATAGCTTTTCGATTAAACTATACCCTACTTTGATGACGTCCTCGATTTCTAGATAATAGTAATGATACATTGATTAATTTGTTTAATTGTTTATTTTTCGTTTAGGCAGTTAATGTCTTATTTATTTTATTGTGTTCAGAATGAGTATAACTCAAAAGTTGCATTGGATCGAGTGGAGATTGATCCTATGGCTGAAGAAGAAGCTACAACCCAACTTGCCCACGCCTCAAAATTTTTTGGGTCTCTTTGGAAGGATGCAGTTAAGAAGGTTGGGGGTAATACCGGGAGAAAGGATCGTCTCTACGGGTTTGGCAACTCCATTCCGGTGATCACATCCAATAGTAGTGGTTCCTCATCATCAACAAAGAATTGCAATTGCACAACATCACAACTTTTAGTAGACGCCCACGGACGGAAAAGGCTAGCTATTCAAATATTAAAAATGCATGCCTCCTGGCAAGAAGCTTTTAGAGTAGTATTGTCATCCATGCAAAATCAGAACCAAGCCTCTCCTCAGACTCTTCATTCAACGGGCGACAACATTCACATTCCTTGATCCTATTTTCAGCTAGTACATTGTGAGTTTTGATTCAAAATTTGGGTTGAAATTGTTTACCAAACTGATCTTAAATTCAAGATCTTTGTATCAAGTTCTTTTTTGATCGTTGAGATTTTTGACAAATGTGGATACTTAGATATCGTTTTGAATGAACAAGTGGGTGTTTGATATTGTTTCAAATGAATATATGTTAAAGATATTTTTTTAATGTTTATTAAGATTTTCAATATTTGTTCAGGTACAAATATTATTTGTAAATATTAATAAATATACCATCATTTTACCTAGGAATGTTGCCAAGGAATATTCCTTAATAGTCTACTTTAGGAAGGAATATTACCAAGGAAAGTTCCTTGGAATTCTTTCAAATATAAATATATTAAATATAATAAATAGATACCAAGGAATTTTAGCAAGGAAATATTCATTGGTAAAATAAATATTACCAAGGAAATTTAGCAAGGAGATTAAAAATTATATATAATAATTTTTTATTTATACCAATGAAATATATTCGTAGGTGATTTTGTAAGAAAAATATCCCAAGGAAATATGTTCATTTTTCGAATAATGGATCCGAAATTACCAAGGACCAATTCCTTGGCAAATTCCTAGGCAAGTTACCAAAGAATTACGATTCCTCAGCAACGTTGCCAAGGGAGCAAATGCCAAGGAAAAGTATGACTTTTTCCAAGGAAATTTTTTCCACGGTAAATTGCTTTTACCAAGGAATTTGTATAAATTTCCAAGGAAATATGTTCATGGCAATGCTGAGTTTTTTTCGTAGTGATCCACCTCTACGTCGCTGGTAAGTCAATTTTTTTTTTTGAATTTTAGATCATTTGATAAAATACATACATCAAGAGTTTTTTTTTTGTCTTAATTTATGTACTCTTAGTGATATGATATTGACAAGCCATAAAAGTGTTTTCAAGAGCTCGGGAATTCATTTATCAAGTTTGGAAGCTTGGAAAAACGGTTTGGATACTTCAGGGGGTCAAAGTGGCACGTCAGCAAAATTGGAGCAACTTTGGACGCAACCTTCTGTGAAGCTTGCGATCACAAGGGGCCATAGGCTTGCGATCGCAAGGTGTCCAGAAAAGCTACCAGGTTATTTTCTTTGTTTTAATATAGGGTTTTAATGTTTTAATGTTTAGGTATTTTTAGGGTTTTAGTTTCCTTTTATTTAGGTTTTTTGTTCCTAAAGTTTAGGTTTAAAAGTTTCCTTTTATTTAGGTTTCTTGTTCATAAAGTTTAGGTTTAAGAGTTTCTTTTTATTTAGTCTTCTTTTCCTACAAGAATTAGGATTTATTTTGTAAGCCTCTATATAAAGGCATTATTAAACATTGTTTAAGGAGTTAAATTTTGATTGATAAAAATTGAGTTGATTTTCTGGATATAAAATTATGTTCTTATTTGAGTGTCCTGGATTGAAAGCTCAGATTATAAACATCGTGGATTCGTTGTTTATAATTGAATTCGACTTATCAGTTGGAGAATCATCCCAATTGTGGCGTCATTCACAATTCCAAGGTTCGCGTCATCTCGAAGGCGTTGGGTCGCGAAGTCATTCATCCTAAAACCTTTCTAGAAGATCTTGGGTCCTTCATCATTTGGTATCAGAGCAATCCTAGTTACGGTAATTCCATTCTATCTTAAATTTTGTGTATTATCGTTCTAGTTGTTAAACCCTAATTTCCGCTAGGGTTCCTGTTTGTATAAAAAATAATAAAATAAAATTGTTATTGTGATTTTATTAATTCATCTAGTTGTCTTGAACTTAGATCCAATCATTGTTTAATCGTGTTGTCTTTCAATTTTCAAATCCTAATTGTTATAGGGTTTGTTATTTAAATAAAATATATATAAAAAATGGTTTTGAGCGGAAATTGGCTTCACCATGTTTGACGAAAATCTAATCAACGTCGAATTTGATGAATCTATGCAACACTTCATGGAGACATTATTTGTTTGTATCAAAGAGATTAAGGTTAAGTTTGCTTAAGTAGATGAGAGATTGAGAATGATTGAAGAAAGCTATGACATCATTACTCATGTGCGTTCAACATCAAAACTATCTTTTATAAATACCGCGAAGTTACAAAAGAGCTTGAGTGAATGGAAGATTGAAAATGACAGAGTTGAAAAAGAGAAAATTGAAAAGGAAAATATTGAGAAAGAAAGACTTGAGAAAGAGAAAATCGAGAAGGAGGATGAAGAGGAAGAGCAAGAAAGGGTGGAGAAAGAAGAAACTGAAAATAAATTTAATAATGGTTCAAGAAAACTTGAAGCTATCGCAAGTAAACGAAGATCCATTTGATTATAAAGCTTTAATTTTGTCTTGTTCTTGGTTAATCAAACAGATGATCGATGACTACTTCTTCTTAACTCATTGGGCGTATTGGATGGATCTTGTCTCACGGGCGGATCATCGGGTTCCATGTACGGATTTGAGGACAAATCCTTTTCAAGAGAAGGAGTATGTGTAACGCCCCGTATTCTTGCATGTGCATTGTATGCTAGTCTTCTTACTTTCTTGGTTGAATTGTGAGCATGTCTACTTGTTATGTAAATGTCTTAGAATCATTTATAGATCATTTTAAAAGTTAATAACATGTTTAGAATCATATAAACTTGTTTGTAGAATCGCCGGTTTAATCGCGTTGAATTTGGTCTTAGCGATTCCTCTCGTTGCTCGTATTTGCTTCTATTTCGACGTACGAAGTGTTCGTTGAGTTCTTGGCTTTCTATTCAAGTCTTATTCATGTTGAAACAAACCTATTTCATGCCCAAGACATCCTAGATTGATTGAGGTTTGATTGTAGTTTGATCCGTTGTTCATTCGTCGCGTGGTTCACGCCTTGTCTTAGCTTGTTCCGGGGGTTGTTCGGGTGTGTTTCCGATGTGTTTTGAGTAGGGTTAGACCTTAGAATGGTTGCCCAAAAGTTTTGGGACCATTTAGACCAAGTTTAGATCAAGTTTTAGAGGTTCTGGAGCCGAGGCGGCCGCATGGGAGCTGGTGAGGCGCCCGCCTCAACTGCTGAGAGTATTTGCTGAATGGTCTGAACTTTGGGGAGGTCTCTGGACTTGAGGCGGCCGCATGGGCCTATGTGAGGCGCCCGCCTCACTTGTTTCTCTGCTACGGGCTGATTTGTTCCTGTTTCGAAATTTGACGAATTGCTTACTTCCAACCCCTACTTAAACCTATCCTAAACCTCCCTAACCCTTCCTACTTAAGTCCTAACATCCCTAACTATATTTCTAAGTTAGATTAAGAGCTCATTAGTTGATCATTAGCCCCCAAATCAGATTTGAAAAGGGACCACAAGTGTTTGACACTTGTCCCACTCACCATTTGACCAAATATAAGCCACAATCAGCTCTTCTCTTCTTCATTTGCTGAGCTCTCTTCCATAGAACGAATTTCCATCTTCTCCAAGGTTCTCCCATGGTTTCCTAAGGTTTTCTTCATCATCTACTCTCATTCATTCATCATTTGCCCAAGACTCATTCATTAAAGTTGAAGAGCTCATCAAGGGGAGCATTTCTATCCGAATAGTTCCTTCTAGTTCTTTCTTTGGTGTGTATCAAGTAAGTTACTCTCTTCTTCATCTTCTTCTTTAGTTCTCATTGACCCTAAGGAAACAAAGCCTATGGTGGTTGAGGTCAATGAGGACACATGTTATGCTTCCTATGCTATATTCATGTATGTTGGGATTTTGATCTTGTTAGGAGCATGTATAGGAAGGTTTCTTGCCTATGAAAGTATATAAAACTCTTGTATCTTGATTATGTAGGACTTTGAACATGTTAGAAACATGTATGGTAATTGTTGATGAAAATGTTGTTAAGTACTAATGGCCTAAATTGAGCTTACATGAGATGTGGTATGTTGAATGTGTTATATCTTCAATTTTGGACTCTATGATGAACATGTATCATATTATCATGCCTTGGTAAATTTATGACCTTGAAGAACTTAGTAATGAACTAGGTTGAGATATGAAGCACATAGCTTCAATTACCCTAATTTTGGGAATTTAGAGCAAAGACTCATCGGAGTCGATTCTAGGGAAGATTTGAACTTGATAAACCCTAATTTCAATCCCTACGATGTTTGGACAATGTTTGGTCAAGTTTACTCAATGTTTAGTTGAGATCATTTATGTACATTTGAAACCGTTATGATTATTTGGTTATGAGCAATTGATTGCCTTGACTTGGTTTATTGTAGAGAATTATACCCTACTTGGTCGGTCGAGTTCGCTCTTGTCGAATTCGATCATTATTTGGTCTTTACGAGTAAACATCTACTTGAGCATTTCATTAAGTCCAGCTGGCACAATTTGGTTTGATTTTATGTCAGGGTAGGACGATGTATAGCCTTCACGAATTGAGAGATTCGTGCTCGCTATGGATCGCCGTGCACTGGACCTCACACACCCTCCATTGTAGGCGCATGAATGGGAAGTAGCCCCTTTGCCGTATCAATAAGTGCGTCACCGGCTGCTATTAGCCGGCGGAGTTCGGTATATCGATGCAACGTCACGAGCATCGTAGTCACGATATTGGGTTAACAAACTATTTTGCGGGAGCTCTGGCGGCCGTGCCTATATCATATCCTACTCGTATGATTTATTTCCTTGCACTTACGTGAATAATGTGCTAAGTGCTATATGATGAACGTGAACCCTAATTGTGATAAATGCCATGTTATAACATGATCATGCATTGTAGTAACTTACTAAGTCTTTCGACTTACCCTATTTGTTTGTTTTGTTTCCTTAGATCCGAGTCGAGGAGCCGGTCCGGGATAGATTCGCTTGATCCACGTTTGGTTGTTTGTAATATAAAGGTTGATCTTTTGGACTTTGGTTATTTAGATTCTTATTTTGGTAAGGACGATGGGAAGCAAGTCATGTAGACTTAGCTTGGGTTTATGTTGTTTTGATGTAATAGACTTAACTACTTAAAACTTGTAATCTTTTGGTAAGCCGACTTACATGTCGAGCCTGTTTATATGTGTTTGGTTCATTACGGTTTTCTTCCGCTAAAGCTCGTTATTTATTGTTGATATTATTGTCTCCGGCATGTTTTGGCCGTTGAGGTTATATTAAGCATGTGTTAATAATTGTAGGAGTAGTTGTTGGGTTCCGGCTGTAACGTCGCCGATGACTTGTTTAAATTAGGTTGCTTTTAGGCCAAGTGTAGCCCGAGTTGTTGTATGTATGCGATGTTGCGCCACATGATTTTTGTGATCCTACTATGCATGCTTGTTTAATTGATGATTTGACTCGCGACTCGGGATCTCGCGTTGGGGATTAAGAATCGGTCGTCACCAGTTGGTATCGAGCTATAGGTTAGGCCGGCCGGAGGATAGGTTCCATGGCCTAGTTGGGTTGGTTAATTGTGTGTGGATTCTAACGTCGAGTGAATTCTTGTAGGAGTCCGATGGTTAATCCAGGGAGAGGTAGACCCAGGAGAGTTCCGGTTGAACCCGAAGTAGAGGTACCGCCGCCAGAGGATCCGGTAGTTCCGGATATGGCTGAGCTACATCGCGCGGTGTTAGCTTTGAGGCTTTCCGGGAGAAGCCGAGCGGGGAGGCGGACACCACCACCACCTCCACCACCGAGACCAGGGCCGACACTACCCTTGTAGAGGTTTCTTAAGCTAAAGCCTAGCTCATTTCTTGGGGAACCAAAGCCGAGAGAGGCCGAATTGTGGATGGAGGAAATGATTAAGATATTGTCCATGATGGGGTGTACTGACGAAGAGAGAGTTATGCTAGCAACCTTTATGTTTAAGGGAGCCGCCGAGCATTGGTGGACTGTTTTGAAAGAGAGTTGGGAGATGCAACAAGTTCCCATCACATGGGCCAATTTCAAAGAGAGTTTAAGAATGAGTATGTGCCTTGGGATGTGGTTCGCAATCAAAGAGAGAAGGAGTTTTATGATCTTGAGCAAGGTAGCATGCGGGCGTGGCGGAGTATATACGCAAAGTTCACGAATTGAGCCGATATTATGCGTATCGATTCCTGAGGCACGGAGAACACACAAGTTTGTGAAGGGGTTAAGAACCGAGTTTAGAAAACAGATTTTAGCGCTTAAGCTCACCGATTACAGGAGTGCAGTTGATCGGGCATATGAGGTAGAACAAGACATTGATGGCCTGAGGGTTAAGAATAATGCTAGTAGTGCACGGACTACTCGGAAACGATGTCAGGGGCAACAATTCGGGTAACAGAAGGGGTTATCAGGGGAACCGTGATAGGAAAGGAGGAGGCCAAAGTAGGCCACAATCGGGGAAACAAGGTAATAATACTTCTTCATCTAAGGGGCAACAAGGACAGCGTAGTGGGAGTATGACTTGCAGTTATTGTCAGAAGCTAGGTCACACAGTTGATTGGTGTTGGGCAAAGCTTGGAAAGTGTACAATTTGTGGAGATGGTACTCATTTTAGGAAGGAGTGCCCGAAAGCTGGGGCAACTCAAGCAGGAATGTGGCTCAGTGGAGCCAAGAGAGTGTAGATGGGAAACCCAAGGTTCAAGGCGGGTGTTGTTTCAAGGCTTGATCGCGAGGTTCGGAGGGTCTGGTCTGGCGTGATTGGAGGTACTCTTTCTCTATTCGATCATAAGGCTCGAGTTCTCATAGATCCAGGGTCTTCACACTCATATGTTGCTTCGCACTTTATTGAGAATCTTTGCGTTTTGCCTCAACCTTTGCCATATTTGCTTGAAGTGTCTACCCCGCTCGGGGAATATATGCTCGCGTCTGAAGTGTTTAAGTCTTGTGATGTTTTGGTGGGTGACCACACTTTGCATGCGGATTTGGTAGTTCTTCCTATACGTGACTTTGATGTTATTCTTGGCATGGACTGGTTATGTGCTTATCATGCTATATTGACCTGCCATAGAAAAGAGTTACCTTTATATGCTTGGGTGCTGCACGAATTTACTTTTGTGGGTGATCATGCTTCGAGTGACGTGCACTTTATTTCTGCATTGAGGGCTAGAAAGTTATTATCTCAAGGGTGTACGGGTTATCTTGCATGCGTAGTTGATAAGAGGAAGTCTTCGCCTAACTTAGAGGAGGTCCCGGTAGTGTGTGAATTTCCCGACGTGTTTTCTACCGATCATGCTATGCCACCCGATAGAGAACTAGAGTTTTGCATTGAACTTATTCCGGGGACTTCACCGATTTCTAAGGCACCATATAGGATGGCACCCGCGGAGCTTAGGGAGTTGAAAACCCAGTTGCAAGAACTCCTAGAGATTGGTTTTGTTAAACCAAGTGTGTCGCCTTGGGGCGCACCGGTCTTGTTTGTGAGGAAGAAAGATGGGAGTTTGCGGTTGTGTATAGACTACCGAGAATTGAATAAGGTTACCATTAAGAATAAGTATCCTCTACCCCACATCGATGATCTTTTTGATCAGTTGCAAGGGTCTATTGTCTACTCTAAGCTTGATTTGAGATGGGGTTACTACCAGTTGAAGGTTAGAGAGGAAGACGTTCCGAAAACAGCTTTTCGCACTAGGTATGGGCATTTTGAGTTTGTAGTGATGCCGTTTGGGTTGACAAATGCGCCAGCGGTGTTTATGGATTTGATGAACCGTGTTTTCACAGTTATCTTGACTGTTTCGTTGTAGTCTTCATTGATGATATTTTGGTATATTCTAAATCTCGGGAGGAGCACGAGAAACATTTGAGGGTTGTGTTATCTATTCTTCGGGAGAAGCAGCTTTACGCCAAGTTTAGCAAATGTGCCTTTTGGCTTGAGGAAGTATCTTTCTTGGGGCACATAGTTTCGAGCGCCGGAATAGCCGTTGATCCTTCTAAGATTGAAGCGGTGACGAATTGGAAGAGGCCTAGTTCAGTTACCGAGGTTCGGAGTTTCTTGGGGTTGGCGGGTTATTACCGAAGGTTTATTGAGGGTTTCTCTAGGATTGTGACGCCTATGACGAAGTTGACACAGAAGAACGTGCCGTTTGTGTGGAACGAGAAATGTGAGTCTAGTTTCCAAGAGCTTAAGAATCGGTTGACATCGGCACCTATTTTGGCTTTGCCAAGTGGAGGAGAAAATTTTGTGATCTATAGTGATGCTTCAAAGGAAGGTTTGGGTAGGTTTTGATGCGTAATGGGAGAGATCGCCTATATCGAGGAAACTATCTATTCAATGAGCGTAATTACCCGACACCGCGATATGGGTCAATGCGATTATCTTCGTGACGCATGTTGGAAACACTACTTGTATGGGTCTAAGCTTGAGATCTTCACCCGACCATAAGAGCTTGAAATACTTGTTTTCGCAAAGGAATTGAATATGAGGCGTCAAGATGGATGGAAAAGTTAAAGGACCATGCATCGGTATTATCTTGTATCATCCGGAAGGCAAATGTGGTACGGATGCCTTGAGTAGAAAAGTTCATATGTCGTGTATGATGGTAGGAATGGAAGATGTTAGAGGATTTGCGGATTGGAGTCCTAGTGTTGTTGATAGAAGGGTGATTTTTGCAAATGTTCTGCAAGTACGCCTGCTTTATTTGGGAAAATTAGAGAAAGCGCTGAGAATGATCGGTTGAAAAATTATTGATGGGTTGGTGAGAGTGTATCGCCGACTTTGTAGTTAATCTGAGGTACCTTGACTTTTCGAGGTAGGATTTGTGTTCCTTGTCTGAGTTGAAAGAGGTTGGTTCTTGGATGAAGCTCATAAAGGCAGTATACCATTCACCCTTAAGAACAGATGTATTTGGATTTGAAAAGGCGATTCTGGTGGAAAGGTATGAAGAGGGAAATTCAGGTCGTGTCTAAGTGTTTGACTTGTCGGAGGTTAAGGCGAGCATCGAGACACTTGCGGGATTTCTACAACCATTGGAGATTCACAGTGGAAATGGGAGTTCGTTACCATGGACTTTGTGACGGGGTTACGTGGCGAAGAGGTTTTAATGCGGTTTGGGTTATAGTCGACAGTTGATAAATGCGCACCTTCATTCGATGCTATCACGTATTCTTTGACTCGAGTTAAGCGACTTTGTATATCGAGGAGATCGTGAGACTTCATGGCGTACTGTTAGTATTGTGTCAGATAGAGACCGAGGTTCACGTCTAGATTTTGGAAGTCATTGCGAGGAAGCTTTGGGGACTAGATTGGACTTGATTGACTTTTCATCATAAGCGGATGGTGGTCAAGCGATTGATTGATTTTGGAGGATATGTTGCGAGCTTGTCTTGAGTGGATTTCAGGAAGGCGCATTCTCATTTGCCTTTGGCCAGGGATTTGCGTATAATAATTTATCGATCGAGTATCAAGATGGCGCCGTATGAAGCTTTGTATGGGCGTAAGTGTAGATCGCCAATTTGTTGGAGACAGTTGGAAAACTTTGGGGTTAGAGTTAGTGCTGTGATCGGTTGAAGCGTGAGATTGATTAGAGATCGTTTGCGCTCAAA